>JAECXP010000224.1:4325000-4802161 GCA_018152965.1 Scaptomyza pallida
CGGAACTGGCTCATCCCAGCCGCCGTCAGAAGCTGTGAGTTCATGAACTGCGTATTGAAGTTACCCATCGAGTGCTGAGACTGTGGACCACCCGGTGGTCCATTTGAGCCGGGCGGACCGCCCTGATGCCCGCCATACATGCCGGCCGCCGAAGCCAGGCCATAGTTTTGGGCACCCCCACCGCCGCCCTGGGGCGGTGGACCGCCATAGAACTGCGGGCCGCTGGGACCACCGGGCGCCGAATTCGAGTAGTAGCTGTTCGACTGCAGCTGATGAGCGCCGGGCGGTGGTCCACCCTGGCCGGGATGCTGCGGCGGTCCGGCATAAAGATTCATGTACGGCTGGGCGGCCGCATAGGGTCCGGGTCCGGGTCCGGGTCCGGGCCCGGGGCCACCTGGACCGCCACCGCTGCCCGCCGACTTTGAGCCAATGGCGCCAATGGGCTGCTGGCTATTCGGCTGCTTGGACGACCCCGACGACATCATGGAGCTGCTGTTCGAGGAAATGATGGCCACGGGCGCCGCATTCGGATTGTTAAGCTGCTGTGAATTGGGCTGCAATTGGCCAAAGGGGCCGCCACCCAGCCGGAACTGTGACACATTAGTGTAAACATCGGGCGTCGGAGCCGTTGGCGGCGGTGGCATATTGGCGCCATGACCATGTGGCGGCTGCTGCAGCGCGTACGCATTGAAGGCGCCACCGGCTGCCGCTGCTGCTGCTGCGGCCGCATACGGATTGGGGAAACTGTGCGCCGCAGCGGCGGCCGCTGCCGCTGAGTAGGCGGGCGAGCGGCTCGAATGATCAAGCGAATGGAATGAAGCGTACAGATTGCCGGCCTGCGACGGTGGCGGTGGTGGCGCCAGCTGCGATGAATTAAACACCACTGCTGGCGGGCTGGGAATCGTTGGAATGCCGCCGACGCCAAATTGCGGCGATGCCTGATAGAATGGCAGCGTTGTTGTTGTTGTTGTTGTTGTTGCTGGTGCTGTTGTTGTTGCGAGTGTTGCTGCTGCTGTTGATGGCTGGGCGGCGGTGACATGCCCAGGCCAGCATGCAATTGCTTGGCCTTAACCTGCTGCTGATGCTGCTGCTGCTGCTGCGAGTGCTGCTGCTGTGGACTTGGATACTCATCTTGCTGTTGCTGCTGTTGCTGCTGCTGCTGGAACTGTTGCTCCAGTGAACCGGTATCGAATGGTGAACCGTGACCGCCATAAACGGGTCCCGGCGATGACAATGCATGATGACCATGATGCGCCTGCTGCTGCTGATGATGCGATTGCTGCTGCTGCTGCTGCTGCTGTTGTTGTTGCTGCTGATGATGACTCTGCATGTGAACCGTTGGCACGGCATAGTGGGGCATCTGTTGTTGCAACTGTTGCTGCTGCGAGGCAGCCACTGCGGCCACAAATGAGGCGGCTGTCATGTGACTACCGCTATCATCCACCTGCTGTTGTCCGTGTTGATGCGACTGTTGCTGTTGTGCATGTTGCTGCTGTGCAACGGCTGCAGCGGCCGCTGCAGCGGCAGCTGCTTGTTGTTGCTGCGCGTGTTGCTGCGCGTGTTGCTGCTGCTGCTGCTGCTGTTGTTGTTGCTGCTGTTGCTGTTGCTGCTGTTGCTGTTGTTGTTGAGAGTGCTGCTGCTGCTGCTGCTGTACACTGCTCTGCTGTGTTGCCTCCGACATGGGCGTGGCCGATTCCCACACCTTTTTCACGCTCGCTATTTTCATATTCAAATCTGCTGTAGAATTATTTTGTTGCTGTTGCTGCTGTTGTTGTTGCTGTTGGTGTTGTTGCTGTTGGTGTTGATGCTGCTTGCTGACCGCATCGAGAGAATCGACCAATTTTTGTGATGTCGAATCATCGCCAAAACCATAGGCCAATTTCATCTCCTGCTGCTGCTGTTCGTCATCCTTGGCGCCAAAGCTCATTTGGGACAGAGCCGTGGATAAGCTATCAACAGCTGCTGCTGTCGCTGCAGCACCACTCAACTGGGTTGGCTGCTGCTGCTGCTGCTGCTTCAGCGGCACGGCTGCAACTGATTGCTGTTGCTGTTGCTGATGTTGCTGCTGCTGCTTGTACGTTGAGTTCTCGAAAATGATGGTGTTGACGGGTGCATTGGCATCGATCAATAGATTGCCGCCAGCACTCACCACCACCGATTTGTCGCCAATTACGGACATCTTGGACTTGTCGCCAATTGGCGCTGTTGTTGTTGTTGTTACTAATGCTGCAGCTGCGGCCATTGCTGCTGCTGCATTTAATGGTGCTGCAACTTCGGCTAACTTCTTCTTGATTTCGCTGCCAGGGGCAGCCATTGAGGGCGGTACACCAGCAGCTCCTCCACTAGCAGCAGCAGCAGCAGCCGCAATAAGTCCTGGCGGCGGTCTAGCTGCTGCTGCTGCTGCTGATTGTGCATCCTTGAGTGGCTCCTCCTTGGCCACGGCAGTGTTGTTTAGGTTGCTGTTGTTGCTCTTGTCCTTCTCGGACAGCAGCATCATCTCATCTTTGTCGTCCTTGGACTTGTGCAGGCCAGCACTTAAGGCCATCTGGTTCTGCTTGGTCCTGTCCAGATCCGCATTTCCGCCCGTTTCCGATTCAGAGCTGCGCTGCTTGTTGTACTCCTCGTAGCCCAGACGGCCATAGGTGCGTCCTCCACTTGGAACGGCGGCCTGCTGCTGGCGTCGATAGCCGGGGGCTGAGCTACCGCTACCACCGCCGCTGGACAGACCGCCGCGTCCACGTCGCGAGGGTTCACCGCGTGGCGAGAAGCCCGCCTTGTTCACGCTTGCTCCACCTCCTCCAGCTCCTCCAACTGCTACTCCTCCAGCGCCGCTACTGCTGTTGCTGCTCTGCTCCGAACGTGACTGTACCTTGGGACTACGTCGGGACGAGGGACCACCACCGCTGCTGCTATAGCAATCCTCATCAACGTCCTCATCCTCATCGCCATCGCTGCCATAGTAGACACGTCCGCCAAATTCACCGCCATGATTGTTGCGACTGCTCCAATCGCTGCTGCTGCGCTGACCACGATAATTGCCACCGGGTCCGGGTCCGGGTCCGCCCACACCGCCCGATCTATTCGTAGCCGGATAACTGCGTCCACCGCCGCCTCTCGTATGCAACTCCTCGCGCACACGACCTCCACCACCACCACCACCACCACGTGGACTTGGCCGCTTGCCGCCGCCGCCGCCGCCGCTGACTGGGGTGACGAGGAGGAGCTTATCGTTAGACTACGCAATGTCTCCTTATCATCCTCCAGCTTGGCGCCGCCGGGGAATGCCAGCAGCGGCAGTTTAACGGCCTGATCCTGATCCGATCCCAACTCGGTTGACTTCTCCTCCAGCTTATCAGCGGGCTCAACGCTGCGTCTTAATATCTGTGTGGGCTGCATGGTCTGCAATATATTATCCAGTGGCTTTCCGACTCCGACTCCGACCACTACGGTCTTCTCTTCGCTAAGGCTGGGCTGACGCGCCGGCCGCTGCAGTATCTTGATCTGTACGGCTGAATCGTGGCTGTGCGTCGATGAGAAGCTCTCCTCGCGATTTCGATGATACTTTTGCTCGGCATCCGTTTGCTCCGCCCACGAGCAGGCGCCACCACTACCACCGCTGCTACCAGTAGTTGCCAAGCCCACATCATCACCGGACGAGACGCTTGTCTTGCGATGCGAATTCTCTGAGATGCTGCGCGACTGCAACAATTGCTGCTGCTGCTGCTGCTGCTGTTGCTGTTGCTGTTGTCCACTGCGATAGTATCGCGATTGTTCGCTTCCGGATGCATTCACATCCTGCTCCTGCTCCCGGGCGCTGTCATGTCGATTGCGTCCATAGTTACCGCCGCTGCTGCCGACGCGCGCATAGCCACCGGATATGCTGCGCACACCACTGCCACCACCACCGTTGGAGCCGTTGCCTTTTTGTATATAGCGGGATGCACCGCTCTCAAAGGCACTGCTGGCCGATGCACTCTTCTCGATTCCGCCACGCGGCATTTGCTGTTGCTGTTGTTGCTGTTGTTGTTGCTGCTGTTGCTGCTGTTGGCGCTGAAAGCGTGGCGGTAAATTCGATTGGAAATGCGTCATAAAGACGGGCTTCTGTCCATAGTCACCACCACCACCACCACCACCACCAGCTGTGGATGCGGGGGCAGGGCCACTGCCACCGCCACCGCCGCCACTGCCTATGCTCGAGATGCTGGTACGCGGTCGTCGTCCAACTCCGCCTCCGCCTCCGCCGCCCTCATCTTCGCTGACATTGCCCAGCGGCGGCACAGGCTGAGCTGCATCGGCAGTGGAGGCGGCATTATTATTGGAGCTGCTGTTGCTCTCACTCAACGCCGCCTTCTTGCTGTTCATCTTCATTTCGAGCTCTTGCAGTTTCTTGGCCGCCGCTTGCTTGCGCTCCATCTGGCGTCGCTCCTCCTCCTCCTTGCGCTGCTTCACACGCTCATAGACGCCAGCATCCAATGCAATGCCACCGCCACCGCCACCGCCGACAACAACCACATTGCCGGAGCTGCCGCGATGTCCGTTCTGTTGTCGCTGCTGCTGCTGCTGCTGCTCTTGGACCATTTGCACCTGCTGATCCTGTATGCCGCCATCCAAGTCACGCTCGCTGCTATCCTTGCCGCGTTGCCATGAGCTTGAACTTGACATTTTGCCTGACGATTGCTGCTGCTGCTGCTGCTGCTGCTGCTGCTGCTGCTGCTGATGTTGCTGCTGATGGTGTTGTTGTTGCTGTTGATGGTGTTGCTGTTGCTGATGGTGTTGGTGTTGCTGGTGATGATGATGTTGCTGCTGCTTGTTGCTGTTGTTATTATTGTTGTTGTTGTTGTTGCTGTTGCTGTTGCTGTGGTGCTGATCGTCGGGGCTGGCATGCTCCTCGTCGTCGGAGAATGTTAATTTCTTGGTATAGTCAATATCATCCTGTTTCGTCCAGCTATCGTCCTTTGCAATCGCATTCAGACGCTCTAGATCCTCTTCCCGTATTATGGGTCGCTGCATTTGTGCCACCTCCGGCTCTACGACATAATCCTTGTCCTTGTGCCGCCCACCGCCCACCACTGCTCCATTCGCTTGCAGTTGCATCTGCTGCTGTTGTTGCGGCGGTGTGCTTGCTCCCCCGCTCCCGCTTCCTGGTTGCGTTCCCGCACCGGAAGCTGGCGCCGGTCGCTTCGGTATTGCGGCTGCAGCACGAAAGCCGCCGAGGACAGCTGGTGAGGCGGATCGATTGCCGCCAACAATGCCATTCTGATAGGCAGTGGGAATCGAACCGCCCATGCCCATATCCAAGGCGCCGCCGCTGGCCACAGCTGCTGCCATTGTGGGCGCTCCACAGGCGGGCAACGGTGCTCCGCTGCGCATGAACGAGGGCATCAGCGAGAGTATGGGCAGTGGTACAGTGCCTCCGGTGCCGGCACCACCGCCATTGCCATTCGACGGCATCTGATGGTGGCCCTGGCCCTGTTGGTTCAATGCCAGCTCCTTGGCTGCCTTCTCCTGCTGCTGCAGCCAGGCAGCTGGATCGTTCTGTGGACGCAGGCTCATCTCGCTCAATTCGCTGTTGGTGCTGCCGCCACCGCCGCCGCCGCCGACGTCGTCGCTGCCATCTCTGTAACTGCTGCCGGCATCCGCATTGGGGCGATGCGATGAGTGGTGGCCGCCATACTGCTGACGCACATGATGGCCATGATGATCGCGATAATCGCGCTGTTGTTGCTGCTGCTGCTGCTGCTGCTGCTGATGATGATATTGATGATTCTGGTGTTGTTGGTGCGCATTCTGTTGTTGTTGTGTCTGGTAATGCGCCTGCTGCTGATCCTTCGATCCCTTGCCACTGCCGCCGGCAGTGCCCGCATGACCCGCCGAGGATGCAGCTCCGCCGCCGGCTAGCGTCGGGAATTCGTATTGAAACTGTGGACTTTGATAGTGCGGCACCACCTGCTGCTGTGGTTGATGGTGGTGTTGTTGTGTCTGGCGGTTGCCGTAATGGCCGCCATGCCCACCGTTGCCACCAGCACCTCGTTCGTGTCCTGTCGTTATTGCTGACCATGTTTTGGGTGAATTAATCGAATGACTGCCGCCGCCGCCGCCGCTGCCACTTGCAGATCCTCCAACTGATCCTGTTGTGCCGCCGCCGCTGCTGCTGCCGGCTGAAGCGTTACCGCCGCTGTTCGCCGAGTTGTTGATAAGCTTCAAGTTCTTATTATTGTTGTTGTTGTTGCCGCTGTTAATGTGACTGTTGCTGGTATTGTTGCTTTTATTGTTATTGTTATTGTTGCTGCTGCTGTTGTTGCTGTTGTAATTGCTAGCGTTGTTGTTGCTGTGTTGTCCAACAGCTGTTGTTCCACCTGCACTGCTGCTGCTGCTGCTGTGGCCACCAGTGGCAATGTTGTTGTGGCTGCTGCTGCTGTTTGCAACTGCGCCACTTGCTGCCGCCGCACTGCCGCCTGCTGTTCCACCTGCTGCTGCTCCTGCTGTGCTAGAACCACCGCCGGCGCCGCTGTTGCTGCTGCTGTTGTTGCCTACAAAACAACACACATCGAGAATGAAGATTGTGTTACAAATGCGCATTAAGTAAACAAAACTTACCGTCTACAGATGCTTGAAGATTATTGTTGTTATTATTGTTGCTTAAGGGTGTTGCACTATTGCTGCTGCTACTGCTGTTGGTCTCGGCTTTCAGGGATGGCAGATTGGCTGGTGGTCGCCTAGCGGAGGGCACTTTACCCAAGATTTGCATTCCATGCTTACGCGGCACTTGATTCTTTTGGGCTGATGGTTCACTCGATTCGCCCTGCAAAAATATACACATATATTGTTGTTAAATGCAGGATTTGGAAAAAAATAGGAATTATTGTCACAACTTACACGACTATTCTTGTACATGCGATTTATATCCAACGCTGTGAATTTGGGCTTGGCATTTCGCTCTCCCCTACTTCCCCCCAGTGTACTCATGCTGCCAATAGATCCTCATTAGCGTTAGCTTCCTTTGCCGCCTACTGCCGCCGCGCCGCGCGTTTCACGCTAATCGCTTGCGGATGCGCTTCTGGATGCAGTTATTTGCGAAAAATATATATATATTTGGCGATCTGTATGTTCGCTGCTCGCTGCCTCCTTGGCGCTTTTGTTGTTCTTTTTTATGCGTTTCTCTTTTTTTTTTTACTGTTTCTGGTCAGTCTTCTTGTTTGAGCTATAAAATGTTTAAGAGTGAGAGCGAATGAGAGAAAGAAAGAGAGCGAGAGTGTTAAAA
This sequence comes from Scaptomyza pallida, assembly GCA_018152965.1. Classification (NCBI taxonomy): domain Eukaryota; kingdom Metazoa; phylum Arthropoda; class Insecta; order Diptera; family Drosophilidae; genus Scaptomyza; species Scaptomyza pallida. Next base: position 4,332,262 of record JAECXP010000224.1, read on the forward strand.
AACATTATGGGGTGGTTGGGTTAAAGGGGCGGGGGGGTTGGCCACAAAATAATCTACTACTGGATGATGGAACTGCTGCTGCTGCATTTGTTTGTTGCGATTTTGTGTATTGTTTTATTTGTTTTGGTACGTGGGCCGCCGGGTCGACTTGCAGAGGTGCTGCGTGCGTGAATGCATACATGTTTGCTTGCGTGTGTGTGTGTTTGTATGAAAGTATGTATAAATGTGATTGCACCTCCATGGGGGCTATATAGCGGCCTGCCCCTTGCCAATGCTTGCGTGTGAGCAGCAGTAGTTCAACTAAAAGTAAAGAGCGAGCCAAACATAGCAGACCCTTACGGTTCAATACAATTTGTATGAGCGAGATAGCAATCGAGGCCGCTCTCCGTGAATTGAGTGTGTGCTTACGCTCAAATTCTGGACGCCCCTTCGCCCTCCACCCCCGCAACAACAAGCGACAGAGCGACCCACACACACACACACACACACACACAGAAACAGAACGCAAGAAGTATGCGGTGGCGTCTTCGTGTAATAATTGAAGAAGAACAATGGCTGACACAGAGAAGCAGCCTGTCAGCATTACCAGAAACCACAACAACAGTGCAATTGTAATGCTTAATTTTTGGCTACATGTCCACTCTCTATGTCTAATGATAATTAATACTTGGCAAGTACACATCACAGGGCAATTATGATTGGTAACAATTTTTAAATTGGCTATAACAAAAAAAAAAAAAACCATTCACACACGTACACATACAAGGGGTGGGGGTACGACACACGCGCACTTTACTTGTTATTTACGTAGTTTATTTAAATGCCAAACAACGGTTGAATCAAAAACTATATATCTTTTAGAGATTGGCCAAATAAACACGACATTCGCTGGACACTTTTGAGGCGGAGTAGTCAAAAAGCACTGTAAAATGTGCCGTTTAATAGCACACACACTCACGCACACTCACTGGTACACACATACCCACTCATTCGTACATTTGTACGTGCATACGCATTCGCAGAACTGTTTGGTTGTTTGAGTGCGTTATTGGATTGTTTGCATTTTCTGTAGAATTTGAAATATGAACACTTTTGCCAGGTGCAAATTTTACTTGGAATTTGATAGTAACATAAAACGTTTAACTACAAATTTCGATTTATAACATCCACCGCGCGAGAAGTTTGCCGCTGCTGCTTCTTCTTCCAGTGCTACTCTTTTCGCAGTATTATATGTACGTGTATGTGTCTGTGTCTGGCGATGGCACAGCGTTGCCACATGCTCTTAATGTATCGGACCAGACTTTTAATATTGTTTTCCGCATGCCCGTACGTACGTAATAGCAAAGCAAGGAAAATATGTAAACATATTTAACAATTATAGTTTTCAAGCAAAGATAATGCGAAAATAAATCAAAAAACAAACGATAAACCTGCTGTGTCGCCGCCACCGCCAACGACAATGCAACAGCAGCAGTCGGGACCAGTGCGAGTGTAAGCGAGACAATAAGAGCATGTGGTCTATACAGCAGCAGCAATAACAAAAACATCTAACAAGAAATCGTATGTGTATATAGTGCTTACCCTTTTCCACTCAGAGCATACACCGCACACACAGTTCGTTGCTCCTTGGCTCCTTTTTTCTTTCTTTTGTACGTTTTTTGCACTCTTCTACGCTTACTCAGCCGTTTGCAAAAAAAATATAACCAATTGTTTTTTAGATGAGACACGTTTGTATGTTCTCCTTGATAAGCGCAGTGGCGTTTAAAATTTTTAATTTGTTAGGTTTTTATTTTGGGCACTTCTCTTTTTAACTGTCGCTATTTAACGCGTTTGGGCCGCTGTTGTTGGCTGTGTTGCGCTGGCTGGCCTGTCTGTCTGTCTGGCTTTGGCTCTCCTACGTTCTCGCTTCTTAGCGCTCTCTGTCTCTCTACCGTTGTTCTCCAATGATACGGCTGCTGCTGCTGCTCTGTTCGCCTTTTTGCAAGTGTATAGATGAAAAATGTAATCGAAATCCAAGGTGCTGAAACTCGTTTGAATCACTTTTTTTCGAATTATTTGTACACAATACACACACACGCCCAATTCGATGGCTTTTTTGTAACACTATGCTCTTTAGTGTTTACTTTATCACTACTTTCGGTGCGTTCTTTTCACTTAATACGTAATTGTTCCATTAGTTTAAATCGTATGTATTTTTTGCACACAGTGCTGCCAGCTTGCGCTTACGGCGTTGCATTCTAGTGATGAGCAAAATGTTAACACTGGAGTACATCTCTGAGTTGGCAATACAAACTGTTAAGTGAGGAGCAGTTATGTTATGCCGCAAAAATATGTTAATTCCAAAAAATATGGCCACACAATGCTATCGATCACTTCGTTCGCCAATCGTTTCAAAGTTTGCCGCTTTGCTCAACCGCTCGGTCGCAGTCTAAAGTCAGATCTTGTGTAAAATGGATGCAGATTTTTATAATATTCTTGGCGTCAATACAAACGCCAAAGACAACGAGATCAAAGATGCGTACCGCCAACTCGCATTCAAGTACCATCCCAATAGGAACTTGAATAATGATGCTGCTGATAAATTTAAGGCGATTAACGAAGCATACCAAGTGCTTTCGGATAAAACTTATCGTCTTATTTACAACATTTTTGGCAAGCAGGGCCTAAAAAATCCCATCCCATGCATTGGTACTCGTCTTGTGAAGGATCCGCCCATTATCGTCTACTGTTATGTTACGCTGGAAATGATCTACCATGGCTTTCCAATGTTAATAATGGATCCCACTCCAATCTTCACCAACATCAGACCCGGCTGTCCTGAAGGCGAGCGCCTCGTATTTCCAAATATGGGCATCAAAAAGATTGGACACATCCCAGCGGACATTGTTGTCATCGTGCACGGCCTTAACCCTCGACCCTTCACTCGTCACGGCAACGATCTATATTACACTGCCAATATAACCCTTTGCCAGAAGATGTTGGGCCAACCCTTCTGCTTTGAGGCTCCTTACGGTCGCTGCTCTTTTCGTATCCCACGGAACATAGACAACGTGAAAGTCTACGAGGGATTTGGTCTGCCGGATTACTATGATCCCACTAAACGTGGTTCACTGCATGTCACATTCAACATGACATATCCAGCACATGTGCGCCCACAATACGTTTCACATTTTAGCAACCTTTCGCCAAACTTCCCATAAAACACAAGGAAAACAAAACATCAAATACAATTAGAGCATTTAATATATATATTTAATATATGTATGTACACAAAAAATTGCTTGTAAAATTACAAAATAAAACGAGAATAAAAACCTATCTCTGGGAAGAATACAGATATATCGACAAGACTACGTTTCTTAAACATTTATAAGTGTATACATTTCATTTAGGTAAGCGGCTTGAACTGCGGATTGTGCGATCGCGCCATTTTTGCCTTGAGCCATTCGTCCGCATGCCGTTGCTTTATATGTACATACATATTGGAACGCGAACGGCACTCCTTCGGACAATGCGGACAGTTATATAACTGTAATCCAGTATGTATTGCCATATGCTCTTCCAGGTTTCGCTGCTGCTTAAACGTCTTCTCACAGTACGTGCACTGCAGATTTGTGGTCAGCTTGTGGGCATATTTGATGTGCGCTCGCAATGCTGTGCGCGACGTGCACGTTTTGGCGCAATGCGGACAGACCGTATCGGTGCTGTCGTGCGTAAAGCGATGCAAACGCAACGAGTGCTCGTTCTTAAGCCAAACACCGCAAATGGGGCACTCCATGGCTGGGGCGACAACGCCCTGATGCTCTAGAAGATGGCGTTCAAAGGATGGCTTGAATTTGAATTTCTTGCCGCATATGTCGCAGACATGCGGATGCAAATCCTCGTGTATTGACTGTATATGCCGACGCAAGCGATGCACATTTGCAAAGCTGCAAAAGAAATGCACAAATTGAAATAAGTTAAAACGTATAGAAAAGAGCGAGATGGGTAGATAATATCACTAAGCAAAGAATATTATAGAGACTTCAAAAGGCCTCAAAAGTTCATCATTGACATAAGATCCAGAGCGCGAGCTTTGCAAAGCTCTGGATTTAATCGCGTATGTGAGAAAGCACACTTTCATACTTTACTCGCTGTATGCGGTAGCAGTTTATATGTATGCGTGTGTATGTGAGACAGTACACCCAGTCTGTGTGACCACACATTTACTGGATCTTAATGTGATGTATATGTATGTGAGAAAGACACAGTCTGTGTGAGCACACATTTACTGGATCTTATAGCGATTCATATATATGTAGGAAGCTCGCCAGTCTGTGTGAGCTCTGTTTACATGTATGAGTGCATCGCCGGCCTCACTTCTTAAAAAAAAAAAAAACAACAAAGTACACATGCGCGCTGGGCTCTTGCTGGCCTAGCTTTGTCCAAATTTCAGTTTCGCATTTTCTTTATACTCTTTTTTCTTCGGTCGATGCCACTAGCAATGAGTGTTGTCATCGCAATCACCATGCAGATGTGAAGAGTATTCAGAAAATTAATGTCAACTTTTTCTATGCTTTGAGCTTTGTTGATATATTTTTATTTCTTATTTTGTGTGCCTGCATTTACATGTGTGTGTACGTGTATGCATACACATCATATTTATTTGTATTAGTGGCAAATGTTCACATTAATTGGCCTGCCTCAACTTTGGCAATTTATGACGAAGTCAAGAAAATTTAAAATAATAACACAAAAATTAAAATAAAATATTATATTTAATATATTACAGTATGCTTATAATTATTGCTCATTATTATTAACTTACAAATTTTCTGTTTATTGGCGTGTGAACTTATTTATTTTATTTTATTTCAGTTTTATAAACATCAATATTTTATTTTATTGGAAAATATTTTATAGCTATGTAAATGTGTTGAATACATAAATACATATATAAAGTGGATATAAAACATTATTTTGTTCATTAGTTTTGAATTTGGCGCGCATCAGCGGTTACACATGTAAACATGAACATATGTACGTGTGTATATCTAACTATTTGTTTCCCGCCAGAAGAGGAATAAGAAATGGGGAAAAGATTAGTTGACAGCAAACTTTGTAAGCGATAAAATAAAATATTGATGTTTATAAAACTGAAATAAAATAAAATAAATAAGTTCACACGCCAATAAACAGAAAATTTGTAAGTTAATAATAATGAGCAATAATTATAAGCATACTGTATATATTAAATATAATATTTTATTTTAATTTTTGTGTTATTATTTTAAATTTTCTTGACTTCGTCATAAATTGCCAAGTTGAGGCAGGCCAATTAATGTGAACAATTGCCACTAATACAAATAAATATGATGTGTATGCATACACGTACACACATGTAAATGCAGGGCACACAAAATAAGAAATAAAAATATATCAACAAGCTGGCAAAGCTAGAAGTTGACATTTTTTCTGAATACTCTTCACATCTGCATTGATTGCGATGACAACACTCTTGCTAGTGGCATCGACCGAAGAAAGAAAAGTATAAAGAAAATGCGAAACTGAAATTTGGACAAAGCTAGGCCAGCATGAGCCCAGGGGATTGTACTTTGTTGTTTTTTTTTTTTAAGAGTGAGGCCGGCGATGCACTCTACATGTAAACAGAGCTCACACAGACTGTGTTCTGACTCCATACATATACATCACGATCTGATTCAAAGACTCAAGTCTGTGCTGTTGCTTACTATCTCGCAAGCAATATCAGAAATAGAATGACTTGCATTTTGTACAAGGCACACTTTGTCGCAAGCTTTGAGACAGCAAATGAATTTTCAAGCTTTACTTTTTTCTGATGAGGTGCTTGTACTGTTTGAAGTCTCTATAATATTCTTTGCTTAGTGATAATATCAAGGCGTATTTAACGAGAAGCGACGTCGACGTCGCCCTCTTTGCTGTTGCCTTACGCAAGGCAATGCATATGTGTGTGTGTATACATGTGCATGCTCTCATTTTCTCGTAAGGCAGCGCGACGTCGGCAGCAGCGTTAAATACGCCTTGATGTGATGTACCTTTTGTGGCATATGTGACAACTGTGTTCCAATTGATCTGTGTCGTGTTTAAGCAAATGATTGCCCAAACGCCTTTCGCTGCTAAAAGTTCGTTCGCATTTTGGACACGGATATTTGAGCACCTTGTCGATTTGGGCAACTTTATTGTGCACCGTCTCAATGTGTGTGGCTAGATAATCCTGTGAGTTAAGCGATTTATTGCAAATCGAACATCTGAAATTAAGTGTAAAAAGCATGCATACATTTGTATTTTCGTTTTCAACAACGCAACGCCAAGGCTTCATATGTATGTATCTGTTATATTTGTGTATGTATGTATGTATGTATGTATGTACATATACTTTGCGCCTTGCGTTCGCGTTCTCGCCAGAAATGCGCGCCGAGTCGACGACGTTTCGGAATGCAACAACCGTTACATAAACAGTAAATGATGTAGAAAAGAGAGAAACGAAAAGCAAACGCGAGTTCGTTTAACATACTGCGCATTAAACTATCAGAAGAGGATATTGTACGGCCGTTATGCGCTGCTACAAAGTGCGCTGTTACACTTTTTTTTTATCATTCCAGCCAATGACTCTAAAACTTTAACATTTTAACGATGTTTGCATTGGAAGAACAGTTGATGTTAAATGTTAATTCTTTATCTCTTTTTTTTCTACATTTATACAGTTTCTTATCCACGGTATTAAATTGACTGATTGACTTACGTGAATAGCTTGGGATTTATGTGCTTGCGTATATGATTCATTAGCTTGGCGGCGCGATGGAAGATCTTGTTGCAGCACTTGAGATAACCATCGCGTTGATGGACCTCCAAGAAGTGCACTTTAAGCTCGGACAGGTACTTGGTGCTAAAGTCGCACAGATCACAGTCGGCATTCATATAGCTTGCGATAGCCTCTTCATACTGTTTTGATATCTGGGCTCGAGAGCAACCTTTCGGTTTGCGAAGATCCGGATCCTGCGACTCAGTGTTGTTCTTGCGGCGCTTACGGCTGCCTTCGACGCATCCATTGTCGTCCAACAACTGATTTAGTTCATGGGCAAGCGTCATTCCGCGTGCTTTTCGCTTTGGCTTCAACTTGTGCTGCAGCTTTACCAGTGGCACTTCATCTATGAATAAGTTGCATATTTATTCGTATTTGGATATAACGCATTGTGCACTTACCATCATCATCCGAGGAGGAGGAAGAGGATGTGTTTGGACAACTGGCGCTACTGTCATTAATAACAGGTTTCTGATCCAAATCGTCATCACCATCATCATTATCAACTTCGTCAATATCGTTCTGCAGGTACTGATCGTTATGCAGGAGTTTTGGTGTAGCCGACGAAAGCTGCGGCACCTCCACACTATCCACATTAACATCAAGGACACTGCCAAGCAAACTAAGATTGTGTATATCTAAAGGCTTTTCATCCATCTCGTCCATTTCGGGCAGCTCATCAATGTTGACATCAACATCGATGCCACCCGTCCATTTTAAGGCTACACAATCGACGTCCACGTTAAGGAACTCCTTTTTAAGTGTACCCTGTTTTTGTTCCACCAGCTGCCAAAAGTTGTTAAAGTCCTCCAAATGCTCGCAGCAGTCATGGCAAATGTTCGTCGAGATATTGTCATCGGGCATTATCTGGAAGCCGAGCATAAAGGTCAATGAACAACTGGAGTCTTGGAATTGTGGAAAAACCGAAAGAAACTTACTTCGAGCTGCAGAAACTTGGCTATAATCTTGAGCAGCGAGGATTCGGCCAGTGTGTCGTTCGTTTCGAACAGGTAGACGGCATTGTTTGCGTTTATGTTTTTTAAACACAAGCGACAGATCATATTGCGGCGTTTTCAACATATATTTAAGCAATTTGCTAATATTATCAATTGTTTGGTTTTGTTTAGCGATGGACAAATACTTTATCAATATATCGACTGGGCGGCTTCATATCAATTAGCTTTCTGTTGTGCATCAGGCCAGTTCGCGTTTGAGCACTAAACTGTAAACTATCAGATTTCTAATTAAAAAAGTAAATACATATATATTTATATAATTGAAATAAAATTGCATAAAAAAATCAATTCTTTTACATTTCTGCATCATTACTTAATTGATCACTAAATCAAAATCACTATTTTTATTTTACAGCTATCGATAACCAATGTTTGTTGCTGGCGGACCATCGCTATTTTATCGCACATATTTCAATCAGCTGGGAACTTTGCCCCAGAAACATATTCCATCAGCAAAACAAAACAAAAACAAATAAAATGAGACAGCAGCGGGAATGCATTGTTGTTAATATGCGTTCAGCAATAGTGCTTATTGTCATTTTCGTGTTGACCGGCATTAAAAACAGTGAAACCGCCAGTGGTGGCAATCAAATGGATCTAACGGATACCAAAAGTGATCAACGCAAGGACAACAGCAATGCTGGCAACAACAACAATAACAACGACAATGAAGTGTTTGTGCCAGCATTGGCCAACATGGCCAGCAGCAAATCGTCATCAGTCATCAGCGACAACAATAATAGCAACAGCACCGCTAACATGCTCTGCCCTCTAGACAAGGAAACGCAATGCGAACGCCTGCACTTCCCATGCATTCGTTGTACCTACAATTTTAATTGTCTGTATGGTCGCGATGTAAACATCACCTGCGAGGCAGTCAGCAATGTGCAGTGTGTGGGCGAGCGCACATTTCAACGCCAGATGAACTGTCGCTATTGCTACCAAACCGAGAAGTGGCAGCAAAGCTGTGAGCAGCATGCCAATTGCAATTCCGCAGCGGAAAAGTATTATCGCACCAATTGCACCGTGCATCAGGATGTGCTTTGTTTGGGCAGTCGTTCGTTTACGCGCAATCTGCGCTGTAACTGGACCCAAGGATATCGTTGGATCACGGCGTTGCTAATAAGCCTAACCCTGGGCGGCTTTGGCGCTGATCGCTTTTACCTGGGACACTGGCAGGAAGGCATTGGCAAGCTGTTCAGCTTCGGTGGTCTCGGTGTCTGGACGATTATCGATGTCCTGCTTATATCGATGCATTATCTGGGCCCAGCTGATGGATCGCTCTACATTTAAATACGTGAATTTAGCAAACAATTTGTCAAGCTTTCTTTGATAATTATCCTTAAGCTAGTATAAGAAATACATTTACGCTCAGCTTTGCATGTAAATACTATAACTAAAAAATAGATTCTAGATACAAGTAAATGAACTCAAACTTTTTTTTAATATATGCTCAGTGTTTAATATCATATATACTCATGTTTTATATAAGGCTTTATTTAACCATTACAATAAATCAAACCATAAACACAAAAGTTGGTTTTTTTTTTTTTTAATTTGGATATTTAGATTATGAGGAAAAACCCAAATTTTCACGTTAATTTCGAGCTTAGGGCTCGACATGTACATACAGGGGCGAGCAAAATTGAGTTTATGTTTACGAAATTGATTTTCGTCGCTAATAGAAAATTAAGCACACAAGCAAATGTATTGGTAGGATAGGTAATTTAGACTCCCTTTTAATGAAACAATACTCTGATTAACCCATCGAAAGTTTTTAATTCTTGTAAGAGTCTATTTTCACACTTTTTATTCCCGGGCTTCAACAAAAAATGTTTTGATGCAAAAAGGTTCTTCAAACGATTCAAAAATGACTAAAAATTACAATTTTTAATGAAAATTACCCCAATTTTCAAAATGTTCAAAATTTTCTTTACATCAAAATTTTAATTTTCATAAAAAATCATAAAAATGCATACGAAGAGATTTTTGAACAAATTTTTTTCATTGAATTGTTTGAAGTAAGTTTTTGCATCAAAACATTTTTCGTTGAAGCCCGGAAAAGAAGGGTTGAGAAAATAGACCTTAGCAAGAATTAAAAACTTTCAATGGGTGCTTAATGGGTTAAGAAGTGTATAGTATCATTCAAACGGAATTTAAATTAACTATCCTAAAAATTTAAAAATTTGCTTGTGTGATTAATTTTGTGTTAGCGACGAAAATCAATTTCTTAAACATAAACTCAATTTTGCTCGCCACTGTATATTGAAAATATTAAACTGGTTTACAAGAATATTGATGTATTGTATTTGGAAGCAGTAGCAATTTATGATTTATCGTCCGCGCTTCTGTTGTGGTTGCTTCTTCTTTGCCTGCTTGCGATAACTATCAATTTGACGCCAATAATCGGCCTCTGGCTGCCCAGTAAGCACCTCGAGCTGCATTTCGTCGCAATTGAGCTTTGCCACTAGATCTTTGGCGGCGTTGACAGTAATCATGCGCAAATATGCCACCTTATCTCCCATTTTTATGTCCATGTACTTGACGGTCTCGTGCTGTCGCATCTTCGACCTAAAAACCTCTGCAATGGCACATGGCTTGTTCAGAGTACATTGTATAATCAATCCATGTTCGTATGATGATTGTGGTTTATCTTTTTTTTTATCGTTCTGGGTGCTGCCCTCCGCGCCCTCTTCGCTTTTAATCTTATTTAGATATTTGTTGCGTAGCGAGCACCAGCTTTCCTTTGGAAGTATTTTTAGCTGCATGGCACTGGGTGGAATGTTAGTCTTGACAATATCTGACATTAGAGCGACCTTTCCTTTATTTTTCTCGTTGTTAGTATCGCTGGGAAGCGAGATCTTGCTTTCGGTTGAACGCTTGGCATCCAACGCATTCTGCGAAAGAGCTCCGTCGTTTTCCATTTCCTGTTGCAGCTTATACGCGCGTATAGAGGCCAAATTGGCCGGATCAGTATGCTCCATGGATAGAACACCGCCAATATGCGTAAACTCTCGTAAAGCCTTCCATACGGCAGCGGTCTCTTCAAAGACGACAAATGCAAAATCCTTATGCTTTTGAGTGCCTGTAAAGAGCGGCATTAAGACGTACGACACTGTGCCAAAGCCACTGAAACACTCCTTGAGCCAATCAATTGTAGCCGCTTCGGGCAGAGATTCGACGTACAGTGTTTTCTCTTTGACCTCACACAATGTTGGGAGTGGAGTTTTGCGGCGCACATTAAGGCCGCTTCGATCAAGCTTTAGTACCTCTGATTTGGCAAGTGAAGCCGAAATTTCGCGAACATCCTGAGTTAATTCCTTGATTTTGTTGAATGTAAGGAATAATTCAAGTGGAACGTCTGAAAATTGCAATGAAAAAACAAATTATAATTAAAGCCTTTCGAAATAAAGTTACCAAAGCAAATATATTTATGTATACTCACATGGATCCTGCTCGACATAACGCAGTAGAAATGTATCCCGCATAATATTTGCGTCGCAAAAATAAAATTCCATTTGATTCCGTATGGCATCAAGTTTGTTGGCACAAGTTTCGGTCGGAGGCACTGACATAATGGTTTCTTTGTTGGTTTTGTTGGAAGACTTTGTAGACTGATCAATTTAAACGCTTTGCGTATGATTTTCTGCAGGGCTTTAAAACTAACTGTTTCCAACAGACATGAGCGCCATCTTAATTTGTGAAATTATGCCAGCGCTGCCAGACATATGAAAATTTCCATTTCCTTTCAGTGTGTGCATTGTCTGTTAAGAAAAATAATTAAAACTATCGATGTTTTTGCGAATATTTGATTAGCTGTTAAGTAAGATATAATTCAATTTCTAGGTAAATAGTGTTAATTTGCAAAGGATTTATACAATAAAAATTTTATCTCGTTAATGTAACAAAATAAATACACATTTTTTTAAAAATGTTAAACAAGGCTGTGCCGATAGTTTGTGTTGCATTGCAGCTCTGCTCTTTTAACATTTTGGCGGCAAACAGATGCTTTTGTTTGGGTATGTTGTACAGTGCGCAAGTATAATACAAAAAAAATAAAATAAATAAATAAATAAAAATAAAGTGCTGTAAACAAATCGCCAATTACATTACTTGCATGTATAAATACGATTACCTAAATGTCTACAGTGCATAAACGATATTTAAGCAACAATTTATCGGCATCGGCGTAAACGAACGGCAACTACCAAGAAGCGGTAGCAAAAAGAAGACTGACAAACAAATAAAATATTGAAAGAGGGCCAACAAACTTATTCGCTTGTTTTGTTTTGTAAATATGTGCTTTAGTTTTATATGTACGCATTTAATATCAAAACAAAAAGCGATAAGCAATATTAAATCAATATGGAATCAATTGTATTGGCTTCGGATATAGCGCGTTTAGTATTCAGTGAGTATTATAAACATACGCTAAACTATTCAATTGTGCATCAAATGTTTTTCGCACTTACAGGCTATTTATTAAACAATGATTTGAAACGTGCGGCACTAGCATTCAGCCGCACTTCCCCGCATTTAAATCATGAGTTCGTCGCTTTGCGTCAGGGTCTGCAGCCCCACAATTTTCTCTATGGCGGCCTGGAGGACATGATTCGCGAGCATGTCAAAATCACAAGCATAGGTAAGTTTTAACCATGTTCAACCGCATACATTATCTACATATATATACGTTTTGCAGTTGCCAATGCAGTGCACAAGTTACCGGCAAATACACGCCAGCGTTTAGAGGAGCTCAAATTGTCGGATCGCGTTTCCGCGCTACTCAAGCTGGACAAATCCACATCCACAACCAATGCCAATTCGAATTTGAAGCGCAATAGACGTAGCACGTAAGATGACGGCCGGCTCTTAGTGTTGTTGTTGATTATATATTAATTAATTATCTTTGCAGACGCGGTACAACACAGTTGTCATCTGTGGATCTGGACTCCTCTTCCGATCCCATTAAAAGCAAACGTGCTCGTCTTCTCGTGCCCCATCTGTATTGCAGTATTAAGCGTAGTTCTCGCGATGTCAGCGACCAAGTGGATGAAAGCGAATCGTTAAATAGTACCAGCAGCTCCTCCACGGATATCTCCAGCAGCAACAACACGGATGATGCGCTCGCCTTGGGTGTTAAAGGACCCAAAAACAATTCAACGCCACGCACAACAACCAGTGATGAACCTGCTGCTCCCATGATGCTAACCCCGCAAACAATGCCGGTAAGCATATTATTTAGAATTCTGGTTCGTCACAGATTTCTTGAGTATTTGTTGAGTATATTGTTAAATATGTTTTCCTTGGGTTTCTTATCTTGTCTATATACAAGCATACATACATATAAACGAAAAAAAACTAGACCAGTGTCGGCTTATGACTGTTTTCGGTATGGCTTGATCATTATGATCTTTCTATTACACAAAAGTGTTTTATTCTCTCTTCCTTTCTCTTTTTTTCCCCCATTTTTTTTTTTTCAAAGGCGAAACAGCTAAGATGAACTCTGGCGTTTGTTGGATCGAATTATTTTGATATATGTATGTAAATGTGATTGTTGTTGATTGAATATAGATTGAGTGGGTGGACAAGTATGTTATTCATGTTATATTTATACTAGAGATGGGATCGGGAAAGAAATTGCTTTCCATCGCATCCCGTTCCGAAATCAAATTCGCTTTTTCCATCCCGAATGTTTCGAAAAATTTGGTGTCTATCCCACGGGTCCCGTCTTTTTCCCAAAATTTTATATTTCAAATAAGTGTGTGTGTATATATTTTATTTTTTTAATATAATACTACTTTTTTTAATTTTTTTTTTTAAAAACAATAATCTCTCAAACATTTTTCCAATTAATCGAGTTCTGCTCTCCTCCAAAATTCTACTAAAAGTAGAAAAATCACTTTAGCTGGTGGCAGAAGACGTTGGCACGTACATCTAAATGATTCCATTTATTTTATTTTATTTCGATAAATACAGAACATTTATCAAGTACATTTTGTTTCGGTCCTGACTAATTTTTTGGTTCCGACAGGTTTACCGGGACCCGTGGGAATTTTTTTAAAATCGTTCCCAACCCGCCCGATCCCTAAAACTATTTGGGGCCCGCGGTGTTCCCAAAAATCCCGATCCCGACGCCCATCTCTAATTTATACTCAATGTTGTGATGTCCATATTTGTATTTAATGTTATTTAGCCAGAGTATGATGGTAATAATCAAATCATTTATTGCAGCAACTTACGCAGGCCATTATGACGAACGGTGAATTCCAGGAGAAGCTGCTAAGCAACATAAATGTTGCATTGCAATCGATAACCGTGCACACACCAGCTGCCGAAACCGTGGATTCGGAGGCTGTTTTGGATACGTTGGTGCGGAATATTCTGGAGGCCACAGAGAAGGATCCATCATTTGATCGTATTATTGAGGAAGTGGTTGGCAAGGAGGCGCCACTAGAAGTGCCCGAGCAAGCTGTGCCCGAAGTCCCCGTTGGTGCACAATTGGAGCCAGCGCCGCCACAGACACCCCTGATCATACGCTCAGCAATGGCATCGGTTACGGGCGAGGGAAATGCCAATGCTGAGATTAATGTTAATGCCAATACCTCTTTAAGCAGTTTGATTGATCCAAACTTTCGGCTATCCAAGCTCATTGTACTGAATTCGAATGAGAGCGCACAAAAGCAACAACATTCATTGCCATTGGGTAATCTAAGCTTTGGCAGCGATAATCTCATGCATTTTGGCGGAGGTGGCGGTGATGTTCCGGATGTACCAAGTGCTGCTGCCGCTGGTCAGGTGTGCGTCGATGCCTCTAATGGCCAGCTAACGTTTCCCCTCTTCTTATCCAATGAGGGGGGTATGCTCTCCCAGCTACCATTTCTGGTTAATAATGAATGGTTGGCCCAGCAGCTGCGCTCCGATGTGTTCGCCAACACGGATGTCTCGCACATTGAGATACCATTGCCGGAACCCATCACCGTTACGGCCGATCAATTGCCTCCCAATTCAATCATTATTAATAGCGCCGTCAAGCAGCCGCCGCCAACAGCAGTTGATGCACCTTCCGTTGAGCCACCAGCTCAACTCATTGCCGATCAGCAGCCCACAATAATTCCAGTCTCGACAGCAGATGTGACAGCAACTTCATTGCCAGATCACTCGGGAGGTAAGGTGCCCGCCTCATTGGATTCATCACGTCTGGTTGTGGAACGTGTGACGCCCTCCACTTCGGGCATTGTGAACGTTAAAGCCTTTCGCAGCTTGTCAACGCCACGCAAACGTACATCACATGTTCGTACGTTGAATTTCTCGCCCAAGGCAACAGCTGCTGCTGCTGCCACCATGCAGAGTACTCCCGTATCCACACGACGTTTGCAGCAGTTGTCCCAACGTCGCATGCAGTTGGGTGCCGTTAAGGAGAAGGAGGAGAAGGCAGCGGGAGCCACCGTCTCGGCTGATGGCAGCGGCAATGAGAGCAACAGCTGCGTTCCCCCGCTTTTCGCCATGGAGGAGAGCAGCAATCAGACGGTGATCAAGGCTGTTATCACCAAGCAGCCTCAGCCATCGCCAACGATCGCATTCACACCCAAGCGCAAGCAAAAGCGTCGTGCTGCAGTCAAAAAAGTTATTGCAACAACATTGGACAACGCCAACAAGCAACAGCAACAAGAGCTGCCGCAAAAAGAGATTTCATTGGATGAGAGCAAGGAGAATCAGAGGATGCCAATGCAAGAGGATCTCATGGCCGCCTGGCAACGTCAGATGCATGGCACCAGCACCGATCTGGAGCAGCGTTTGCGCGACATAAATGCCAAGCGTGAGGAGCAGCTCAAGAATGCAACACCCATGCGTCGACAGCGTCCCGTTGCTGCAAAAAGCAAACAAAAAAAACTTAAATCGCCACAAAAATTTCGTGTCACGAAACGGAAGAGAAAACAAATGTCCAAGGAACAGCAGCAGCAGCAGCAGCAGCAGCTTAATGATCAGGAAGGTGAATTCAATATAAAGCTAACACCGCTCAAGAAATTGCCAATAAAAAAGGACACCAAAGAGACGGAGCCAAAGGCATCTAAGGCTAAGGAGCAGCAGCAACCAGAAAAGCCCCCACAAGTTGCAGAGATCATTAAACCTGTTAGTAGCATGGCGGAGATGCTGCAGGAGACGCCGCTAAAACTTCCCCCAACAGTCAATGCCGATGATGATGATATACCGCCAACACCTGGACCAACATTAATGCCACCGCCAGAGACACCTTACTCACAGTTACTTCTCCCATCCGTATCCTCGCTGTTTGGGAGCGATACCAAAAGCATCTTGGACACACCCATGCTGATGGCCATAACACCCGGAGTGCATCTGACTCCATTTGCTCAGTCGTTGAATACGCCGCATAGCAGTGGTGCCCGTACGGATTACTCTTCGGGCAGCTCCTATTACCGGCCCGATGAGGCCGAGCACATGGATACGAATGCGCAGTGCGCGATGCAACCAACGCCGCTAAAGGAAACTGTGGAGCAGACGACTGCCGCCAGGCCGTGCATTGAGCTACATGCTGAACGTGTGCCCGTGGAGCCAACAGTGCTGCGACGCGTGCGCTCCTTTGGCAGCGAGGCCGTGGATAGCGTTGAGGGCGCCGTGGCATTGGCTGACAAGCCGGAACAACCCATGGAGCAACCGCATTATAAGCTGGTTTCGGGATTGCCCGATGCAGTCATCGACTCCAATTCAAATAGCAGCAGCAGTACGAGTAGTTCAACCACAACCTCAAGCAGTTCCAGCTCCTCGAGCAGTGGAAGCAGCAGTAGCAACTCCTCGGACTCCTCTACGGCGAACACAAACCAGGTGGCTGATGGTATCAAGCCCTTGTTGGATATTGAGAATCTATCGGATATTAGCAGTACTGAAGACGAGGAGTGGCTGAAGGCAGCGGCTGCCGGTGGCTCACTGGACGTGCCACCACAACTGGCCATTGATAGCGAGCCGACGCAGTTGGTCAGCCAGGATGGTGAGGTGCGTTATCCGTTGCGCAATTGGCTGACTCCGAGTAAAGATGCTAATGTTAGTGGCGGAGCTGAATCTAGTGTTGAAATGAAACCACCTGCTGCTCCAGCTGCTCCACCCACCACCAGCTCCAAAAAGACTGTGCCTACAGAGACCACCAATCCGAATTTGGAGGCCATGGAGCAACGTATCCAGGATCTCGCCATGGTACGCGAACGCGTCAAAGCCAAGTGTAAGCAGGAGACAACATCGAAGACGCGCGCCAAGAAAACCACAGCCAGTAAAAAGTTGACAGCGATGCGAGGGACAAATCCCCATCCGCCGTCAAATCAGGGGACTAAGTCTTCGTTAGTAGTACAACCTAAGAAAACACTGACACCCGTTAAGACTGAACCAACAGCGGCAACAGCAAAGCCAGCTCTCATGGAGCAGCCATCGTCATCTAGCAGTGAACTAGATCCAGCTTTGCTCATTGCTTTGAATTTGAGCGCCAAAAAACAGCAGCAGCAGCCAGCAGCTAGAGTTGCTGTTGAGATTGCTGCTAAACCGGCAACAACAACAACTGGCGGACAGCGACGTGGTCGACCCAAGAAATCAACAAATCCAGAGCCAGCGCCAATACGCAGTTGTACGCGTCGTTCATCGCGGCTAATTGAACATAAGAGTAAGTAGCGGTTGCTAATGAACTAAACTCATGAACTTATAACTCATGAACTTCTTATAACTCATGAACTAATAACTCCGTTCCTATTGCAGCACCCGCTCCCGCAACCGAAGAACCGCTGCCGCTGCAGGCCAGCCGCACTGAAACCGCATCAAAACCGGTCAAGGTAACAACCTCAACTAAAGTAACCAAAAAACCAGCCAAAAAACGTGCTGAGGCGCGTCTAGAATCAGCAGCGCCAACAACACTAACCGCGTTGGCCGAAGAAACGATGAAGACTGCACAAAAGTCGCAGGAAAAACCAAATACATCGGCACCGTCATCATTGCCATCGTTATCGCTTAGCAAGGAATACGAATGGGATATGTCGCTTAGCGCCAGCCAATCGGCCAATACCATACGATATACGTACTTCAATAATGGCAACAAGCCATCAAATCCTGTACGCCGCCAGTCAGCCGATTACTTTAAGAACTTTCAAATGCGCATCATGGTGGATGAGGAAGTTCATACAATGCGCATAACAAGCTCACAATTGCTGCATCAGTCACTGCCAAGTGCTACTGAGGATAATGCTAACGTTACTAGCAACAACATACGCAACATACCTAAGAAACGTATTATAGAATTTAATAATACCAATCAATCGAAATCAAAAGACGAATCAGCGGGCAAGACTACTAAGCCAATGGCATCATCGACCCCCTTAGGAACAAAGTCACAAAATGAGAAGCGCAATATTAACGCTCAAGAAGTGGCATCCACGTAAGTTTAATAATCATTTAAGAGATTTTGTATACTAAGTTTTTTTACTTCTTAACTGAATTCAAACAATACCCTTTTGAGCTTAAATACACTAGTCGGCATATGTATTTTGACAGCACTTATAGTTAAATCTACGCATTATTTATACTTACTTTATAAAAAGTGTGGTATCAATGGATAGGCCATTTCAATTTTTTCAAAAGATTTGCTAAAAATGACTAAAAATTAACATTTTTAATGAAAAGAGGGCAAAAAATCATTTTTAGCAATTTTCAAAAAATCATAAAAAAAAAAAATACATGCGAAGAGATTTTTAAAAAAATCTTTTTTCAGTCGCTATAAGAATTGTTTAAAGTAACTTTTTGAATCAAAATATTTTTTGTTTAAGCCCGGGAAAAAAGTTTTGAAAATAGACCTTTGGAAGAATTGAAAACTTTCAATGGGTACTTAAGAAGAGTTAAGAAGAGTATAGTATCATCAAAACGGAATTGAAATGGCCTATCCATTGATACCAAACGTTTTATAAAGTAAGTATAAATAATGCGTAGATTTAACTTTAAATGTTGTCAAAATACATATGCCGACCAGTGTAGTTTGACCCTACTTTAATGTTCATCTACTTTATTACAGAAATACCTCATCGAAAAGCAACGCCAGCGAGGAGCAACATGAAGCCGGTGTGCAGTTCGATATCGAATCTATCCTTTCCCATTTACATGGAACATAACAACAACAAGTTTTATATATACTTAACCTATAAATAAGACCATTAAATAGATTTATGTACGAGTGCATATGTGTAGATATGATACC
The DNA here is from genome assembly GCA_018152965.1 of Scaptomyza pallida. Classification (NCBI taxonomy): domain Eukaryota; kingdom Metazoa; phylum Arthropoda; class Insecta; order Diptera; family Drosophilidae; genus Scaptomyza; species Scaptomyza pallida. The sequence continues at coordinate 4,351,340 of JAECXP010000224.1, forward strand.
TGTTTATGTTATTTTAGCACTTAATTTAAAAAAATTAATGCCGAATATGAATGTAAATCTTGCATAAGAAATATCACGCCCGTCCGGCAAAACGTTGCATATAAATAATAAATATTTTTTTTTACAATTATGAATTTTTTGGTTTTTTTACTTTATAGTAGAAAACATTTTTAACGGCTTATGAAAAAGGCTAAAAAATTGTCGCTTCATCGATGCGACATACATCTCGACATACAAAAAAAGGCTAAATAATAGATGTAAAAAACAGTAAGACCAATTAGAGTATAACAAATCTTGCAGGAGTTTTATTTCTTTTTAGTATTTTTTTTTTTCGCTAGCGACAACGCGCCTTGTTTTGAAATATACATATGTAATTATAAAGAAGAAATGTATATATATTTAAAAAAAAAAAAATTAAATCCTCTATGAATGTTTAAAAAATTTAAAACTTAAAAATTTAATAAAACTAAGAATTGTTTCTAATTGTGCAGCACTGTTCTATGCGCGTTTGTATGTGTGTATGTTTGTAAACTTAACAAATTGCGGTAAATCCAAATTGTTAGCATAAAAATAACTTGAGGAATACACTCGCCAAATTGTGTTAATGTCTTCAATACTTGCTTTTTGTCTGCTTTTTCTTGTTTTGAGGCTTAATTGAATTGAAAATGTTTGTTCGCTCCAAGAGCTACGAAGTGGATACCAGTTTCTCTGTACCCGATTCGGACATCGAAGAGGAGAACAACATTTGCATCGACCTAAGTTTGAAGAAAAATATGAAACCCTACCAGCCGCCAGTTGGTGAAACCATATGCAAGTGCTTTGGTCACACATATCAGGACTATTGCCAACATTCATCCATACATGGCGTACAGTATCTGGGCGAAGAAAAACGGCCGCTGAAGGAGCGCATCTTTTGGCTATCCGTTTTTATAGTGTCCATTTACTGTTCGGCCAAACTGATCAATAGTGCCTACACCAAATGGAATGAAACGCCCGTGATAGTCAGTTTTGCGGAGAGATCAACGCCCGTATGGAATATACCCTTTCCGGCTGTGACCATCTGCTCGGAAACGAAACGTATTATCAAGCCAAAAGGCAACAACAATTCGTATGCACATCTCTATAGCCGTTTTACGGCTGATATGCGTGCTGGTCGCATTTTCAAGCCACAAAATATAACCGAAGAGGAAATGGAGGAGTTTCGAACGTTGTTGCACGTGTGCAATACCCAGATTATTGATCAGGATATGACATTAATACCCGGCGAAGAAGTTGATTACTTCAAGGTCCTCGAACGCATGTTGCCGCCATTTGAACGTTACTTCTTTTATTGCCGTTGGCTTAGTCGTTTCAACGAATGCGACAAGTTCTTTAGCCCCACACTAACCGAGGAGGGCATCTGTTATACGTTCAATGGATTGCATGCAACAGATATATATCGCGAGGATACATATCAATATCATCACAGCACAAACAGCAACAACAACGCCCAACTAAATGTTACACCCACAACAATGTGGAGCCTGGAAACGGGCTATGATGCAAGCAGTGATGTCGACACATATCCGGCACGCGTATTGAGTGCTGGTGCGCGATCCGGCATATTTATGGCCTTGCAGAGTTTCAAACAGGAGGTGGACTACGCTTGCCGGGGTCCTGTGCAGGGTTTCAAGGTCACACTGCATGCGCCAGACGATGTGCCCCAGGTTTCCAAACAATTTGTACGCATACCCATGGGCAGAGAGGTGCTGATTGCGGTCAAACCCAATATGATAACCACATCGGCGGGCATTGCCGAATATCATCCGTTGCGACGTCAATGCTTTCTCAGTCACGAGCGACAGCTGCGCTTCTTCAAAGTCTACTCGGAATCGAATTGTCAGCTGGAATGTTTGGCCAATTTCACATTGATCAAATGCGGCTGCGTGAAGTTCTCGATGCCGCGCAGCCTCGATATGCCTGTGTGCGGCGAGGATCAAATCTATTGCTATGACCGCGCAGAGCGGCAACTGCTCGTTCGCGAATTCCATCGTGTGCGCAATCTGAATGTGGAGGCATCGCAGCGGGTCGTGGAGAGTGCATGCAATTGTATGCCTGCATGCACATCGCTTGTATACAATACGGAAATCTCGCAGGCCAATTTTGATTTGGATGAGATGCTGGCGGCCGAGGGTGATACGGAGTTTATAAGTGAATATCCTGGCTCGCAGATGTCACGACTTTCGATTTACTTTAAGCAAAGTCAGTTTATAACATCGAAACGTTCCGAATTGTATGGCGTCACCGAATTTCTGGCCAATTGTGGCGGCATCTTTGGTCTATTTATGGGCTTCTCAATACTTAGTATGGTGGAGTTGCTTTATCACTTTACTTTACGTTTCGGTGTCAATCTGAAACATATGTTCAAAGTGGATTTCTAGTTACAAGGATCTACGTTCTGATTGTTCGCAACTTGAATGTTGCGCATACTAAACAGATCAATAGTTTCCTAGATGTGTCATCTGTTCCCTAATTATTTTGTTATTTATTGTAGTATACTATGTGTGCCATTTTCGTTGTTTATCCTATACAGAAAAGGAAAATTAAGTTAGAACCTCAAGAAGACTTTTAAAAGAACGCTTGTAAAGCATGTAATGTGATGTGCAGAATCTATGATCTTTCATTGTTATTTTTGTATTTATATAATTGTTTTAAAAATAAATTAAAAAGCGAATAAGATTTGATTTTTTCTTTACTGCACCAATTCCATATATAATTGCAAACGGTTGTTTCCGCGTTATGCCTGGCAATGCTGAACATTCTTATTGCAAGCTAAAATGATCTTGGCAATGCTGAACATTCTTTTTGGGAGCTAATCGATAAACTATCGCAGCGGGAAAGTTCAAATGTGAAGATTTCATTTACGATCACAGCTGATTTTATAGCCATAAAAAGCGTCAATTATCAAAATAAATCGTTTTTATTTTATTAAATCAGTAATTAGCATGTTTCAATTGAGAACAATGGTATTTTTTTTATTATTATTATACACGATTTAGACAAAATTGTATTAAGCGACATCATCTTTTGGTTTTTAAATGGGTTATAGCACCGCATCAGGTTTAATAATGTGTTGAAAATATGTATGTTTGCCTCGATTTTTCATCTTTTCACTTGAAGTTGTTACTTTTTTAAAAGACGAGTCTGGGTTTTGTTTTTATTTTAAAGCGTTCTGGGTACACAGATTAAGTAGCTCAACATTCGCATTTGGATAACCGTATAAATGTACATATGTATGCATATGTATATATGAATATTGTTAAGTATATATGTATGTATATATATATATATGTATTTACATTTTTGCATACTGCTAATAGAACTCGTAATCGAAACTCAACTCAATTGCAATTTGCGTCTTTAGTAACTAAACCGCTGCTCCAAAAAAAACACAAAATAATAATTAATTAGAATAATTATAAAATTAGAAATATTATAATAGTTAAAATAAAATAATATACAAAAAGCACAAAAAATTTAACTGAAAATATAAATGAGCTAAGCCAAAAATTGTACAAAACCTATAACAAAATTTATATATGTTTATATATGTATGCATTTATGTATACATATATGTATGTAGATCCACGTATAATACGAATTACAATGCAACAACAATTAAATTGATATTTATATGTATGTATGTATTATTAATATATATCAGAGCAAATTAATAACTGTCTGCTTTGCCATTTTGCCATAATCGCTGTTTACTTAGAAGCCCAATTGGATTTATGTTTCTGCACATTGTATGTATGTAGTAGTAGTATTTATATATGTATGTATATATATATATATTTAAGATATATTTTAGTTGGTAATACGAGACGTACAATAATAGTTTTTACTTAAAATCATCCGTTTCAAGTATCTCAAAGTCGCTCTCATCGGATGAATCCAATGCGGTCACCTGTCGTTGCTGATATATGGCCAACGCTGCGCTATTCTCTATGCTGTCGTCGTTGGGTACCACTGCCATATCGTTGGTACCCCATTTGACCAAATTGGACATTAGGTTGGGCAGCAGCGTTTGTGCTTGTGCTTTGACCGCTAGGGCAAGTAGGGTGCTGGCGGTGGCATTTCCACTGCCACTGGCGCCATCATCGCTGGCAGCTGTTAGCCGTGGCAGCGATGGGGGAGCAGCAGCACCGGCATCGACACTGGTATGATCGGGAAACTGCAGTCCCTTGGATAAGCTCTCCTCCGAGGATGATGAGGTGGTGGACAATGATGAATCACGCTTAAAATGCCCCTTACGAAAGTCCATTGTTTTATCTGCCGATGATGACGAAACGTTATTGGTAATTGGATTGGCAATTGGAACTTCGGCTGGATTGGATTGCCTGGCACCAACCAACGGCACTAACTCATCATCTTCGTCAGTTGAATGCTCATCGATTTCTGGTATGGAATCGGGTATTAAAAGCTCTGAAGGTATATCATCGCTGCGATCATCATCATCATCATCATCATCATTGGTGCCAACACCATCGGCATCGGTGGGTGAGCTTATGGTCGCTACATCACTGGCACGCTCCAAGACAAATAGATTAGATTCATTTACGTCCGGCATAAATTCATCATCCAACTCAGCATCAACGTTATTATAGTTAATCTTCTCCGACCATTGAAAATCTACAACAAGCAACAACAATTGATTATCATATTCGAATTATCAAATCTAAACAATAATATTTACCTTTTCGTTCAATTTGCAATAGTTTGAAATTGTATTTGCTCGAGACAAGGGCGGAGAGTACCAACAGCGTTAACACCAGCGTTGAGCCCGATAGCAAATGTCCCAGTATGGCCAGTGTGACCAGACAACCGCTGCTAACCAGACAAAACATGCTTGGTGAAGACCGACGCCAATCTGCGGCACGTTGCAACCAGGATTCAAATTTAGTACGCAACTCTGGTGTTAGGACCACACGAAAACTGCAGCGTGTCCAATATAGCCAGTAGCTAAATAGGCCCAAGAATAGCACACCCAAAGGACGTACACTGCAACAAAAAAAAATAAAATAAACCAGGAAATAATTTTTTTGCCAATGCTCAAACTGAAGATGTTGACGGGTCAAGCACAAATGCGATATGCTAACTTTGCTTAACTCATCAATTACCCTCTATACACTTTTATTCTGTTGAGTTTAAGCCAAAAATAAAACACAAACATGTTCTAACAGGAAGCATCATCATCATAATCTTTCATAACTTGGTTTCAGTTTTTCCGTTTTTTTTTTTCGGTTATGCGAACTCAGCTGATCTTTGTTTGTTTCGTTTTCTTCTTCTTCTAGCTAGAATCATACCTGTGCACGATTGATCTACAGGTTATGCAAAGCAAAACATTCGACACTTACGCGTCTCCCTCTCTCTCATTCTCTATCTAAACCTAGCATCATCTCATTAGTACGGAAATAGACAACACAAGCGCAAACTGGCTTAGAATGTTTAACAACAACAAAAAACTCAACAAACAAAAACATTCTAAAAAGTTTTGCTTAATTAGTAGCTGTATTTAGCTATTTCGTACCTATATACCCTGTAAAAATAAGCAACCCAAAAAAAGGGGCATAAGAAGGTTTTTTCCTTTTTTTTTTTTCAGACTTTAAAGTAAACGTGTCCATAAATCTGTAGAACATTTTATAATTAGTCACACAATAATTTCACCATGAAAAATACAAAGTAACTTGAGTTAATACGTTTTTTAAATCTATTGTTGTGTGTAAGTGCATTTACATACATACATACACATAGTATATATGTATGTGTGTAGGACCTAGGGGCTCTGGCTGGCTACGATTTCGTTTATAAAAGATTAGATTGTTTAAAGTGGGGCAAATAGCGAAAGTTGTCATTTCCTCAATGTGCGTTGTATCTGAAATTGGCAATAACAAAAGCATACGCAATTCTGACTAATTCCCCTCTTGACTGTTTATATGTATGCATGTGACATTTATTCGCAGTGTATTTACGTTTTTTTTTTTTTTTTGTAAACAATCTGCCACACGTCACTTTTAACTTTTACGTTAATGGTTTGTTTTTATTCGCTGAACTTGGGCAAAACAATGTAGTGCATATGTAAATGTGTTTAAAAAAGAAAGTTTTGCTGATTCTTTAATGATTATATAGTATGTTGATTTGAATGATAGAAGATTTGATGAGACAAGATCATTTTGCCGATAAAGAAAAAGTGACATATGAACATTTCACTCGCACTCTTTCCATGTGTCGTTCTCCCCCTTCTTTTTTTTTTTGCTGACTTGAGAATTGTATAATTGTCATTATCGCGCTCTGCTTACATTTAACAGCTAATTTGCACATTTGCTTGCTTTCTGCTTGCAAAGAGAACAAAGGCAAAACAATGTTGCCAGAGGACAAAGTGACAATCGGCAATCAAACGAAATATTACCTGCCGAAATGCCATTCGGTTTCGTTTGAATGCTGTGGTAACACTGATTACTCCAGATTTACATACATATGTCTGTATGTAAGTTCTTGTTAAGGTTACAGTTAATTCTTGAAGCACAGTTATCATCGCGTGTTTAATACACGTATGTATATGTGTATCTACATAGTATTCGTATAGTTTTTAGTTGCCTTTATTTTTGTATATGAAATCAGCCGTTATTTTAATTCACCGTCAGTTGACTTATTAGTCCGCTTCATACTTAAATATTTTTGTTATCAAATATACATAGTTTGTTTTTGTGCTGCCATTCAATACGCATTAAGTAAGGCAAACAATAATCAGGGAGGCATTAACTAAAAGTTTTGTGAAAGTAAATAGAGTTTTTGATTAATATACATTTGTACCTACATACATACGTACATACACACATACATATGTATGTAAATATTGAATCATGGTTTTGCTGTTCATGTTGATTGCTGTTGTTGTTGTTATTGGCAGTTGTTGGCGTCGTTGCCTGACAAACAACCTTTAGCTGCATAACAATTGCAATTGTTGTTGTTAATTGTTTGTTTTCGTTTTTTATATGTACTGATAGTCGAACGATAAACAAACTAATGCAGCGCAAAGTGACAAGTGCATTTTATATACTCGTTCAACTCTTTTAGGTTGAATCACATACATACATATATGTATATATGTACATATCCGCATATATATATATATATATACATACATATATATATATGTACATATACGTACGCGTATATACGTGCACATAAGAGCATATAAATTTCTTTGGTTAATTGCGCCATACAGCGAAATTGTGATTGCATACACACACACACACACACACAGACACACAATGTGCAACGATGGAGCATCTGAACTGTTGCGGGGGTAAATGCATGGAAATGACATTTTTATATTGCACATACATACACAAGAGCCAACGCAAAGAACAACGCAGCTGACCATTAACCACATATACATACATACATATGTACATATCCGCATACATATAAACCTAAGGTAGAGGCAGGGAGTCTAACAGAGGCAGCGCTGAGCAGCCAGCCAAAACGAAGGTGTAAGCACGTACATACTAACACATTTGCATGAACATGAACATACAAACACATACGTATACATAAATATATTTATATTCCTAAAATAAAACATTGCAACTTTTAACAAGAGAGAGAAGTTGTTATTATGGTGACGAATATAATATACCCTAGCATACAGTTACACTTGTAAAAAAAGATCTTTTTTTATATTATATACATGTTTGCATAAGTCTGATTGCAGGTTTAGAATGTTTTACAAAGGATCATCGACCTACAGCACCTACAAATTTAATAATACTCAATATTTGTGACATGTCATTTCGCCTGATCACATGTTCACCTGTAACTGTAATGCATATGGCACCGCGATGAAACGTCAGTCACTCTCACCCTTTCACACTATCTTCTCTCGCTACCGTTCCTGTGTGTCGCCGCCGGCGACTCGCCGGCTATAGATCTTATTTTCATTGTGCTTCCTCTATTTAAATGGGAATGCGTTTGCATTTCGTTTTCTTTCTTATTTTTTGGCTTGTGACCCAAATTGAGAGGCACTCAACACTTATATACATAGGTGTATGTGTATGTGTATGCATGTGTGACTTAGTGAGTGTGTTATTGCACTTACCAGGACATTAGAAGCACCATAAGAAGACCAACTGCTGCGCCCTGCAGCGTAAGCCGCGATGGTCGTGGAATTTGAAACATGTTTGCTTTTGTTAATTTGATTTGATTTAACAGTTCCTTTTTTTTTGTATTTTTACTAGTTAAATATCCGCTATCCGTTGTGTTGAGTTAGGTTAGTTGTGATCAATCGATTAATATCGATCAGCTGTTCGCGCATGGGTGCCGTTATAATAATACCCTGCGCACTTGCACTTTTCCTCAATAAATGCGCGCAACCAGAAAGAATCTCAATTCACAATTGAGGCGCACTGAGCCAACTTTTGTTTTTCCGGCTGATGCTGATTGTTGCTGCCGCTGCTGCTGCTGCTGCGTAGAAATGAAATATTGCTGCATGAAAACAACAAAATATGGCAATTTACCAAAAATAAATGCAAACGAATAATCCAAAAAATGAAAAACAATCTTGTTGTTGTTGCTGTTGTTTCAGTTCATATTATCGTAAATATTAAAATTTGGGACAAAAACAGAAATGTCCATAACAGTAAAGCACTTGCAAATGCTCTTAGCGTTCAGTTCACCGACTACGCAATACTCTTGCTGTTAATTTGTTTTTAATGAAAACTGTTTTTACTTTTATAATAATTGTTGCATATTTTCGTTGGATATTAATGTGATTTTTAATTAGAGCATGCGTATACTACATTTCTTTTGGAAAACTATATATGTATTAAATCAAAAACAAAGAAATTTAAACTGCGTTTCGACTGCCAAACAAAACAATTGCAACATTTGGCTTCCTTGAAGGATTTAAAAACATAATGCAAGTTTATCAGATATGCGGTAAGCGCGGCTTAAGCATGCGTCGGCGTTTGTCATTCACTGCGAGAACTTGAGAGAGAGGAAGAGCGAGTGATCGCGCCAACGATCGCGCGCGTTTCTTTGGCACAAACAACAACAATAGTGTGCGAATAGTGAGCGAGTGAAGTTGTGATAATAACAAAAACAAAGCCAACTAACAGAAAATCGTAAAAAGAAGAAGAAGAAGGCGAAAACAAAAACAGCAAAGTTGTTTGGCCTTCGATGTCTTTTCAATTGCGTCGCAAAATATACATACGAACATATATTTTCTGTGTGCGTGTATATATGTACGTATGGTAAATTTATGCGTAAATGTGTGTGTGTATGGCGTTGTCATTCTTTTTTTTACACTTTTTTGCTCGAGTATGTAAAAAGTAATGAATTACAAATATATTAACGTACAAATGTATGCCCGTTTGTACATTTATTGTACTAGTGTATGTAAGCAAAGCAAATAAAAGTCAAGTGACTTGAGACTCGTGCATTTACCCATTTCGCAAGTACCCATTGCAAAAACAAAAAAAAAACTGTCTATACACGCCTCCCTTGGAAACAAACTAAAACGCAGTTACAATTTTAGCTCACTACTCCTCAACCGCACAAAGGGCAGCTGCTACGGATAACAACACCCACACACACTCACAAACGACACAGATACAGAAACATTTACAAGGCTACATACAGATTTTCCGCGCACATGTGATATTTTTTGGATTTAACAAATTTTGTTTTCGAAAATAGTTTGTTTGTGTTTTTTACATATCTGCAGTTCTTGAATGCTTTATTTTTGTAGTTCGCACACACTCACATTTGCACATAAAAAAAACGCCTGGAGTAGCGTGCAACAGCACACAAACAAAAACAACAAATGTTGTGAGACGCGTTGGTAACCGACTTGTGTGGGTGGGGGATGTTGAGGTTGGTTATTGTGGGGGTCGTATGTCCTTATGCTATGCACTATCAATGGTTTTTGACTATTAACAAAACAAACAAATATACTTTTAATTTAGTATTGTTGATTGCGCGATGCTGCCGTGTATCTGCTTGCTTCGTTTTAAACGGCACAATAAACAAAAACAACAAAATTGATAATAACAACGAATCAGGTCCGAAACGCGCAACACGATATCAAATGCTATGTTACATTTATGTTAACCTGCTGTTTTTTACTCTCGATGTTTCGATACAACGATAACGTTTCGGCATCGTCATTGATATCGCTTTACAGCGAATTTGATTGAACTTGTACAGCGGAGCGCGTTGCGCCAAGGGCTGTCCACTTGCTGCAGTGCAAATTAAATTCAAAAAGAACAAGCTGGCAGGTCAAACTCGAAAGCAAATGCCAAACAATATTTTTTTTTTTTTAGTTTTCGTTTAATTCTAATTGTTTGTCATTATTTTAGATTCATTATTTTCGTTCAAGTGTAAGTAGAAGGCAGCCGACTGCTGTGTAGTGTGCGCAATTGCCCTTGAAATTGTCATAGCAACGGACACAAAACAAATGTCCAGTTAGCTTTCAATTATTGCATTTGCGGCCGCGAAAAAACAAGAAAAATCGTTTGGCATTTCTTCCACACACTTCCACATTTCCAAAATTTAAAGTGCACACTACAACCCGGAAAATCTGCCAAAAATGGACATGGATAATGCACGGTGAGTAGTTGGCAACTTACACAAAATATACAAATTCTATATGTTGTTGCCTATGTACAGATGGGCAATGGATGTGCTGCGTGCCGCAACAGAACAGAATGAGGGCAACACACCCAGCAACACTGCCATCAATCCCTATAAGCTGCCAGTGCCATCCAACTACGTGTCACAGTTCCGCATCGATGGTCAACCCATTTTGCCGCCACTGGTGAGTACATATTTTCTGGGGCGCGCCACAACTGAAGCATTACAAAAATCACCATAAACAGATGACGGCGGAAAAGCGGCGCCAAATGCAACAGCTGCGACAGCAAGCACTTGAGCTAGAGACCAGGCTAGCCATCAGATCAACATCAACTGTTGACGAATCACAATCATTGGACGCAAAGCAAGAAGAAAAAAGTGACAGCAGCAGTAGTAGTAATAGCAGCAGTAGCGGAGGGAATAGCAGCAGCAACAGCAGCAGCGGCAGTAACAGCAGCAGCACAATAAACACAACACAGCGGTTGCCACAATTGCAGAAAACGGAAACATTTATATACGACAGTACGCAACAGCAGGATCAGATGATTGACTATCACCAGGAGGAGGAACAGCTGAGCTTACAACGCAATCGTCCTCAAACGCTTGACATTGAGCCAACTCCAAATGCATTAATACCAACCATATGCGTTAATCCACCAACTCCATTGCAGCCAATTGACACAACATACGCTCCAAGTCCAACGGTGTCAACGGCATTGGGTACACCACAACGCAAATTGAATAACATAACCAATCGCATTCTTAAATTTGAGAGTACGGGCTCAGAGCAACCCACAGAGGCATTGCAGCCAACAATGAAGCCTACTAATATGCTTTGGCAAAATGAAACCCTGATTGTTGGAGGAGATAAGCGTATGATGAGGTCGAGCACTAGTCCAGCACTGAGTGCTGCCCAAATGAACGACAAGCAATTCAATCGATCGCGATCTTTTACATTGGAACAGCCATCACAGGCGCTCGTCGAGCACATGGAACGCGAAGCAAAGAAACCGTCATCACCATCACCACCATCACCACCACCCCCGGTGCCACCACTACCCGCTGAAGTATCACCACGCTGTCGCTTTGCAGTGCATGGCGTGAGCTCATCACCATCAGCATTGGGATTGGCACATTTGCGCCGGGACACGGTCGAATCGCGGGCCAAGCAAGTGCAGCGCAACATCCAAAAATCCCCGTCATCAACGACAACATCCGTTATGGGCGTAAGACGACGTGGTGGCAGCAGCACCGCTGCACGATTGCAGTATCAACAAAGGCAGCTGGAGGAACTATTGCAGCGTGCATTGCACGATACAAACGATGTGCTGGCTGGACAGGAGCAGTTGGAACGGAATAAGCTATCGCTGGCCAAGCGTCAAATGTTCAAAGACATTAAGTTGGCGCATCGGGATCGGTTCCAGCAGTTGGTGCAGTATCAGCATGAGGAGCAGCGTCGCATGCAGGAGGAATTCGATCGTCAGCAAAAGTTTCTCATTGATCAGATATGCACGGAAATCAATGTTTCCGCCTATGCACATGAACCGCTGAACAACAGTGCGGCCAGTCCCAGTGGCATCTCGGAGTATACAAGCACCGATGATCTGCCTACACCCACGTCGCCAAGCAATACATTTACGCTAGATTCGTTGGACATGACGCCGCGCAGCTTAGACTTAACAACTGGCCAAGAGAATTCATCCATGCATACGGCACGCAAGCGTCTCTTTGATGTCGACAACGATACCGATAGCCAGATGTCCGCATTGAAGTCCAGTCCGACGACAACAAGGCCGCAGCAAAGTGCTTCCACCTCATCCAGATCGAGTTCCATGCGCAACAGCAATAAAATTAAGAGACCTGTACAGCGCTCCCAATCAAAGTCTACACCTCCAACGAGCAAGAAAATCATTAGTCCTGTTCAGTCGATGGCCAAGTCCAAGTCGCCGACGCCAGCGCGTAGAGTCACAAGCAATAACAAGACGACATCGAATCCCACTTCGCCACAGCAAACGTTGCAAACGTTGTCCAAGACGCGACGCAGTGCATCGCCAAGCCGTCTAACTGTAAGTAGTGTCGAATAAGTGTTCCAGCCTATGTTAATCTAAATTTCTTCCTTCTATCTGTCTGTGCCATCAGCAACGTTTTGTGGCCAAGAAGTGATTGTGATTAACAAAAAAAAAAGAACAATTCCGAAGTGCCTTAAGCCAATTAATTTGGACATAACTGGGAATCAATAGCATTAACGAATCATTTAACAGAGACTAATAAAAAAAAAACACGAAAGCGAGAGATCCTTTAACCAACTAACTTTTATTAACTACTTAACATATTTGCATTGCTTTTATATATATATATATATATATTTATATTTAATCTTTTTTATCAGCAGTCAGAGATGCAACGGCGTCATGAAGCTGCCACGTTGCTAAATGCGGCAACAAGGGGCTTTCTGGTGCGTCGTCTCTTTCGTACGGAGCAAGTGCAACGGATTGTACAAACCATACGCGATACACTAATCTTTGTGCTCAATCTGCATATGGAGACATATGGCAGCAGTCTCGAGCACGAGGAACCATCCAATATACGGCTCAAGGCGCGTTTGCTGCAACAGGTATGTGTTACCAATATATGATTACAAATACTTTCTATGATTAATTTGTTTATTTCCAATTTTTTAGCTGTGCTCGGCCAGCCGCACTCTGCATTTGATATTCTTTCAAACGAGCATCAAGGAGCGCATGGAGATTATTGCGCGGGATCGCAAACGTATCAAAACGAAGCTAATGGCCATGCATGTCAAGAACCGGCAATAATAACTGTTGCCCCACGTCCATTCCAGCCAAAATTCGTACAACGAAGTTTTCTTTATTTCAAGAAGTTTAACTGCTGTTCGATTCTTTTTCTAATTTCACACAACATATTAACTGTTCGTTGCTGATTCCTGAATCATACTCAAATCCGTGCTGCCTTTATATTACACTTTTCACGTATAATAAACAAATAATAATTTTGTATTATTATAATTGTGGCAAACAGCTTAAAATTTGACTATTCAACAAAAATACTTATTGCAAGTATGTTGAAAATGAATTTATATGCATTTTTTTTTTCGTTTGACTAATAAACATATTTTGTAAAAAGTAAACTAAGTTGTTATTAAAACATATTGAATATTAATTTTTATACCCTTAACCTATGAAATGGGTAAAAAAAGGGTATAATGGTTTTGTGCAAAAGTATGTATTAGACAAAAGGAAGCATTTCCAACCCTATATATTCTTGATCAGCATCAACTGTATGAACTATATAATCGCGCCGATCTCAGAGACAATAAGAACCAGGACTCCAGATTTGGAACTTAAGCTCTTCTATACCTTGAGCAGAACAAGTTTGATCGATAACACTTCTGGATTCTGGACACAACCACGAACAATGTTCAGGAACACCGGAGAAATCGCAGCTTTGAGTTTGGTAGTTTTCTTGGTCCGGGTTAAGGATATATTCAAGACGAGATCTAGAGCCTTCTTACATGTTTTAGTTGCTTTAATCATCGAATTTTCTGCTAATATGACAAAAAAAAAAAGAAAGTCTTTTGAGGTTTCATTCAGCAACAAAAAGCAAAACATTGAGATAAAACTGATAATCGAAAACAGAAGATCAAATTCACATTTAGCATAATACTTTTTATTTATTTGTTGTAGTCCACAAAAAATCGCTTGTTGAGTATTCGACATTTTTGGAAATCGCTTGCAACCTTATCTAAAACTAATTGCGATCCTTAATATCACATAGGATATATAATAAAATAATAATAATAAAATCAACATCAGAGTGAAAGGTGAAAGCATAAAAAGAGTGAAATAGAGCTAGGAATAGAGAGAAGACACAACTAACCAAAGGAAAATAGAATATAGACATACACACACACATAGAAGATTAAATTTTGAAACATATACACACATGTACATATATATTATTATCATATTATCATACTATTATGTATATATTGGTATAATTGCATATGTATAACATATTTGCCTGGACATGATGCCGGTTTTTGTTTTTGTTTTAACATTTTTAAAAACACACATTCAATTTTATATATGCACATAAGTAAAAGTAGTTATGTATGTATGATAGAATATACCCAGCTAAAAAATAAACCATGAGCCGCTTGGATTTGTAGTGCAACATTTGAGCAAAAACAAATGTAGAATAACAATGTGGGGGCATTCGATGTAAAATTCCGTATTTAATTAATAAAGCTTCTTCCAAAATAAGTCTGGATAAGAGTATTCAATCCACTAAAAACTCCTTAATGTGGGGAATTGGCCGATTAGATAGACTTCTACGATCCCACATGATAGATATATAATTGATAGTTGAGCGATATTGTGATTCCATTCTAGCTGGGTATATGCATGTATATAGTTATAGTATAGTATAGTATATATTAAATATATGTATATATAAAATTAACTAATTACTTTATATAAAAAAAAAAGCATACAAATTCTAAGCCAGTGCCGCAAAAGTATCTAATCGCTCTTAGTGTCCAGCCCTTGTTGTTGTTAGTTGCTTCTTGGTGTTGTTGTTGTTTTGTAATCTTTTGTGGTGTTTTTTGTATTCCTGTTTTTTCATCTTCCAGATAATTGTTTTAGGCAAAGCTGCAACATGAATTGGTCTTTTTCGCTGTCTTATAGAAAGCTTTGCTTTGCATTGATAGCTGCTCCGATTTGGTGACCATATCCTCCAGCTTCTCGCCACGTTCCAGCACCGATTCGATTGTATTTTTGAGAATGATTTTCGTTTCATCCAAATCGGTTTGCATTTTTGTTAGCGGATCCGCCTCCTTGGGATCCTGATATTTACCCAAAAACGCGGGCAACGAATCAAAGCTTATTGTTGCCTCTGTACCGTTGGCCCACTGCTCAGCGGCCACCTTGGCCGTAAAGTCGTCCAGGATTTTTGTAATTAACGTATGCGCCACACGGTGTGGATACTCGTGATCAGCGATAAGAACGCCAGCAAGGTTATCGGCTCGCACATACACATGGCACATATAGGCATCCTGTTTGACTGACTGCCGCAGTGCTGGCTGTGTCCGTTCAACAATAGTTTTTGACGCAAAACTGTCAGCGAGCGAGCGGGCGAGGAGGGGGAAACAGACAAAAGCAAACATATGTATTGAAATGAATGAAAATGGGGGTGTTGGGCGCAAATTGCGCATACTCACGTCATGAACTCATTGACTGTGCCACGTTGAAAAAACGAAAAGGATTGCAAGTCGGATGCTGTCTTCAGTAGGCGCGCTTCGCTGGCGCCCTTATAAAACACACTCAATGTAAATAGCCGTACCATATTTAATGATTTCTATGCGGGCTGCTTAACTGCTTGCAAGATTGCGTACAGACTAGTAATTGGCGTTGTAGAGTTGTTTATATCGTCTGTATGTTGGCCAGGTGGGTTTAAGTTGTCTCGCACACTTGTTACTATTGGTATGTACACATATATGTTTGCAAATATATTTTGGGGAGAAATTGGATTTGTTGAATGCGCTTGTTCGTTTTTGTGTATGGGACTCAGTTACAGTTGTCACTATCCGTGGTTAATTTATCGTGTTGCGCTGTGACTGTGAATTTGAGAGTAACAGGTCCATATATTCATTGCTTATTAGTGCGATAGTAAAGTGACAAAATGTGTATCGATACTTTTGGTGAAATCACTGAGGTAAAATCTAAATAAAAGAATTTTGGCCAAGTGTTGCTAGTTCT
Source organism: Scaptomyza pallida (assembly GCA_018152965.1). Classification (NCBI taxonomy): domain Eukaryota; kingdom Metazoa; phylum Arthropoda; class Insecta; order Diptera; family Drosophilidae; genus Scaptomyza; species Scaptomyza pallida. The sequence continues at coordinate 4,367,794 of JAECXP010000224.1, forward strand.
GTTCCACAATTTATTATTTATTATTTTACACATTGTCTGGTAATAATTTTGTTTTGACATAATTTAAAGATACATTATCATTTTTGTCGAACGGTAGATGGCGTTGATAGTTCGATTGGCTCAACTTATCGAACCTGCGACGCTAAACATAAAACAAATTTCAAATCGATAACATAAAGAACCATGCATGTCGAATAAAAAAATATTATACCGGCTGTCGAGGCCGGCGCTGCAGCACATTTTCACCGAATTATGCAGTGAGTAAAGCAATCTTATAAACATGCATACAAAATCGATGCTAAATACCTCCAATGGCAACAGGCGATCGCGGGCAAGTAGCACAAGCAGCGGCAGGGCGCCAAACAACACAGGGCATCAACCCAGCAGCCAGCCGTTAGATGTGCCAAAAATCATAATTATACATCCAGGATCACAGAATTTACGCATTGGTCGTGCTGCCGACCTCAATCCATTGACAATCTTGCATGCAGTCGCCTTCAGGCGCAATACAGGCTGCGACGTACCACATCACGATCCTCTGCTGCCGCCACTGGACACAGCCAATCCTGCACGTCTGCAGATAGAGTTTGAAGAACAGCGTTTAGCTGTCTCGCGCATACTCCAGCACTGTATTGTCGACGAGCAGCAACGTCTGCGCGTTGCAACGCCACCACAGCAGCTGGCACATTACAATCGCACCAGCGCTGCCGAACAGATTCCACCGCCTGTCTCCGGCGAGGTCCGCAGTGACACTGCTGCTGCCGTGTTGTATGACGAGCAAATACTGCGTCTCAGTGCCAGCGATGCATTCAACTATGACATACACTTTCCCATTCAGCGTGGCGAACTGAATGTGCATGGCGAGCGAGGTGGATCGTTGCAAGCGACGCTATCGCATTTGGAGCGAATTTGGTGTTATGCACTGGAGAAGCGTCTTGGCATACCCCTGCGTGAATTAAGCACACATAGCGCCGTGCTTGTCGTCAATGATGTCTATGTGCGACGGCATCTGCGCGAGGCAATGACCCTGTTGCTGCAACGGATGGGATTTCAACGCTGCTTTCTTGTCCAGGATAGCGTGGCAGCCACTTATGGTGCCGGCATTGGCTACGGCTGCGTTGTGGACATTGGTGCTCAGAAGACTTCAATTGCTTGCATTGAGGATGGCATCTCACAGCTGGATGCACGCGTTCGTCTTGATTATGGCGGCGGTGACATTGATCAGGTCTTGCTCATGCTTCTCAAAAAATGCTGTTTTCCCTATCGCGAGTGCAGCGTGGAGACAAGCTATATAGATGCACAGCTGCTGGACGAGTTAAAGGAGCGCTTCTGCCATCTTAATGCCAATGTCTGTGGCGCCCAGGAAAAGCATTTTACGCTGCGCCAGCAGAATGGCCAATGGGTACGCTATACACTGCAGGTGGGTGATGAGGTCATCATGGCGCCACTGGCCCTCTTTCACACTGAACTGTTGAATATAACGGGCAAAACGCGTGGCGTACACACACAACAATCGGTGCAGGAACAATATGACTGTGAGGATTGCTTTGATGCGGAATATTTGCGAGAGACGGGTCGACGCAATGGCGTCCGCACTGGTGATCTAACCATACTCAATAACAGTACTACAAACAATGCGCAGACAAAGCAAGCTGCCCAGCTGCCCATAACAGCCGACGATGATGAGCTGATTGTCGTAGATCAGGACGATACCACAGTGAGCAGCAATAGCAACTCCCAGCAACATCAGCAACAACCACAACAACAGCAGCTGCAGCCACAACAACAACAACAACAACAGCCATCGTTGACATCGTCGAAAAATAACAATTCGTGGTATTACAATCCGGGTGGACAGGTGGTACCACTCGATCAAGCAATCATCCGTGCAATTGGACGCAATTCCAATTATGAGACACGTCGCAAAATGTTTGGCGCCATTCTACTAGTTGGCAGCAGCGCCAAGATGCGTGGCCTAGCCGCTTGGCTAGAGAATCGCATTAGCCAACAGGTGCCGCCGGGCATCGAGGTGAATGTCTTCAGCAAGGGCATGGATGTGGGCATGGTGGCGTGGAAGGGCGCTGCCATCATGTCCGTGCTGGAGAGTGCACGCGAACTTTGGATTTCGCAGCGTGAATGGCAACGGCACGGTCTACGCATTTTACGTGAACGTTCGCCGTTCCTTTGGTAGCATCTACCAAGGCTTTAATAATTATATTTTGTATAAATCGAATATAAAATGTACATATATGTCATTGCTTTTTGGCAAATGAAATTGCAATATGTACATGTTTTTCAAATAAACAGAGCCAAGACCGATACTCTGTATCTTTTGCTCAGAAGTTAAGTGGTAAAGAAGATTTACACTAGTCGGCAAAAGTATTTTGACAACACTTAAAGTTAAATCTACGCATAATTTATACTTACATTATAAAAAGTTTGGTATCAATGGATAGGTCACTTAAATTCCGTTTTGATGATACAATACCCTTCTTAACCCATTAGTGACCCATTGAAAGTTTTCAATTCTTCCAAAGGTATATTTTTAAAACTTTTTTCCAGGGCTTGAACAAAACATGTTTTGATAAAAAAGTTGCTTTAAACAATTTTAATAGTGACTGAAAAATTGTTCAAAAATCTCTTCGAAGGTATTTTTTATGATTTTTTAAAAATGCTAAAAATTAAAATTTTTCATGAAAAAGGGCAAAAATTGTCATTTTTAGCAGTCACTATTAGAATTGTTTGAAGCAACTTTATGCATCAAAACAAAAGTATAAATTATGCGTAGATTTAACTTTAAATGTTGTCAAAATACTTTTGTATTTGGAAAATAGCCAGTTAGTAATACTAATAGGAACTCCAAAATGCCCCAAATTTAAAAAAAAAAAAAACACAATAAACTGGCCTAAACTATATTGTAGAGACGTTAAACGAAAGTGGTTTAATAACTTGTTTACTGTGCGACAGCTGTTATCAGAGCGCAATGAACTCTTTTTAATATTTGCACTTTGTTGTTTATGATGTTATTTAGTCAGTCACAGATATGGGTTTCATTATGCCTATTATTAACATTTCTTTGTAAATCACACATAAACCGCAAATTTTATAAAAGTGTTATTTAAAAAAAAATATATATATATATTTATGAACTATATAAAAAAAAAAACATTGTAAAAATTCAACATACAACAAGTATAAAAATAAACTATGCCAAATATTTGGGCGCACTAGAGCCCATATAGTGGTAAAGATCACCCAATGTGGAACGGACTAGTTTTGCTTTTATGGTTTCTCGGTTGAGACGCTTATAAGCCTCAAAACGATGACAGCCGCCAAAGCTGAAGTAATAATCGCCGCCTTCGCTGCCAGTTATCCACAAGATATCAACTGGTGGAACATCATTCTCGCTACTTTCAGACTGCAAAAATGAAAAAAGAGAGAGTGCAGAAAGTAGAAATACTACAATTAGCAAGCAAGCAAGGTAATCCAACTGTGTGAAAAATACGCACATTGATCGTTGCCATAAGTGACTGAACTTTGGGTTCATCCAAGACGGAAGGTATTGGTCGTTTAATAACGTTCATTGGCACATTATGTACCTCGCCTATGCCAGCGGAATGTATTGTGCTATCCATTTCGGTATGATTTGTGCTTGTTTTGCCTGCCATGAATATTAGTAAACAAATTGTTACAACTGTTCCAAGGTCCGCCAATGTTGTGAAATAACTTAGATTACATTACTAGCATTGGCTTTGGCGTTGCCACACCTTTGAACCGCTTACCGTTCTGTGTTGCTAGCGATCTCTGCAATTGATGTCCGCTTGGTGGCGCTTGGTGAGAAGGAAGAGCTGCGCTGCGTCTGCTCGCCTGCAAAATGAAATGCCTAATGAAGTTCATGACGCGCCAGTAGCCAACAATTGGACGCGTTTCGCAGTTGAAGCGTTCAAACTTGTTTTTATGTGTATTTGTATGTATGACTTGTTGCAATGTAGCGTGTTTTTGCTTGGCTGTTGTTTTCTTCGTCTTTTTGTTTTTGTTTTTTACTTGATTTTGAATAATCAACAATCTTGTTGGCCCACGGCCCCCCCAGTGCAAGCAGCAATAAACAAAAGGCACACAAGCACAGAAGCGATTGGCAATGCGATGTGATAAAAGTAAATGAAAACGAAATTCTAATTCAGTACAATGTTCTTAGGCTTGGTTTACTTTAACCTCATACATATAGGTACAACATTTATACATATATATGTAAGTATTTATTTATGTACAATACGTACATGCTATGTACTTAGATATGTGAGCGCTTCAAGCATTTTGATTAGCGTCTGAAACAACATTAGTATATGCAATCTTTCACATATGTTGTTTATTTTTTTCCAAGCGGTCGCTTATCAGCAGATAAAGATGACTATAAACAATTTCCAGGGGTGTGGGTACAAAAAGGTGCAAAAGCTGATTTACTTATCCGTCTTATCCGCAATGTTATTGTTTATAACCTAAGGCTTACAGCACTGTTTTTGAGTCGGTGTGCAGCACTGTTTTAGAGTATGCAAATTTGAATTTGAAATTGAGCGCGGCAGCGTCAGATCAATATCAGTAAAAGGAACAATAATCATGGGGCTTCCCCAAGGCCATCATTTATTTTTTGCACATAAAATAGGCCAAGGAGACTAATTATGGTTTTTTTTACCCTGACATTGAATCAGCAGTGAGCGTGAGCGTGTTCTTAGTCATGCCCACAAATTAGAATTTTGTCTAGTGTATCTGCTGTACGGTATCTTTGATGCGCAAACAATCTTCAATTAACCATTACGACTTGTTCGACAAGGCCGACAAGGCAAATTCTAAGCAATTTCACGAATATCGCACAATATTGGTATTTGCTACTCTGCCTTACAAAAGAACTTGACAACGGAAATTGATCTACAGTTATATTTAAGCCTTCCCAGGCATCATTCCATTCTTTTTCGAACCGCTTTATACTGTTATTTTTTCGATCATTAATTTTTTTTTTATTGACGATGCAAATTAGTTTAGTAAATACATTTGTTTTCATAAGCAGCCTTATTATTGTCCAAATCGATGGCATACAAGGTGATAAAGGATATATACTTTTAATAACATGGTTTCGATAACTTTTGATCTCATGCTCTCATGCAGATGCCGATGGAAAACGTATTGTGAGTAAATACGAGAGTGTCAAACAGCTATATCCACAGCTTGCCTCAAGCGAGTCCTCGCAATGGCGCCACGCCGACAAGGACCTGCAGCATCCATGTAAACGCGAATGCGTTGAACAACAACCGATGACCTGTTACTACTACATGGTAGTCCATTACGATGATACCATGGCGGATACCTGCAAGCGCTATCTTCAGACCAAATATCGCTTCAAGTTAAATGGCAAAGAGTACATTGATAGCTTTCAGCTGGCCGAACAGGAACCTCGCAACGATGACTGCAAATATGCTGATGGCTTGGAGTCCCAGATAATGGTGGTCAACGGCAAGCTGCCGGGTCAGTCCATTGATGTGTGCTATGGCGACACTGTTGTCGCTGATATCATCAACAGCATGCATGAGACGACCACAATCCATTGGCATGGCATGCATCAGCGTTCGACGCCACATATGGACGGTGTACCACATGTCACCCAATATCCCATTGAGGCTGGCCAGGCGTTTCGCTATCGTTTCGAGGTGGATCATGTGGGCACCAATTGGTGGCATAGCCATACCGAGCATCAGCGTGCCTTTGGCCTCGCTGGGCCTTTGATTGTGCGCCAACCAAGCAGACTGAATCCTCATGCGCATCTTTATGATTTTGATCAGACCGAGCATGTGATCATGATACAGGATTGGGTGCACAACTTCGACGAAAGTGTTGCTGAAAATATTCTTATCAATGGACGTGGTCGCAACATGAAAAAGGACAGTAAAGCAAAACCCACACTCTATTCCACATTCAAGGTTATTCGTGGCGGTCGCTATCGTTTTCGTGTCATCTTTAATGGTAAGTATGTGTGGGGATCATAATCAAAACATACATACAGTGGGGAGCAAAAGTGAGTACACGTTAGAGAAATTGACTTTCGTCGACAATAATTTATAGGTAGGATAGGTAATTTAAATTTCGTTTTAATGATACAATACTCTTCTTAACCCATTGTAATTTTGATAAAAAGAAAATTTTAAAAATTGCTTAATATGACTAAAAATTACAATTGTTGATGAGAAGAGGGTAATTTTCATCAAAAATTTTAATTTTTAGTAATTTTAAGCAATTTTCAAAATTTTCAAAATTTTCTTTTCATAAAAATTTTTAATTTTCAAAAATCATTAAAAATACATACGATGAGATTTTTGAACAATTTTTTTTCAACCATTATTAGAATTGTTTGAAGTAAGTTTTTGCATCAAAACATTTTTTGTTTAAGCCCGGAAAAGAAGGGTTGAAAAATAGACTTTTACAAGAATTGAAAACTTTCAATGGGTACTCAATGGGTTAAGAAGAATATTGTATCATTAAAACGGAATTTGAATTACCTATCCTACCTATAATTTTGTTTGTGTGATTAATTTTTTATTGTCGTCGAAAGTCAATTTCTTTAACGTGTACTCACTTTTGCTCCCCACTGTATATAAGGACATGATTTACTCACCATTTTGATGAACAGCTTAGATTAGCCATAGCTTAAACTAACCTATTAATTAAACGCATAAACACATACATTTTCTTTTTGCAGGTGTTTCCAATTGTCCCATTAGTTTGAGCATTGACGATCACGACTTGGTTGTAATATCAAGTGATGGCAATGACATTGAGCCAGTCGAGGTGCAAAAGATTATGTTCCATGCGGCTGAACGTTTTGATTTTGTACTGCATGCAAATCAAGAGGTGGCCAACTACTGGATACGCATCAAGGGCTATAGTTTCTGTGCCAAGAATCAATTGCATCAGGAAGCTGTGCTGCATTATCAAAACGCTGATCCACGCAACTTGGACACAAGTAGCTTGAGCTATGCCTACGATGCACCTGGCGTGATGCTTAATGAGCTGGGTGACGATGCAGGGGGCGACAGTGCCGATAGCATTTCCCTAGTCTCCCTAAATGCACAGCATGTACAGCCGGCACTTAATCCATCGATTAGCTATTATACCAGCATGAATGCGTTTGAGCTGCGTGGCGAGGGTTTTCGCTTTCAAATGGATGACATCACGTTCAGCATGCCAAGGATGTCTTTGCTGCAGACACGTAATCTGGGCATTGGCCAATTCTTTTGCAATAGCACGCAGCAGGCGGCACTTGGCTTCAATTGCAAAAGTCGTCACTGCAAGTGCTCCAACGTCATCCATGTGCCGGCCAATAAGAATGTTGAGTTCGTCATTTCAAGCAAATCAAGTACGGCACATCCTATCCATCTGCATGGCTATACGTTTCGTGTGATTGGCATGGGTGTGCTTGGCGAGCAGCGCATTGGTCAGATCGAGGAGATCGATCGACGTACGCCGTTGCCAAGACGTGGTCGTGGTGCTCCGTTGAAGGACTCTGTGCAGGTGCCCGCTTACGGCTATACAATTATACATTTTAACTCCGACAGTCCTGGCTATTGGATGTTCCACTGTCATATTTCGACACACTCGGAAAATGGCATGGCGGCTGTTGTGCGCGTTGGCGAAGATGTTGAAATGAAAATGTGCCCCGTTAGCAATTGTGGTCTGTGTAGTTCAGTGGCATAAATTAACGAAAATCCAAGTACAACTATTAATACATATGTATTTTAAATACATACTATTATTTATTAAAAGCAAACCTGCAATTTTCAATTTTCTGCCATTAGAGAAATAAAACGGGATTTTGTACTCAGTGCTGAGAGCTTCCAATGTGCGTCAAGTTAGCAACGGTCCTCCAGCAACGAATATCGGTTATCGATAGTTGTAATATTTAAAATTGTAATTTGACTTAAAATCAATAAAGTAATGATGCAGAATTGTTGTAAATTGATTTATTTATTATTTTATTCAGTTTTCAGGCAATTTTTGTTTTTTAAATAGGTGTATTAAGTGACTTTTGGGTAAAAAACTCACTCTTTCGCAAATATCTCAGCTCAGGAGAATAGTGCACCAATACGGCCTATACACGCTGAAAGCCAATCATTTTATCTTTCAAATGATACCCATGTCAAAAAAAGTTTTCAATACGTTTTTGAGAAATCTTCGAAAGAGTGCAGCAACCTCGATGCCGGCCCCATACAAAATTGACCGGCAAAATATAAGTTCCGCACTTAAGCCTTAATATCTTTTTCACAGATATAGTGCAGACATGCGGCATATATTAAATTGAAGGTACATGTTTAAGGAAGCTTTATCGCATAGTAAGAAGAATTTGTATCAATACGTTTTTTAGAAAATTAATTAATTATAATATGGAGTCTGAATATTCATAATGGAGCTAGTAGTTCCAAAGTGAACTGGCTTGCTGCGCAACAGAATGCTGACTGATATGGAGCGGCCTATGGAAAAGCCCAGAAGCTGCCTGATATTAAAAATGTTTTATTATATTATTAAATAATTATTTGATTTATGTTATTATTGCTTATATTTAAATTATTATTATATGCATAAGCCGTGCAAAAATATGCTAAACATATACCTTTTATGGCCTATTTATCAACATTAAATAAACAAACAAAAATATTTGCGCAAAAATAACATTTTCAATTTTAGCGCCTTTCTGCATGCGTCCAAATGTATATATCAAATAAGTTGGCATTTTTTTGTATGAAAAAAAAAAGCGTTGCTAACTCTTAGCAAACATAGTGCGAATATGCACGCTATGTTAAATGATTGCCCTTAACTTAACTAACATAAATCTATTTTTATTTTCAAAAGCTATCCCTAGAATTTTGAGAAATCTTAATTTTACATATTTAAGCATTTTGTGTCGGTCATGCCACTTTTCATCATAACTAAACGAAGGCTACCAGACCCAAGTGCCAAAATGAGTAAAAAGTGAACGAACGCTGCATACAAAAAAAACATGATGGCATCGCGTTGCCAACAATTGCCGCCTAATATGAAAAATATATTATTCTATTTTTGTCTTTATATTATTATTGTTTATATTTTAATTATTATAATATGCATAAATATACTAAACATATACTTTTTAAAGCCTATTTATCAACATTAAATAAACAAACAAAAATATTTGCGCAAAAATAACATTTTCAATTTTAGCGCCTTTCTTACGTCTGCAACGTTTGCAAATATTGAAGCGTGGCCATAAGTTACGAATTAGGATTTTTCACCTTGAGCATCTTAAAGTAGGCTTAAACTAAACTTAAAGCTATCACTGCGAAAAACATAAATAAAAAGGTTAAACACTGGCTAAAGATATATATAAAGTGATAAAATACTTACTGTTTCATTATTTATTTAATTTTAAGTCGACTGCGCTGGTGGTGCCGGCTCGGGCTCGGGCTCGGGTTCGGGCTCGGGCTCATGCTCGGGCTCGGGATATGGTGGTTCGTAAAAATGGTAATGATACGTGGCACCTACTGCCGGCTGCAATTCGACTTGAGATGGAGCAGCTCGTGCAGCAGCTCGTGCAGCAGCTCGTGAAGCACCTCGTGCAGCGCCTCGTGCAGCACCTCGTGGAGCACCTCGTGCAGCATAATGTGCAGCATAATGTGCAGCATAATGTCCAGCATTATGTGCAGCACCTCGTGCACTAGGTGCTTGATAAGGTGCTTCACGAGCTCCCGCACGAACTGCTGCACGAGGGCGGGAATGGGAATCGGGCGGGAAGGGATCCCTATATCCCGCCGGTTCCGGTTGCAGAGAAAATACATGTCTTTTTAGGAATTTCACTTCATCCTGCAATTGTTTCATTGAATTGAAAAGGCTATTAATTTTAGCGTTCGCGTCCATGTTGTTAAATTCACCGTTATGTTATGTTGCCACCTTGTTTTTTTGTATGCAGCGCCACGAGATGCCATCATGTTTTTTTTGTATGCAGCGTTCGTTCACTTTTTACTCATTTTGGCACTTGGGTCTGGTAGCCTTCGTTTAGTTATGATGAAAAGTGGCATGACCGACACAAAATGCTTAAATATGTAAAATTAAGATTTCTCAAAATTCTAGGGATAGCTTTTGAAAATAAAAATAGATTTATGTTAGTTAAGTTAAGGGCAATCATTTAACATAGCGTGCATATTCGCACTATGTTTGCTAAGAGTTAGCAACGCTTTTTTTTCATACAAAAATGCCAACTTATTTGATATATACATTTGGACGCATGCAGAAAGGCGCTAAAATTGAAAATGTTATTTTTGCGCAAATATTTTTGTTTGTTTATTTAATGTTGATAAATAGGCTTTAAAAAGTATATGTTTAGTATATTTATGCATATTATAATAATTAAAATATAAACAATAATAATATAAAGACAAAAATAGAATAATATATTTTTCATATTAGGCGGCAATTGTTGGCAACGCGATGCCATCATGTTTTTTTGTATGCAGCGTTCGTTCACTTTTTACTCATTTTGGCACTTGGGTCTGGTAGCCTTCGTTTAGTTATGATGAAAAGTGGCATGACCGACACAAAATGCTTAAATATGTAAAATTAAGATTTCTCAAAATTCTAGGGATAGCTTTTGAAAATAAAAATAGATTTATGTTAGTTAAGTTAAGGGCAATCATTTAACATAGCGTGCATATTCGCACTATGTTTGCTAAGAGTTAGCAACGCTTTTTTTTCATACAAAAAATGCCAACTTATTTGATATATACATTTGGACGCATGCAGAAAGGCGCTAAAATTGAAAATGTTATTTTGCGCAAATATTTTTGTTTGTTTATTTAATGTTGATAAATAGGCCATAAAAGGTATATGTTTAGCATATTTTTGCACGGCTTATGCATATAATAATAATTTAAATATAAGCAATAATAACATAAATCAAATAATTATTTAATAATATAATAAAACATTTTTAATATCAGGCAGCTTCTGGGCTTTTCCATAGGCCGCTCCATATCAGTCAGCATTCTGTTGCGCAGCAAGCCAGTTCACTTTGGAACTACTAGCTCCATTATGAATATTCAGACTCCATATTATAATTAATTAATTTTCTAAAAAACGTATTGATACAAATTCTTCTTACTATGCGATAAAGCTTCCTTAAACATGTACCTTCAATTTAATATATGCCGCATGTCTGCACTATATCTGTGAAAAAAGATATTAAGGCTTAAGTGCGGAACTTATATTTTGCCGGTCAATTTTGTATGGGGCCGGCATCGAGGTTGCTGCACTCTTTCGAAGATTTCTCAAAACGTATTGAAAACTTTTTTTGACATGGGTATCATTTGAAAGATAAAATGATTGGCTTTCAGCGTGTATAGGCCGTATTGGTGCACTATTCTCCTGAGCTGAGATATTTGCGAAAGAGTGAGTTTTTTACCCAAAAGTCACTTAATACACCTATTTAAAAAACAAAAATTGCCTGAAAACTGAATAAAATAATAAATAAATCAATTTACAACAATTCTGCATCATTACTTTATTGATTTTAAGTCAAATTACAATTTTAAATATTACAACTATCGATAACCGATATTCGTTGCTGGAGGACCGTTGCTAACTTGACGCACATGAGCTTCCATGCATTTTCTATCGTTATCGTAGCCCACATGCTCGTATTTATCGGTTCGATAAACACAACAAATTCAAATGTTAACCAAAAACAGGTCCCTTTCAAAGCGTATTAAACAAGGTGGCAACAGCGTCGACGTCGCGTTGCCTTACGAAAAGAGAGAGATAGAGTGATAAACTCAAATAAATTTGTTCTCGCATGCACATGTATACACACACACACATGCATTTTTGCACCGTAAGGCAACAGCAAAGAGGGCGAATTCGAAGTCGCTGCCACCTTGTTAAATACGCCTTGTTCCTTGTTATTAAGCAACGAATGTCAAAGCTGTCAAACAAAAATTGACATTGCCTCTGACGTCGATGATGACTTGCAGATTCACATATTTCTAGAAGCAGCCGCCTTAACGTGTTGAAAAAATAATAAACGCTAAAATTAAAAACAAATTAATAATCAAGCGTTAGAAATGGAGCCAAAATGCAGGCGGAGCCTAAGAGAGCAATTCAAATCTTGCGCCAGTGAAAAGCAAAACAGCAAGGAATTGCAGACACATAAGGGCAAACTTTCACCACGTAAATTTATGTCTTATAAACCATCTCAGCTGAACCCAGATGAGCAATCCAGTGCCATGCAAAACGGCCAGGAATGGCGGACAACTGGGGTCGAACTCGGTGCTTTGATTGCAAAAAAACTAAAAGGTTTTGATCCAAAGCGTAATTTATCTCACCAAGCAGAACCATCGATGGAGTCACCCGAAATGAAGCCGAAGCTGAAGTCTCAGCGTTACCTGGATGAGGAATCAGGCGCAAATGACTTGAAGCTCAGTGATGAAATTCGGACTGAGCTTTGGGGCAAAATCAGCACTTTGATAACAAGAAAATATAAGTTTCGTTATCCAGAGTATTCATACCTTGGACCTTACGAGAGGTACCTACGAGAGAAACGTATGCGCAGTAGAATGAGACTCTTTCAAGATGCTCCTTGCTACTTAAAGCCGGGAAAGAGAACAGTTAGACGGTACAACACTAAAGCTAATCGCCCGCGATATTAGCCTCTTACCAATATAAAACCATGGCTTGGCAGGGTACCAAGAATATTTTCTTTGAGGACACTAACAAGCCAGAACACTAGTGAACCGATTCTAAGATTCGAAGACAAAATAAAATAAAACATAGTAAAAACATATTCAATTAATGTGTCTGTTTATGGCGGGAAATAATTAATTTATAATTAATAAAATCGAGCTTATTTTAAGCAAATTATGGCAATATTTTTTGCTAACAAAATAAGCCGTTAGAGAAAAAAATGAATTGTGCGATCAGTGTTGAGAATTTGCATACATTTTATATCGTTATCGTTTCGCACATGTTCCAAGTCATCGATTCGATGTACACAACAAAGCCAAATGTAAACATAAAACAGTTTTTAATAATTTAGAACAAAATGTCAAACGCTGTCAAAAAAGTAGACACTGATTCTGACGACGATGATGACGCACAGATGCAGATGTTTCTGGAAGCTGCCGATTCAACGCTCCTCAACAATAGCATGTATCAAAAATCAAACACGCCAGAAGAACCATTAAAAATCGGTGAATTGCGGGTGAATGAAGAACAGAAGCCAAAGTCTCAGCGTTACCTAGATGAGCAATTGAAAACAGGCGCCAGTGATTTGCAAATCAGCCATCAAATGCAGACACATCTGTGGGGCAAACTTAGCGCAATAATAGAAAATCAAATCACATTTTGTGACCCAAAGAAGCCTTTATCGGGGCCAGACGAAGAAGAGGATTCATCGTGGCCCAACAAAGTAAAACTCATTGGCAATGCTAATTGCTATGTGATTGATGACACTGAGGAAGAAATAGTTAACCGTAAGAAACCCGAGATAAGAAAGCGTCGTCAACAAGACGATGAGAATCAATTGTCAGAAGATGAAGCATTGGCAACTGTTTGCGTTACCGGCGAATCCATACTTAACGGCAGGGATACAATATGCTGGTCAAATAAAAAAAGCAAAGATAAACTGTACAAATACAAAACCAAGGCCGTGCAGGGTACCAAGCATATTCTCGTTGAGGACACAAGATAGCACTAAAAAATAATAAAACAAATTGTTTGTATATGGCAGTAAATTTTTATTTGTTTTTCGTATATCTTAGAGTTAGGAACAGCTGCAGCTGGTTTAAGTCTTACAGTTTTCCTCAGGTTGCGGTATCACTTTTGTTGCGGTTTTCTACCCCATTAACCAAACATAGCAATTTTGTGTTTAATTGAACTGAGGAGTAACATTCCTGAGATAATGTTTTTATTAGTGTACGAAAAAAAAAAAACACTATGTATCAAAATTGTTTTGGTAGCTGGTTGAATTAGCCAAATTAGAGCTGGCATTGCTCATTTGGCCATCGAGCAGACCATACAAGGCATTGGTGCCAAGCATTTGCTGCTGGCCATTGCTCACGTTGCTCAGTGAGATGCTGGAGTTTGTGCTGCCGCCCAACTCTTGCAGCATGTCGCCAACAATGTTGTTCATGCTGTTGCTGCCGGTGGCACTGCTATTGTTATCATCGCCCGACTGCATATCAACAATGTTGAGGAAATCGTGCCCATTAAACTCATGGTGGTGATGGTGAAGTTGATTTTGTTCCTGTTCTTCTAGTTGTTGTTGCTGCTTCTGCATGCTGCTCTGACTCTCCTTCATTAGCTGATCGTAGTCCTGTAGCACACTGTCAAACTCAGCTATTTCAGCGCGATTGCGCGATATCACCTTGTGCTTATAGTAGTTGTGCACCTGCGTCAGGGATACGCCTGTACAGCTAACGTAGGCACGTTCCAGTGGCACTAGCATCATCGTTGACTTCTTTCTTAGCTTATCATCTATGTCGTAGTAGCTGCGATATTTTGTAATAAGGCTTTTTAAAAATGCTTCAGCCGCATCTGTCAGCAGAACGATAGCGGTCTCGGAGCAGTCGGTGAAGCCGGCCAGACGCAGAAGGCCACACATCGATTTTCGTAGCGCTTGACGACACACGTTGCTTGATATTTGAGGGTATGCTTGGGCATCGCCACGTGAATACGGTGTGTCCGCTGGTGGTATAAACCAAATGGGCTTTTGAAACTTATGTTCGGAGACCAAATCGGCGGCGTTCTCGGGCGGAAAGTCCACCTCGGGTATCATTTGGCATGGATTTAACAGGTAATTTGAGGAGCCCTTCAAATTGAAAATACACTGATTAGTAAATATCGTATATTGTCATGGCATATGCTTACATTTTTGTTGGAATAGGTGTCAATAAGAGATTGAAGCACTTCGGTTTGTTTCATCACTTCGATACTCTGCGTGACCAACGAGCTCTTTAGTTCCAATCTGTCGCTATTTCGGAAAAATGTTCGCTTGCATACTCATTCAAATTCAAATTGCATTGGCAAAAGCATGTTGCAAACTTACTGTTTGTCCTCTGGATATGGATCGCCACGCAGACGTATTTCATCAAGCTTTGGCTTTTTTGCAAGTGTAGACACATATTTGTCGGGTGTGAATGTTGTGCTCTCCTCCTCTATTTCGCCCCAATGTTCCTTTTGCATTTTTTTTGTACTTTATTTACAGTCCTTTTAGTTTACAATCAATTGAAGAGTAGTGCTGTCAAGCGTTCTAATAAATTCACATCACGACTATCGAACAGCTGTTTGCAGTGCACGTACGTGGCAACGTACGTCAAATGGCAACGCTATAAAGCGGTTAGTAGCAAGTGGCATTACCACTGATAGGCAAACAGTGACAATATGTAATATTGCATTATTATTATTTATTATTTCGTATTTAGATATAAATTACTTAGAAAATTTGTGTGTTGAAAGAAGCAAATTGTTGTTGACAAAATTCAGCAACGACGCAGACGACGCTCTGGCTTGTACGCACCGGCACACAGCGACAACATGCACCAACAACACATGGACCTCCATGCCCCGGTGGACCTAAATAAGGTAAAGAAGGCAACATATATACCGTGTTAACTAACTGCATTCATTTGTTTTTATGTGTAGTCCCTGGACGAGATGTCACCGGAGGAGCGCATGCGGTAACAAATTCTAAAACGGTTTTCCATTTCCTTTTGTTTTATATTTTTTCTGTGTATCATACAGCGCCGAGCACCAGCTTATGGTTGAGAAGCACAAAGGTCACGATGCCATGCACTCGGAGATGGTTATTATATTATTTATGACACTGGTCATTGCTCAGATCATACTCGTTGAATGGAAGAAACGGCACTACAGATCCTATGCATTTGTCACACTGCTGGCCATGTGGATAATACCGCTAATCATCTCATGCTCTTTCCTCTGGATACGTTTCATCATCATATGGCTAATATTTACTGCACTAACAGCACTTGTGATGCGACGTGCCACAACAAAACCCATACAGGGAACAACACCCAGGTGCGATTGATAAATTGGCATCTTAGATTATTCTTATGCGTTTTGTTTGTTTAACAGGCTCGTTTACAAATGGTTTTACTTTATCTACAAACTAAGCTATGGCCTGGGTATTGTTGGTTATTTGGTCTGCATGGCCGCCTTTTTGGGCATGAACTATATATTCTCACAGCCGCCCAACACTTGGATGGATGTTGGCCTTATGTTCTGTTTCTATGGCCTATATATTGGTGTACTTGGTCGAGATATATCCGAGATATGCTCTGATAAAATGGCTGCTGCCATTGGTGTAAGTAATCCTATTTTAATGAACATCCAGCCATTTGAATCACATATTCGTCTATTTGCTTATAGTATTACACACCGCAAGGCATGCCGACTCGCCATTTGGATCAGAATGTGTGCGCCGTGTGTGGCAATCAACTGTTGGTTTCTGAAAAGGAGGAGGGTGTCATAGAGAACACCTACAAGCTGTCATGCAATCATGTGTTTCACGAGTTCTGCATACGAGGCTGGTGCATTGTTGGCAAAAAACAGACGTGTCCCTATTGCAAAGAGAAGGTCGATCTGCAAAAAATGTTTCGCAATCCGTATGTAGTTGCTTTAATCTCTGCAATTGTATTGTATTTTACTTATTGAACATCTGTTTGTAGTTGGGAAAAGCCTCATATGTTGTATGGACGACTATTGGACTGGATTCGTTGGCTAGTCGCTTGGCAGCCGCTTATATTTTTCATAGTGCAAGGCATCAACTGGATGCTTGGTCTGGAATAGGCTCACCTCACCGACCAATCGCTGTGAAATTGCGTCTAGTCAAGCACATTTCATGCTTAACACTGTGCTTTACACAAAACTAACCAACCATCCACAATTGCGACCAACAACAAAAAGAGAAAATAATGATAATAATAAACCAAAATCAGCAGCATTCCCAGGAGACCAAGCGTCATTATATGGTTTCCACTTCGCTTTAGCTTCAATTCCATAAATCACCTGTTGCCAATATTACGCGGGATAACCCCCCAACGGAGCTGCATTCCGGATAAATAGGAAGAAGATGGATTCGCTAGCGTTCGTGTAAAATTATTGTTTCAATGCGTCAAAACGTTTTAAGATTTCATAAATTATTTAAAAAAAAAAACTATTTGTAAACAGGTATTTTAGATGTATGCATATGTTGATATCTATATATATATATATATATATATATATGTATATATATATTTGAACATCATGTATCCTATGTACATAGATTGTAGTATGTTGTGTGTATGTTTGTATTATGTCAACGTATTATACGTTTTTTTTTTATATATATTTGCACTGCATATTTGAAGTTAAAGATCCATTCTAAAACCTTGAATCATTGAAATAATTCTAAAAAAAAAAAAACAAAACATTTTCGGTCTTTGTATTGTTATTGTGAATTCAAGTCTGAGTAGGGTCAATGTACTCGGCATATTTCGTTGCAATCTAGTTACAATCCATCCCTCCAAAAGTCAGACTTTTATTGATTTTCTTAACTCAATTACAAACCAAAACAGACAGACAGAAAAGAAGTAAACAAACAATTATTCTAGCCATTCAGACTTTAAAAGTGCAGGACACTCACCGATAGAGGGCGTTGCAACCCTGAACCGGTTTTGCAGCCGGCTAGGTTTAATGTTCAGGTGAACGATGGGCGATGGGAGGAGGCATTTAGTTTTTTGTTGTTCTTATGCGTTATCCTGACAACACCGGCAACAAAAGCCTTGCAATGCGACAAAGTTTAATCAATAATTTATGCGCTGATATGCATAAAGAAAGCAGCCCAAAAAGTGCCAAAAATGCAAACCCCAAAAATTATGCGAGTCATTTTGCAAGAAATGGCAAAGAAGGGCGGAGTACAACAGTTACAAGCGGACCTAAGCAGCGATGAGGAATTTGAAAAGTTTTTGCAACGGCCCGGCCTGCTAGGTAAGTTGCGAAAGTTTTGCGCCAAGATAACCACTTAAGTCATTCTATATAGTGCTTGATATATATTCGGAATGGTGTGGACCATGTTTGGGCATGGTTGGCAGTTTGCGTAAGATCAAATTGGAATTGGGCGGCGATAATTTGCAGCTGGCAATCGTAAGTTTAATTCAAGCCAATGTGAGATTTAATGAAAATTAAGCTAGTGTATGTTTTTTTTCCCAAGTGCAAGGCTGGTTCGATCTCGTATCTGGAAAGATTCAACAAAAAAAGTGAACCAACCTGGATGTTTGTGGCAGTAAGTAGTAAGAGTAACATCTGCTTAGGATAAGCTCATAATCTCATCTATTGCATTTGTAGAATGGCAAGGCCATTAACATAATGTTTGGAACAGATGTTCCCAAATTGGTATCGATGATCACGCGGGAGCTGGAATCAACCCTGGCCAAAGAGCCACACCAAACCTTTGAGATAACCGAGCTGCAGCCCATTGAACTGGAGCAGCTGCGCATCAAGAACGAGGCTCTGGACTTGGCTGCAAAAATAGAGCTTGAGGAAAGCAAAAGAAAGCGAATCGAATACTTGAAATATGTGACAGACACAATAATGGAGAATTTACCGGATTTTGGCATTACAGTGTTTGGGCCACAAGTCAATCGAGATATGTTTAAGAAGCTCTCCGAGCCAGCCGATCCACTCAAGATTCAATGCAAAGATCGCAAGGTTTTTGCGATTACCCAAAGTGATTTCAATACCGTTAATTTTGCAGCCGAAAATCCCCTGCCCAGCGATGTTATCCAACACTTGTACGACAAAGAACTGTTAATGTGCTTCTGGAAAGTAGATGAAACGATTGGAAGTCCAACAACGGTATTACAGCAGTATGCATTTGAGCTGACTAAAGATAATGTCAAGCCACCCGATGAGTTCAACGAAGAGGAAACTATTTTGCCGCCCATAATAGTACCACTGGAAATAACAATTCAAACTAAAAACGAAGATGTAAAAGAAAGGGAGGAAAATGCTGAGCATGCAGATCAAGAAAATGATATTATTGATAATGATGATGAAGAGGACACAGTGCAGTTTAAGGTTATAAAGATACCACCTATATGGGTGCCAAGCGATCAAAGAACACATGCTGCTCTTATCTATACGTATTTTCGGGCACAAACAACAACATTCCTGCCGCCCGATCCTGTACCAGAACCACCCCATATTATTATGACATTCGATGCATATAAGAAGAAGGATCTTATGAATCTGGTGGATGCATGCAAAGATGATGTGCCGCTCTATGGTTTCTTTAACAGCGATAATCCCCAGACGGCAGTTTTCATAGCCAACTCCGTGGACAAATATAATGCTAAGCCATATGTGCCGTAAGTTCTCAAAAAACATACATATTTTTTTTGTAAAAATATTTTAAATTTATTGAACAGGTTTACTGCTACCTTTTGTGGCAACTTAATCAAGTTTTACATCAAAAAACATAACAATCATAAAAATATATCATAATTTTTGTGTTTACTATTCCTATGTAGCACCGATAAAATTGTGCTGAAAGTTAACAAAGTGCCTACAGCAACAATACCGTTACTTATGGATTATGGTCCCAGTTATGTTAGTCCCAATTCAGTTGTGGGTCATAAGGAAGCGGCCAAGTTTTTCCCTTCTAGCTACAAATCAGCATTGCAGGAGGAAGCTGAATTGCATGCTGTTAAAGCGGAAAAACCAAAAAAACGAAAGAAGGTTCTGTTAATTTGTATTATTTTTGTCAATATACAATAAGTATTTAAATTTATATGCAGAATAAAAAAGGAGCTGGTGCTGAAGAGAGCGAACAGCCAACTGCTAGCGCCCAGGAGAACCTTCAGGAGGCTGATGAGGCAGCCAAAACCTCACCGGAGGAGGGTGCATCCACAACCAGCAGCGGCGAGGATAGCTGTGAAAGTCGACCAGCAACAGCCGATGGCAATAATCTATCAGCCGATGGGGCCCAATAATAATAATGGAGTACTTGTAGCTATAAATATTTTTATACTTAAATATTCATAGAATGTCATAATTTGCTGAAATATACTTATCTATATACAAATATATATACAATAAACTGCAGCATATTCGATTTATACATAACTGCTTTTATTATCTCTTCATCTGCATAATAAACACATACATATACATAAATGCAGAGTTAGCATGACAGTTCGCGTACAACCCAAAAGCTATTTGCGTGGTCATGAATTCGATTATGATCCAATAATAATCTAATCGCTTATTGAACGTCAATTACTTTAGCAACGAAGGCAGTTAGTTATTACAAGGACACACAACTCAAATTTCTAATCAAGACAAAACAAAATACACGCAGGTGGAGAAATGTCATGCAAAAATAGCTAAGATGTCAACTGTATTCAGTCTGTTTCTTGGCAAACTAACCAACATTTTTTGATTCAGCCAAGATTTTCTGATTATTGCAGTAGATCATTTGTCAAAAATGGCAAAATCAGACCACTATAGCTGATCATCAGCAAGATTTTACTATAAAAATATAAAAAGTAGTCTCTTTTTTTACTCATTTTAAACAATTCGAATTTTGGCGGCAAGCAAAGCAAGCTTCTTCTTGTTACTCATGACGCATGCGCATACGCAAACAATAGATCGAGCTATCGTAACAAAATCTTGATATTTTCGATTATTCCAGGGCTTCAATTGCATCGCAATTCGCAACACTGTTTACCTACCCAAATACACACACGCCAAAAAAAAAAAAAATAACAGCTCGACATGAAAAGAAGTGCAACTCCACGGATATTGACAAGTACGTTAAATGTAAGTAATCGAAAGCGAAATGCAAGGGCACTGTTGACGTTTAGTTATGTTATTTAGCACTGGTCAAGACGCTATGCAACCGAACAGACAAAAACAGCACAGGCACGGCCAAAAAAAAGTCCTGTGCATGTTGGTCTTACACAACCACCAAATCCGCAATCGGTAACCACCGATTATATTGGACCACCGGATGCCAAATCCAATCTTCGGCCATATATATGGCACTACGATGAAAACGAAACAGAAATGGCAAGAAAATTGCGACTGTTGCGCATTGAAGTTGAAAAATGGAACATGGATTTCTGGACAAAGCACAACAAACGTTTTTATGAGGTTTGTGACGTTTTTTGTACACTTTGTTTGCATTGCATTCTCAACACTTGTTGGGTCACAGCACTTACCATATGTTTTGTATCTCTTTCCCCTTCTATCTCACACACCTAACATTCTCACTTTTGCTAAATTGCATCTGTCTCATTTTTTTCCATGTTTGAATTACATATATTCATAAAACTGTTACAGGAAATATGTTATTAATCTTGCTTTATTCCCAGGAAAAAGATGATTTCGTACGCTTACACAAGTTGGGCGGAAATGATGAAATAACTGCCGATCAAATGAGCGTTTTTTATAAATCTTTTCTGGATAAAAATCGACGCATGCATATGATGTACAACATCTCATGGTACTTGAAAAACTTTGATATGCTGACATTAGCGTTTGCTGTCGAGGTCCAAAAACTTATAAACCGAAGAAGGAAAAAGAAGACATAACACCCTAGGCCGTTAAAAGAAAAACAAACAGTTATTAACTATAAACAAAGTATATATATTTATGTATATATTCAATGACAATTCAGTGTACGTAGATAATGTAAATTGTTGAAATTAAGTTAAATGGATTTACTAAAAAAAAAAAGCAAAAGTATGTGTATTATAAATAAACGAAAAATCATATGTATATGATGGTTAAAGTGTTTACATTTACTTAAAAATTAGAGATACATTTCAAAATTGTTTGTATGTATGTTTAAAATAAAAATCGAAAAGAAGTTTAAGTAAAAATACATTCAGTTGTACATCAAATAAATTACTACACCACACTTTGGAAGAAATTGTGTTTGTTTTTTTCATGTTTTCTTCCTATACAGTCTCGAAAAAGATACAAAAGAAATAATAATAAAATAAAAATATTCAAATATATAAAGAACAAAAGGCACACCCAGATCTGCTCTACCTTCCCTCAGGCATGCCCGCAAAGTGAGGCTTCCTGAAGCAAAGGTAGCCAGGTTTTTTGGATAGATAAAATGTACATAGTAATATATATATATAGGTATGTACGTAATACATACGATTCATAAGATAATTAACATAAAAAAACATACTTAAACGTTGTACCTAACAATATTTTATGCGTGATGGTTTTTATGTTTTGTTTGTTTTGCTTTTCATTCTGCTTGTTTTTGTTTTAAATTTAACTATAAAACACGTTTGGCTTATGAGCAATAATAGGATACAAATTAGCTACAATATGCAAATTTGAATGCATTCTTACAAATTACAAGTTTTTTTTTTGTTTTGTTTTAATATATGTTAGTATATAAATATACATATGTAGACACGTATTTACACAAACGTATACATCTATTTACATATGCATATTTTGAAAAAAATATAATAAATATATGTACATATACTGCTTACAAAATATATATATATATACCATTCGGACATGCGAATAACATTTTTTTTAAACATATCGCTTTTCACTGGGGAGGAGGGCGGCGACTCCGCGTGCACCTGAACTCTGTGGTTAGGGGGGGTTTAATTGGTTTTGGTTTGGGAGCTCTGGGTCGTGCTGGTACAAGTGCTAGTTCTAATGCGGGTGCTCGTGCTGTTGGAATAACCGGATCCTAGTTCATCCATTTTCGACAGTTCGGCGCCCCACAGGCGCAGGGAATCTTGTGGGATTCATCCTCAATATCAAATTTATAGTCATACGAAAGCTATGCAAAAAGTCAAGCATTAATATTTTGGATACTGGAAGGGCTAGCAGTCAATAATGTTGATAATTACCTCTTCGCCACGATAGATCTTACGCTTGGCAAATATTATGATGCGTACATCGCGATCAACCTCAACGATCTCCGTGACACAATTTGGATTGCAGGAGTGATTGATATAGCGTGCCAGGCCGCCGCTTAATGTTGCATCAACAACACGATCCTCATCCAGGCGGAACATATAAATACCTCGGTTCTGCTCAAAAAGAGAATATTAAATATATGTTTACGCTATGATCTGTATAAAGTAGTGTTGGGTTGCTCATGAGTGAGTGAACAAAAAAGAGGTGTTCATTAAACTGAGCGAGTGAACATGTTCAGTTGCTCACTTGATCACTGTTCAGTTGTTCACAGTTCATTTGTTATGTTCAGTGCTCAGCAAGGACAATTAGGAGCAATGTACTCTGTGAGGGAGTAAACTCACTTTGAAGAAAAGAACAAGTGAACATGCTCACCAAAGTGAGCAATGTTTACCCAACACTAGTATAAAGATGCCTTACCTTAGATTCGTATTGTTTTTCACGTATCTCTGATACCTCTGTGCGAATTACTTCGCCAATATATTCAATTATCATTGTATGCTTCTCAATGTCGCGGGCCGCATACAAGCCCAAACCCTGAATTTTGGAGCTAATAAAACAGAAATAATTATAATTAAAAGTATAAAATTAAATATAGTATATCTTACCGTGCCAAGTAGACGTTATTGCGCCACTCCTGTTTCATCTTTTTGTACTGTGAACTCTTTGAGTGGACAAACTGTTTGCTATATGGACACGCTACTTCGCCGGCAATTGCCGCTGAATTGGCCATGCGTTGTGTGCTGCAGCTGCCGGCGGTGCGTTGGGTGTGCGGCTTGCGCCACACCAACAACTGACGTTGCTTGGGCTCAGTGCGTGCAGCGCCCGATGGATTGATGGCCAGCGGGAATTCGAGCAATGGATTGCGTCCATATTTAAAACGATAGTCGGTCAACGTTTCGATGCCCGGTAAACTTTCCAAAATGCGCACAATTGCCGGCTCAGTCAATCCGAACAGATCCTCGCCGCTGATGTGTTGCGGAAAGAGTTGAAGCCATTTGTGCAGCTTACGCAAACGCTGAATGGGCTGCAGTATCTGTTGCCAAACGGCCGATGGTGTGCTGTCGCGGTACTCACGATCGGGCTCCTTGTCATTGCCCTCGTGCACCTGTATGCGAAACTCTGGCCGGCAGCCAACCTCAGCAATGCTGCAGACATAGCGACAACGACGATTTGGACGACGTGTGCACCAGTAATAGCGGCTCTAAAAATTGCAAAACATAATGATTAACACATATAGAATTAAGGATATGTGATTAATAAATACTCACCACCTTGTAGCCAATGGGATAAATGTAATGGGGTGTGTGGAAGGCTTCCAATTGATGCGGCAACAGTTGACCAACATTGAGAAAGGTCATGTTGCCGACACGCAACAAATTGCTTAGCTCTGAATAATGCATGACGGTGGCCACCTGACGATTCTCGTCACGATCCACAAACACCCGACGATGCACCACAAACGAGTTGAGCTCATTATCCGCGGCAGATGTGGAGCTCGTTGAGGCATGTGCGCTGCAATGCACCGATTTATTTTTATAGAACACACACTCCTCCTTGATGGCGCAGGGCAGATGGTATAGACTGTTGCAACGTGACTTGAAGCATTTGATGGTGGCGCCCAATTGATGGCAGGCAATGCACGCTTGATTGAGACCCGCCTGCAATGCTGTTGGAAAGTTCATTAATGCGCCCGAAACCGTCTCGTAAACATCGTTCGACCACAAGGCACAATTCAGATGAACCTGAAAAAAGTTAAGTTTGGTTAATATTTTAATTATGTTAACGGATTTAATTACTTACCCATTTGTCCACATCAAAGTTGAGGAGGCGTGATGGACCATCCGCCTGTCCATCACCGCGTTGATTGCAAAACACACACTGACGTGTATCCTCCAACGTTCCCAGTGCATCTCTCTCCCATACCGTATTATTGTTGGATGTTGTTGTTACATCTGTTTCTGTTAGCTTATGGATGCTACTACGATCTGCTGTGCTCGTTGTGAAGCAATCGGCGCTAAAGCATTTAATGATGCATTTGCGTTTAACGGGTGGAACTGCTGTCGATTCCTGCTGCAGCTGTTGTGGCTGCTGCGGCGGTTGCTGTTGCTGTTGCTGTTGCTCCACCATATCAACATCTTCCGTTTCAATTTTATCAATGGACATCATGACTTGGCCACTACCAGTTGATGCTGCTGTCGATATGGATGTTGTTGCGGTCATCTCGCTCTCAATTGTAAGCGTTTCGTCATCGATGGGTTCATCCTTGCCGCGATATTTATACTGCGTAAAGCAGCTGCGATTACAGAAATACACAAAGGGCGAGGGCGGCGTTGGGCGCGGCAACAAGGCACGCAGACGTGCCAACATTGCCGATGGCTGCTCCTCGGGCACATTCTGATGCGGCACACGCAGCCCGAAGGCGGCAATGGCGCTGCCGCAGCAACGGCACAATTTACGCTGTCCGGTGAGTATTTTGCGTAAATTGCTCTGACTAGTCACAGATGCGGCTGCAGCACGTTCCTCACCAACCAAATCGGATTCCAAATCCGTTTCGGTTTCTCCTGGGTGCTTCTCGGCCTTGTCCACGCCTGCTGCTGCTGCTGCTGCTGCTGCTGTTGCTGCGGTGTTTGCATCAATTAATTTACAGGTTAGGGCGGGCGTCAAATGCAACAGATTTGCCAAATCTCGCAGCACGCCGGCAATATTTTCTGTTGCCGATGGATGCAATGAGAGTATCACATTTTGGTTCTTCTGCTGATAGTTGTTGTTGTTGTTATTGTTGGCGCTGGTGCTGCTGCTGCTAGCGCTGGCGCCTGTTGCTGTTGATGTTGTTGTTGTTGTTGTTAGACCCGAATCTTGCTGTTGCGCCTTGCGCAATTCTTCGGCACAGCTACGCATCAGTTGGGACACAGGTGGACGCATTGTGCTCGCATCCATGGACAGTGCTATGGGTGACATACGGCCCGGCGCACAGCGCTGATTGCTATTCGTATTGAGCAGCACCAGACCCGGATAACGGCTGTGACGCGACCAGGCAATGGCACCATCCAAACGCTGCTGCTGCTGCTGCTGTTGCTGTTGCTGTTGCTGTTGTAGATGCTGCAATTGCTCGACCAGCTCGGTGGTCTCCAGATTGCAATCGCGCACAGCGCTTATCAGACGCAGCAAACGCTCTTTGGGATTGCGTTGGATATGTGATGAGAACTCCTGATCGTAAAAGTCATTCTGTATGGTGGACATGGCGCTGCTGCTGCTGCTGCTCCCATTATTGCTGCCACTGGAAGCATTAGTATTAGTTGTACTTGATTCACCGCTGCCGCCAAAGCGTTCGCTGTCATACAGCGATTTAATGCTGGGATGACGCACATGACCGAAACGTCCAAGCAGCTGATCGCAGCAGTCCATATCGCCACTAGCATCTCCACTGCCATCGTCTAGCTGACGCTGCAGCTGCAAGGCACGCGATATGGCCTTCAATTTGCCACCGCCGCCGCCGCCGCCGGCACCGTTGCCAAACCCGGCGCCACCGCCACCAATAAGAAAATTGCGACTTAGCAAAGGTTCGAGCACTTGCAGCGGCTGCATTTGTCTGATGTGCGTCATTAGCTTCTCGGTAAATGCATCGTGATCCTCCTCCACTTTGGAAAACTTTCTCACACGCTTCTTCTGCAACATGGGTGATGAGCCCATGCTGCTGCCAGCACCGCTGCTCCCCGCACCACTCAAATGTCCAACACCTGTCAATTGGCCGCCGCCCAGCTGTGAATTTTGCGACATGTTGGCCAACTGGACGACAGCACCGGCGGGCAATGTGCCCGGCATATTATTATCCTTTAGACTACTATTCGCTGCCGCCGCAGCGGCAGCAGCAGCCGCAGCAGCTGCTGCCCCGGCAGCCGTATTCGCATTGCTGCGACGCGGTTTTTGTGTTTCACGCTTGCGACGCTTTCGTTGTTCGACAGCTTTGGGTTCGGTTATGTTGCTGGTTGATACTGTTGATTGTTGGTGATGTTGCTGTTGTTGCTGTTGCTGCTGCAGCTGCTGTTGCAGATGCTGTTGTTGCTGATGCTGCAGTTGTTGCTGCTGAATTTGCTGCTGCTGCAACTGTTGTTGCTGTAGTTGCATTTGCAGTTGATGTTGTTGCTGTTGTTGTTGTTGCTGTTGCTGCTGCTGTTGCAGATGCTGCTGTTGCTGCATTTGTTGTTGCTGCTGTTGCAAGTGCTGCTGTTGCTGCTGATGTTGTTGCTGCTGTTGCTGTTGCTGTTGCGCCGCCGTTATGCGTGCTTTTATCAACTCATGTTCCACATTATTGCTGTTGACCAATATTTCAGTTTTCATCTCTAACGCAGGCTTCTCCTCGATATGTTGCTGTTGCTGCAAGTGTTGTTGCTGCTGCTGCTGCTGCTGTTGTTGCTGCTGCTGCATTGGCAGTTTACGTTTGAGTGCTTCGCAAATTAATAGACTCGTATTTCCATGTCCATCTTGCATTTTCCAGTTATCGCTGCTGCTGGGCGTCGTTGTTGCTGACGTCTTTGACTTTTCCGTCTCTTCGTCGTGCAGTTGCTGCTCCTGCTGAAGTTTGGCCAACTTGTTCAGCTCCTTGCTGCTGGGGGGCTTGGTCGTTATGGAAATGGTTACATTTGATACATTGCCGGCGCTAAGTTCATATGGAGGCGGCGGGGGCAGCTGCTGCTCCGTTCTGAGGCTCGACTCGACTAGCAAAGTGGGCGGAAGTTTATTGACAACGGTGGATGGCAGGACGACAGTAGATTGGGCAGATTGGGTAATCGGTGTCGATATAAAGGATGTCTCCTTGGACACGATTTGCACAGATTGCTTATGTTGTTGTTGTTGTTGTGGTGCTGCTGATGCTGGTGGTGCAGTGGCAACGGCAACGGCAACTGTTGCTGCTGCTGGCGTTTGCGCGGGTGCAACCGTTATGGTTGCTGCTACAACTGTTGCGGCTGTTGTTGCCGCTGTTGTCGTCGTCGTCTCTGGCTGCAATTCTATTAGCTTTTGAGGCTCATTTGTTGGCGTTGGTGTTGCTGCAGGCGCCGCTTGTTGACTAATTGCCACCATTGTGGCCGTTGTTGTTGTGATCGTATTACAGCCTCCAGTGTTGCTGCTGCTGTTGTTGCTGCTGCTCACAGCTGTCGGCACTGGTGGTATTACGGGCCGTGCCAACTGTGCCTCCAGCGAGCTAACCAAACCCATGCTCGGCGCACGCACATTGATTACTTTGCGGGCGGAGAGCGGTGCTGATGTTATTGATATCTGTTGCAGATTGTGGCTATTGTTGCTGCTGCTGCTGTTGTTGCTATTACTATTGCTGCTGCTGCTGCTGCTGCTGTTTTGTAGCAATTGCTTAAGCAATGCATTATTCGAGTCATCCATGCGATTGGTCGTCACAATGCGTTTCTCCTGTGCTGTTGTTGTTGTTGTTGTTGTTGTGCTCATCATTTCTTGATCCTGTTGCTCAGCATTGGCATCCTTATTGTCGTGCTGCTGATGCTGCGTCGGCGTCGCTGCCGGCGGCGGCGGCAACTGTGTTGTTTGCTTGACCAGCAACAGTTTTGGCTTGGGCTCGGAATCGCTGGCATCAGTCTTATCGCCGCCGCTGCTTAGCTTCACAGTCTGCGTTTTAAGCTGCAGCTTGGTCAACGTTTCCGTTTCCAAAGCATTGCTGAATTGTTGCAGCGTTGTCGCTGGATTTGTTGTTAGCAATTTGGCCTTTTGTTGACCCACCATGGGTGCCTTCGAAACCATCAGTGAGATGTTCTTCTGCAGCGATATAATGGGTCTGGCAAAGACCTGTGCACCGCCAGCTGTTGTTGTTGTCTTGCTGTCGTCGGCGAGTGTCTGCTGCTGCTGCTGCTGCTGTGGTTGCTGCTTGAATATATTAATGCTAGATGCACAGTGTATTTGATTTTTGTCCAGTGGCTTGATGACAACGCTATTAATTTTGCCAAACTCGCTGTTGGCATCGCTGCCTTCAAGGGATTTACTCTTGTTCAACAATATTTTTTGTATGTTCTCGCTGTAGCTTATTGTTTTTGGCTGCTGCTGTTGCTGTTCGCTTTGATCTCCATCCAGTTGTTTCTCCAGCATTGTAAATGTTTGTCCCGAATTTGTTGGTGTTATGGTCACAATACTGCCAGTGCTTGTTTGTTGCTGCTGCTGCTGCTGTTGTTGCTGCTGCTGTTGCTGTTGGTGCTGTAGCTGCAGCTGCTGCTGCTGCTGTTGGAATTGCATTGGCATCTTTTTGACCACCTTGGCGGTGACAATTTTCGCATTTGCTGGCTTAATTTGCACATTGGCAAATGACACAATTGTTGTTGGATTTCGGCGTGTGCCTTTCAGCAGTTTGGTGAGGTTCAAGTGTTGTTGCTGCTGTTGATGTTGCTGTTGCAGTGCGCTCGTTAGTGTCGCCGTTGTTGCTGTTGACAATTGTTGTTGTTTACTTTCGACTATGGTCGCACCACCAGCCGTCGTTGCCCCACTAACACTCATCAGCTGACCACTTTGCAAGATTTGCGGCTTTAGCAATGGCACCGATATCGTCTTATTGCCAATGGACACCTTGGCCGTTGTCTGTGTAACTTCAGCCAACTTTTTGGCATTCACCATGAGATGTTGGCCCTTGAATTTCGCATTCAAATTGACGCGATTAAGCAGATGTGTTGTTGTTGTCGCTGTTGTTGTTGCCGCGGCCGTACTGAACAAGCTATAGCTGCCCGGATGCGTTGCTGACTTGACAATTGTGCTGGTGGTTGTGTTGCTTGCAACAATGTTACTAATGCTACTACTGCTGCTCGTACTGATGTTGTTTGTGACCTGTTGTTGTTGTGTTGTATCGTGAGTGGCTGCTGGCTTGAGCTCAGCGGTTGTTGTTGCTGGCAGCAGCACATAGTCAAGCTCCTCGATGGAAACTGTTTTGCCCAGCAGTTGATCGGCGCTATTGCTACTGTTGTTGTTGCTGTTTTGGTGCGGCTGATCGGCGCTGGGCTCAATGGATATAATGGAGGCTGTGGAGGAGCTGGACGAAGCCGATGAGCTGGCAACATCTTTTTTGGTAAAGCTGGCAAAGTCTGCAAAAAAACACATAAACACATATTGGAGTTAAACAAACCAAATTTAAAATTATCGTAAATAAGCGCTTACTTTGCTTTGGATTGTTGCTGTTAATGGTGTTGGTGATGGTGGCTGCGGTGTTGGCGACGGATGCATCCTCGGACTTGATGGCGCTCATTTCGCAGACAATGATTTGATCGTCTCGTGGCTCCCAACAGACGTCAGTGGTAGCGGAAGCAGATGGAGCAGATTCTGTTTTGGCGTTCGCCTTATTGACGAATTGGGGGGATTCGTCCGTTGTTGTTGGTTTAACGCTGATTGTGGCTGTTGTGGACGCTGCTGCCGTTGTTGTTGTGGCTACGGTTGTTGTTGTAGATGTAGCTGCACGTTGTTTGGCGGGCAAACTGGTTGTGGGCGTGCATATAACAATGTCGCGTTTTAATTTCTTGCGATTGGCATCATCGTTGTCATCAACGCTGCTGCGCTTCTGTATGGTGATTGTGTTAAAACTGAGCGCTGCCGTTGCAGATGTTACACGTTCGGGTTTTGCTTTTTCGGCGGCAGCAGCCGCAGCAGCAAGCGATGTTGTCACTTTCGATATATTCATAACAACAAACTATGCGGCCAACACAAACATTTAAACGCTAGCACAATTCTAGCTCAATGCACTACGATAACGAGCTCGGGTTGTTTGTATCTACATATAGAGAATGTTTCAAAACATACACTAGTTAGACAAAAAAAAATTTATTTTCGTGTATGCGCAGGGTATCCTAAACTTTAACCAGTGATAATATATGAAGAAAAATACCACACTTGGACAGCGTTGCATTTTTCGATAACATTTAAGTGCACACACCTACACTAAAAATACTGCTTATCCACCATAGCGCTTAAATATATGCATATTCAACCTGTACAGCTATGTACCACATATATATATGTTTCTTCTGCGACGCATACAAAAATGAACTTAACATTACAAATTCTTCTTACCGTAACAGAATAATTGTATTTCTTCTACATAAATTTGGTTTTCGTCGAAATATATTAAGATTGGTATGCCGATAGGCCTTTAATACGCGAACGCATTTCATGGTATGGTAGCCCTGCGACTTGAGCAGTGCTGGTTAATAAGAAAAAGTAAAAGCAATTAAGGACCAACATTTTAAAGTTATTTTTTACATGAATGTGCATTTATACTCTTATTAAGGGAATTGTAATAAATCGCACAATTTTACGACTTAGTCCTGAATTTTTTTTAACCAAAATCATTTATTTTTGATCAACACAAAATCGACAGGTTGTCTGTCTGGCAACGCTGTGCTGATGCAACCAGCAGCAGAAATTCATGGATTGACGACACTGACAAAATAATTAAATAAAACAACATGTGGTGCATTAAAACAGTCACCCAACTTCTTAAAAACAGCATTACATGTGAGTGCATATTTGATGCTTAGCTCCACAGACATAACATATATATTCATTCAATTTTCCAGCTGCAAATGTAAACTACAATTGTGTAGCCGGACTCAAATATTTTCCACCGCCAATCAAATATGAAAGAAAGTTCCTTTATCTTCTCATTGTATTAAGTAATAAATTGAAATTCTTCAATTCTGTTTAGATATCGAGAAAGTGGAGAGACCCAAGCTGCGAATTATGGAGAGAATGCCACAACATCCGCCAAATTTGCGACCGCCCAAAATGCAAAAGCGTCTTCGTTACATGCGCGGTCCGGAGCTAATCCACAACGAACTTCTACACAAACAGTATGCAATCATTGCGACAGGTGGCGGACGTTTGCGCTGGGGCCACTACGAGATGATGCGTCTGACAATTGGCAGAAAGATGAATGTCAACACCATGTTCGCGACATGGCGAGTGCCTGCACCCTGGCAGCCCATAACCAAAAAAGGACAGGGACAACGTATGGGCGGTGGTAAAGGAGCCATTGACCACTACGTGACACCCATTAAGGCAGGCCGTGTGATTGTTGAGATCGCTGGCAAATGCGAGTTCATCGAGTGCCGCGGCTTTCTCCAGCAGGTGGCCAATCAGCTACCCTTCCAGGCCACCGTTGTCTCCCAGCAGATGCTAGACGAGCAGCGTGCAGCCGAGGAACTGAAGGCACGTCAAAACGAGAATCCCTTTACAATGAAATATGTTATACAAAACAACTTGAATGGTTGCCATCGATGGCTGTCGCCAGTGGACCACAAATGGTTCGGCAAGCATTTATAGATCTGAGATTCTTTTAGCTAAATGTTTAATAAATTGAACACGATGTTTATAAATTGTTGTGCCTGGAATATAAAAAGGTTTTTCTTTTGGTTTCAATACAGGGTGTTCTAATGCTGAAAATGCTTTTCAAATCCCGTATAGCTTCCTTCCCCCAAGGAGTATGTAAAAACAAGAAATAAGTTGGAAAACGTTTTTAATTTATGATTCTATTGCAAACATTCGTTTAATTTCCATTTTTGTGTATATGGTTAATATGTAAGATTTCGCACTTTATATATGTTTTGTTCTGCTTAATGTTTTTTGTTTTTGTTTTTCGTTTTTATGTTTGTAATATAATGTAAGTTGTGTTGTATTTTAATTGCACGACATTGGGCATCAACGTGATTGCTCTTGTTATCGTAATCGTCGTCGTATTTTTGTTTTTTCTTAATCATTCATTCTTCATTTGTCATCTCCGCTTAACAGTCGGTATCGTACCAGGCAGCCAAGTTATTGTTGTCATTGGGTGGCGTCGGCATGGCATCCAAATCAAAGTTAAGAGCGCCCGCATCAATCTCGCCGACATCCATGTCCATTGAGTAGGGCGATGTGGGTGCCCCACCCGGTGGTGCAGCGCCACTGCCGCCAGCACCACCGCCTACATTATTGCCAGCAGCGCCAGCGCCACCACCTACTGGACTGCTGATTTCGAGACCTTGCATTGAATCTATTGGTAGAGTATCATATCCTGTGGAAAGAAAATTTAATGTTGGCAACAAATTAATTGCATGCTCATAATAATTTTTAGCGGCGAAGACTTATACGAAATAATATCTGAGTTCTAAAAATATATATGTATAAATACGAAGCAAAGCATTTTTAAGGACATTTCCTTTGACATGCATTCAGTTATATAAGACACATATACATGTATATATATGTGTTTAGTATACGGTATAAGAGAATATATAAGATAAACATATCACAGTTAACGTGCAAAGTTATTCTACCTAACAATATCATAAATTAAATGAGCAGGTCAAATATTGCTTAATTATAAAGAAAATCAAATTTCATAAGACATAAATTATACTGAACAAAATATAAAAAAAAATATATTTTAAGGGCGCCTTTAAACGAATATTGATATTTGTGTGTTTGTGTTTGAGTGATTAGTTAGTATTTGCTTGAGTGTGCGTGTGTAAATTTGCCAATAAAGTGTTAACAGCAAGTTTTGATATCTGCGTCTAACTTATTGCTCAGAATTGAAGATAAGTCGAATATTTCTCGCTGTGTTAAAATAGCACTCACCCTAAGCTTAAAGCTCAGCTTTTGCGCTCTCATTGCTTGCGTTTGCCAAGGGCTTTACCGTTAATTAGTATTTTTAAAGTGATTCTCTCTTTTTTTTTTTTTTTCGATGTAAAAAGCAATTTAAAGTTTCGTTTGTAAAATAAAGGGCGAAAGGGTAAGGGGAATATGGGATAATCAACTAAACACACGCAAAGAGAAATGAATTATTGTTACGCTGAGGGAGGAAGTGTTCTTGTTGTTGTTGCACACTTTACATGCAGAGAGTGGCGATCAATTTGGATTGGTGCTGACTGGGCTCAAGAGATGAGGGGTAGAGCGTGGTGAGTTTTCAGTGGCTGCCAGGGTTGGGAAACAGTTATAGAATATGGTTAGAGCATGAGCATACGTATGTGCCTACTTAATTATGTATATATTTGTATGTATGTAATAAACACGAGACACTTAAAATTAATTCACACGGTAGAAAGTTATATCCTATTGGCCGTGTGAACTTGTTTAGGTAAAAATGGTTAAATAAGACATTTATATTGTTATCGATAACGAGAATCGATTAATAAAACACCCATAGACACGAGTAAACATATGATGATGAGGGGGAAAATGGGCGTTCCAGGGGCTGTGTGTTTTGGGTCAGGGGGGGTAGGGGTTTGATATAAATATGATATAAATAATTGTATTTTTTAATTGAAGTAATCGCATCTGTTGATGTTTGAACAAACATACATTCCATTCATACAATGAAACGTTGGCTTATGGGTTGGGGGCAAGGCAGTGGGCAAAGGGTAAGGCGGCTGGGTGGGGCTGGGCAAATTGTTAGATTAGATTGTTGAGTTTTGTAGAGATCCTTATTAGCCGTAGTAGTTGATAGCATACATACCTTGCTGATGGAATGCGCGACCTCCGTGCGAACTGTGCACACTGGGCGGACCTTGTCCGTAAAGGCCCTCATATGCTTCTTCGGGTCCAAGCATATCCTGTGATCGTGATATATTTTTTTTTTTTTTGGTGTTCGTGTTCGTAAGTCAATTTGATTGTGAGTTTGTGTGTGTGTGTGTTCAAGAAGTTGATTGATTGTTGTGTGTGTGTGGAGTTTTTTTTTTTTTAAATATATAATTCAATTTTTTTTTTGGATGGATCAGAAGTGAAAAGTTGTTAGGAAAGAGAAGAGACACGCAGACAGAACGCGATTGTTGTTGTTGTTGTTGTGATGTGTGATTGTTGGTGTTGTTGGTGGTGGTGGTGATATATGTGCGTAATGCATATGAAATCAGTCGATAATGTGTTGTTGTTGTTTGTGTAATATATATTTTTGGTTTTTATGTTGTGGTTTGTTCGATTTTCGTTTTGGATTTTGCACACACAAAGAATAACATAATATGAAAGAAAACGAAAAAAAAGGAAAAAAATAAATCAAAATATATATATAAATTAATTACAAAATCAAAATTAAAATTTTATATGAACAACGTTAATTAGTTTAGAAATATATATTGTATATTGTATTGTATGCATATATGAAAAGCAACATTATTAAAAAATAAATGTGTAGAAATATATATATGTATATACATATATTGCCGCTATATATATATATTATATATAAACGGGATAAAAATTTGATTATTTACTTTGTTTTTGTATTTCGAATATTCGACAAAAAAAAAATAAATCGTCGCATCATCATTCTACGGCCAAATGCTTGCAAACTCTACTTAAAACTAACAATTAAACAATAAATAATCGATTGTCGAGAGAAAATGTGAATAATTTTGTAAATACAATTGAATATATAATGTATATACATAATAAATATGCTTACAAAATAGTATTTAGATATACATATATATATTTATGTACATATACCTATATATATATGTATGCTACAAATTGTTTTATATGTACAAATAAATAAGAGTTGAAAAACTAAACGGATTTTTGTACAAAAGTATATACATATACATATACAAATCGTTTAAACAATAAATAACAAATAACGCACCTGTAAATCTGGACCCATGCCCAGATCAGCATTGGCCCAAATGTTGTTCTCTTCGCGCAACAGCGAATTGGTCAACTCAATGGACAAACGCTTCTTATAGTCCTGCGGCTTGTCCTCGCTCATGCGGAACAGCACGGCTGCGGCATACGTGGCCACGCCCTCATTGCGTGAATGCAACAAATCTGTAAGTGGCCCAGTGGCGCCCTCCTGTTCAATAATCTCGGCGCCTTCCTTGTCAGCGGCCAGTTCGCATAGAACGCCGGCAGCAACACGCTATAGAAAAAAACAAGTTAGTATAAATATAAGTTCTTAATATATATTAAAGCTGCCTTCACACGGTCGGTTTTTCATCGGTTTTTGTTTTAAAAAAGCCAGCGCTCTCGTGTGAACACACAAAATTTTTCAGGACCGATCAAAAACCGACGCAAAAATGAGAAAAATAGGACGCGTTCTATTCTGCTCATTTTTGCGTCGATTAATTTGAGCCACTAACATGTATACGTGAAAAAGGCGTTTTTGGTGTTTTTAAGGAATTTTTGGCACAAGTTCAAGCAATTAACTGGAGAAAGTTACCAGATTTTGTGACAGAACAGAAGGTGGCGGGATTTTTGATTAAGCCGATGCGAATAATGTGAATGGCAACATTTTTGTTCGGTTAGAAAAAGCTACAGAAAAATCGACCGTGTGAAGGCAGCTTAAGTGATAGTTACCTGAATGTTCTCGATTTCGTTGAAGAGCAAACGCACAAAGATTGGAATAACCGATTGTTGACGTATAAGAGCGCGATTGTGCGATTCACGCGCCAGGATATGCAATGCACCCACAGTGCCCTCAACAATCTCCTCCATGCGTACACCATCAGCATATGCGGATGGCTGCTGCGAACCAGTTGTTGCAATCGATGAACGTTGCTAATATTAAAGAAAATAATTAACAATTAACAAACAAAATATCTCGTTTAAACTTACGCGTTCTGTGTCCTGGAATGCGCGCATCAAAAGACGCACGAGATGATGGATAGCGCCGTGTTCACGTAACGGTGCATGATTGGCCGGACATAGGGCCAAATTGCGTATTAGACCAATGACGGCCTTGATTAACGGCCAACGTGATGGTGGATGCAATAGCTTAACAATTACAGACAAACCATAATTGAGACGCACGGCATTTTGGGCCAACTCCGAGTCAACGTGACGCGAGGTCAGATGACGTAGAGCACAAACGGCCGGTTCGGTGATCTCCTCACGATCACCCGCATTGATGATGGTACGGACGAGTGCATCGACACCGCCCACTTGGCAAACAGTCGCCTTGTTGCGCTGATTGTTGCATGTCAAATTCGAGAGAATGCCAGCGGCACAGGTGACCACATTGACATCCGTTGAGCCCAAGACCTGGACAAGCGATTGTAGCAGTGCCTCTAAGCCTTCAACTTTGGTTGCCGCATCCGACAAATTGCGCAATGTCCACAAACAGTTTTGGACAAGACGTGGCGACATGTTGCCCAAATGCATGGCCAATGCCTGCATGCCGCCGGCATCCACGATGGCCGGCTTATTGCTGGAACAGACCGATAGAACTTTCAGTACACGCGATGTGGTCCACAAGAGCTTCTCGTAATCGTAGGAGCGCATGATGCGCAC
Organism: Scaptomyza pallida; assembly: GCA_018152965.1. Taxonomy (NCBI): domain Eukaryota; kingdom Metazoa; phylum Arthropoda; class Insecta; order Diptera; family Drosophilidae; genus Scaptomyza; species Scaptomyza pallida. The sequence goes on from JAECXP010000224.1 coordinate 4,405,078, forward strand.
CAGCTCATTCGGTCCACCCGAGGCGAGTATGATGAGCTTGCTCTCCTGATTCCCATAGGCCAGGATCTGCAGGCAATCGGTGACAATGGCCAAAAACTTGACATTGTTACGCTGCAGCAATGTAACCATCTTTTGCAATCCCCCAGCTAGACGCACTGCCATTTTGGAGCCATCCTGATGGAGCAGCAGATTATGGAGCGTGGTAATTGCATAGAAGAGCACACTCTCAACGGGTGATGAGAGCAGCTTAACAAGAGCTGGTATGCCGCCGCTCTTAAAGATGGCCAACAGGCCCTGGCGATGATGCGACAAATTGTGTAGGGTGCCTACGGCGGCCTTGGTGCTCTCCAGATCATTGCTGTTCGAGATGGCGCGCACAAGGGCGGCCACCATCTGGGGACTGTTCATGATGGCATGACGTGAGGCCTCCTTTTTGGATAGCTGATGTACCATCATGGCTGCTTGGGACACAACCACCTGATCCTCATCATTGAGCAGCTTAATCAGCTCGGGTATGGCGCGTGTGGCCAATTCGGCATCGTCCTGGTAATTGATCAAATTGACCACAGCATGCTTGAGCATCTGTGATGGCTCCGACAGACGCTGCACAGCGGTCGGCTGTTGTGGATCAAACTGTGTTGATGGTATCTCGATGCCCTCCTCGAGTGTCTCGGGGAACATGGCGGCACGGACACGTTGCGAACGTGTTTGGCTAAGTTGTTGATTCATATCGTCTACCTGATCCTGGGTAAAATTCTGTGGAAATCCCGTGTCCAAATCAAACATCAACGGATCACCCTCCATCTCTTCATCCTCTTTGCCCGATAACGATGGCACCTGAGTGACGGCGCCCGAGTGTATACCAGAGTCACCCAAATACGAATTTTGCTGCCACATTAGTGTCTGCTCTTTGGCGGACACCATTGGCGGCAAATCCGGCGGATTATATTGATTGTTATGGGACACTGCGAGAGAGTAAAAAAAAAAACAAAAACAAATTAAAATGTGTTTTCATTATTTTTCAGCAAGATATGTTTTTATTCCTTTGTTCCTGGCTTTATGTCCTCTTTTTTCCCCACCTTAGTCGCTTTAGCAGCGAGAGACGCTTAGGCACTTCATTCAAATACATTTTTAGTGGATTTGTACTTCCGTCATGTAAAAGAACAAGAGGGTGTGTGCTTCATTTAAGGATTAAAGCCAGGACTCTTAATGGATTAAAGAAGAAGCAGAAACAGAAGCAGACGAAGTGGCTCAAACGCGACGCTTCTTGACGTGTTTGAAATGCGACACGACAACAACAGCAAAAATGACAGCAAGGAAAAAAAAAGGCAGAAAACAGCAATGTGAATAGGAACGTGACAGATTGAGCGCTGCAGGACATTTTGTATTTTTGCATATTGTAAAAGTGACGCCTCCCTCTTTTTCAAATGAAAGAAACAAGTCCTTTAAAACATATATATTTACGATTACATACTCTATGTGTGTAGTATGTGTGTGTGTGTGTTCGAGGAGACGAAATCATCAGTGTCGTTTGTGTCTCAACAAGCAATCAAAGCTAAAAAATGCAAACTGAACCAGCTGCCAGGATGAACAGCAAACACAACGACGCCCTGCCAGGCGACAGGGCTGCCAGTTTCACCGTTATATTTTATTCCCACTCCCTCGCCTTTCTTCCAATTTGTGATTGTGTGTGTACATTTTACAAATTACAGCTTACTTACAAAGAACATTATTATGTTTGAAAAAGTTAGGCGCTAATAATAACTCTTCCATATATTATAAATCAAGAAAGTAAACAGAATAATTTCTCATGCGCCTTTTACACACTTCAAGCCCTAGCATTTTACATACATACATATGTATGTACATATGTATAACTTGTGTGCTTTTTGCTCATCAAAAGACGGCAACGCTGCAAGACCAGGGTTGATTTCCGGCTGTGTTGGTGTGGCTGGCTGGGAATCATCTTAAGCTCCAAATGCGTTTGGGCGTTTTGTTTGCCACTTTGCATTAATTATGCCTGCTCAGCGATTTGCTTTGTTATTTTCGATTTGCATTTGCGTTTAAATTTGCACTGATTATGCGCTGCATTGCAGCTGCCAGTCGGGATAAAGTAGTCATTGAAAGGGCATATTCATGTTTTATATCCCTTATCGATGAAAACGCACTTTGTGTGCTCTATTCTCAACCGGGACCAAACGCCCTCGACGCCCGCCGATGCTGCTACTGCTGTTGCGGCGCTCTAATTAAATTTTTAAGCAAAAATCTCAGCAAAAAAAACGCACTCAAACGTGTGCCGACAGTTGAATTTGAATAGAGCGAATGCATACGAGTGCGAGTGAGGTGGCGTGCTCGAGAGAGTAAGAGCAAGCGCGTACACACACACACTCCCACACGCTCCAAATCAAACGGATTGCAAATGAAGTGGCAGCAAGAGCAAGAGCAGTAGCGACAGTGTGTGGGAGGAGAAGCTTTAGCAAAAGCAACAACTGCCGTTACAATGCGCAATTTGCAAACAGCAGCATAAAATAATGTTGAAAGCGGGGGGAACGAAGAACAAAATGAACAAATTGCTAGCAGGGATGGCTGCACTCAAGTAGAAGGAGATGGATGCATTACAGCATAGCATAAAATAAATAAAGAAGCAGACAAAAGAACATAGGCAACAACAATGGCGACCCATGGATTGTGTTGCTTTTTCTGTTGTTGTTGTTGCTGTTGCTGTTGTAAGCTCTTTGGAGCCCAGCCACACAATTTATAATCGATTACAAAAACAACTGTGCCTTTGCTTCGCCAAAGTAATCGTTTGTCAATGGGCATTGAAGCGCATTTGAGCCGCATTGCAGAAGCTGTACAACAACTACAACAACAACACAGAAACCCCTTGCAAACAGAGCCCTTTCTACCCTCCCCTACCTATAAAATGCACAGAGCAAACAAAGAGCTCCACTTAAATAGATGGTATAAACATATACAAACATCATTCTGTTGACCAGCTTCCTATGGTACCTTCTCATCATTCTCATTGCGGGCTTTCGCATTCCCCAATCGCGTTTGTAGTCAAAGGAATGCTATTCACAAAGTTAAAGCTGCTATTTTCTCTATTCTTGGAAAAAAATTTCAACAATGCGTATGTATCCTGACGGTATATGAACTTACTTGTACGATTCTGGGCTGGCATGTAACTCATCTTGGTGGTTTCGGCGATTTACACCACACCTGAAAAGATAGAAGAAATGTTAAAGATAAAAATGGTGTTTGAAAGATTTTGAAGTTTATTGTTACTATACAGAGAATGTCTTAAATATTGGTAAATTCAATTATTTGTTTCGTTTGTCTTAGTTTTAGGTAAATATGAGATGTAGATACCTTTTTCATCGCGTTTTTACCTGCAAGACAACTTAGATACATTTGTATCTTTATTTTCAAACTTTATCTCCATTTTTTTATTCATATATTTTATGTTTTGCTTCTTTGGAAACTTAGCTTAACGCATTCATTCATAGTTCCAGAAATTAAGTTTGTTAAATATACACACAAACTTGGGTTCTGTGTACATTAACATTGACACACTATTTAGTTTAAAAAAAAAAAAAAAAAAAAAAAAACTTAACGTGAGAGCTGCTGACTCAAGTTTCAGCAGAAGAAGCTAAACAAGAGACAAACTCCCTCAACTCACACTCATCTGAGAGCAGGTAACACGAGTATGCAGCAAACGTTACACACACACTCATTTTGTATCAACTAAATACACACACATACACAAACACGTACAATATGTACATGCAAACATGTATTTCCGTTTCAAGTTGATGCGGTGCAAACAAAATAGTGTGTAATGTTGCATTCTCAAGATTGTATGTACATACATATGCATGCATAAAGTGCAACCAAAGTAGTTGTTGATAGATTACCTGCAAACCGAGGAGCACAGCAAATAATCACTATTGTACCCTTTTGGATTCTGTTTTTTTTTGTATTATTCAAACATTCGTTGCACAGTAAAAAAATATTAATAAAAAAAATAGTTGCTCACTGCTATGGTTTTCTTTTTTTCTTGTAACAAGCCTTGTACTGGATTCTTTGCACACGCAGCCAAAAAACGAACAACCAGCACCGAGTGAAACAGACAAGTGACTGGAAAACAGTGAGAACGACGCCGCAGCGGCCGCGTTGCACGTACACACATACAAACACTGTGCAGCTAGAGCGAGCGAAAAACAACGAGAAGTAGTGGGAGAGAGAGAGAGCGCAAGAATGTGTGTACATACATACAAACATAAGTACATAAGAGACGGAAACTCCAATGCAGCTTAGCAGTGTTGCCATATGCTGCGATGCTAAATGGTTATAATAAAGTAAACATTTTTACACGGAAATGAAGTTGCCATGATTTACCTTTAGTTATTAAGAGCGACTGGCTTGAAACAAATGTTAAATATATTGATACAACGTACTAACGTATTATTTCTGCATACGAGAGTATGCTTATGTACACATAAATATGTTTTATGCTGCGCAGAAAGCTGGCAGCTCCATTTTGCACACTGTATGTATGTAAAAACTCGTATTTATGTATGAAGTTGTCTTTAAATTCTATCACGAATACATAAATTGATACACCAAAGATTTTAAACTTGATCACAAAAAAAAGAATTATTATATTCTCAATTCACTTATGTTTTTTGCGTTGTTTATGTTTATAACAATTAAATAAACATGGAGTATGAGGACATATATACATACATACACACATGGACGCAGTGTTTGTATGGTTGTATGGAACTGCCACACCCCCGCTAGTTGTTTCAATCCCCTACTCAATAGCGCTTTCCTCTGTTTCTTTTTACAGTAGTTTACGCCTTGAGCGTCTTAAATTATAATCACAAAAATGAATAGTAATCAATTGTTAGGAATAAGAATTACTCAACTCCATAAACTTACCGCGTCAATAACAATTTGATCTGCTTAAAAGCAGGTATTATTTATTTTCACACACTTTACTACACGAATTTTACAATAAAATTTTCCAGCGAAAACTAAGTATGTGTGTATATGGCCGAAGACCTGCAAAACCTTTGACGATACTATCGTTCGACTTGTTTTAATATTACGATACCTACCACTTAGTATCGATTATTATAGCATGTACTCGATGTTTACGTGCCTATTTTTTATTAATTTTGTTTTCAAAACGTTTATCCCTTCTGTTATACAGAATACAAAATGTAAAATATTTATATATATATTTATTTATTTTCAATCGCTGACTGAATGTTTAATATTTATGCCCAAACGTGTTAACGCATATTCATTTGCATATGCACTTGCTATGCACTTACTATGTATGTCAAAAATCAACTTGTTTTCTACTAAACAACTAGAGAAAAGCACCCAAGCGAGTATGTTTTCTTTATTAAAATGAAGCTTACCTCGTCAATAACAAATTTATCTGCTATAAAGCAGAGCTTAAATACAGTTTTACATGCACTTATTAATTGAGAGCTTATCAACAAATTCACTGCAGCGAAAACTTGATTTTTATGTATTAGCGATGGACCAAATTAAAGTATCGATATCGGCATTTATGCGACAAGTTGAAGCTGCAAATATGAAATTACAAAATTTCATCTGTATGTACATTGTAAAGCGATGGAAGAGTATTGTATGTTTTTGAATCAAAGGACGATCATTGGTTTACTTGAAAAACTTGGGAGTAAACTTACATAATACATTTGCGACCCTTACAGCGTTAACATTTTTACAAGATCAAAATTAACTACAAAATTCTTAGAGCGGGAATAAAAAGCCCGAGTTTTTCTTAAACGGAACATTTAGAAAAATAAAGCACTTTGAAAAAAATGGGCAGCATTACTTATACATATATCAACTGTTGCTCCTGATGAGCAACAACTGATACAGAAAACAATAAAATATTTTTAAAAAAATTATACAATGGCCTCAAAACTATACCTTTCAGAAATTAGATCCCGTTTTATTATTTAACGCTGCGAATTCCATGCCAAAACGGCATCTTATTTCTGGGCGTTCTAATTTCCGAGAGTACTAATTTATGAGCGTCCACTGTATTACAAAAATTATAAATCATGTCGAAAACTAGTTCGGGTAAAAGAAAAAGATACTGGAGATGATCATGAAGTTGTTTGTAATCAAGTAGAACCAAGCCAAAATACAATGAAATATAGAATAAAAATTGGGTTTCATTCTTAAAGATAACAGCATTTGGTGAAAGGGTTTTAAGCAAGAAATAATGAAACTAAAACTAAAAAAACGATGCAAAATATAGTTAAATTGAGTACGAACAAAAGATTACACCAAACTTTAAATAACAATAAACATTAAGGTAGAGAGGAAGAAAGGAACAGAGATTATTCAAATGGCTGTGCATTATGGAAAATGTGACACGAAACCAAACGAAAAACCTTCGATTCTTTCGTCCGATTTTTTTTTTACATTTTTTCATTTATTACTGGAATTCCTACAGTTATTCGACAAGCTTACTTAATTACATAACATTATTTAGATGGCATGTTGGGGCGATTCATTTGCACTATCTGTGTATCTATTTTGTTGCACAAACTTTATAAACACGTCCTTATGACGGTCCATTCCAAAGAAATTGTAAATCTGTGCGAGTCCAAAATAAGCAATGACAGCAAACACGGTAACACCAATGGCCAAACTGCCAATGCAGGCAAGAAATATCATAAGAAATACGGTTAGAACGGTTCCTACAATAATAAAAGTATAAGAATATGCATTTTTAATTAATTTTACAAAATACTACCTTCTAGCATTAAAATGCCAGTAAATGTGACAGCAATGGTTATAATGCCAAAGCCAAAGATAATAAGAAACGGCAAAAGCAATACAAAGCCGGCTGCAAGCAAACATAAAGCCATATCCGGATGTTGCAGGCACCAGGCAGTGACAGCTTGGACGAGCTCATTTTTGCCCAGTTCGCTCAAAATGGCATATAAAAAGCGACGTCCCTGCAGCCCTGTAATACAAATGGTAAGCATCAAAACAGAAAAAACATTGAATGTTTAAAAATTCTGAAGCTTACATAGTTTTTGGATGACTTGAAATATCCAATCTAACAGTTGTTCAGCGTTTAAGGATAAAGGATCCTTGTCGGCGTCTTCATTGTGGTTGGTTTGATTGCTTGCGTGCTTCTTTGGCGGTTTAGTTGTTTGTGTCTGTGAAAAAAACAAATGTAAATTTACAATTAAAATTTACGCCAATTAAATGCAACAAATGCCATAAAAAAAATTAGAATAACAAAAACCGCAGTTGTTCCGCTTCAAAGTTCATTTCACGAATAATTTTTTTGATGTTTACCATATTGTGGATGTGCGCTTAAATTTGTGTTTTAATTTATTGTCGCACTTATGTCCATTTTACGATTCATTTATATGGTATATTTGCAAGTTTATTTAGTGTAATTAAAACAAACAATCCTGGCAAGAACAGCATAAAAAGTAAACACACGGATTTACAAAGCTGCCAACTTGTTTTAAGGTGCAGGGTTGCCACGTATGTAATAATTAAATATGTGCATAGCAAGTGTACTCCTAGCATTTTAGAAATAAATAAACATAAAAAAAAATGATTTAAATACTTACCGACGGTGAATCAAAAGGAACACGAATGATTTCTGTTTTATTTATACAAAAAAAAAGTTTGTTGTGACATGATTATATATATGTACTTTTACTGCAGGTTGAATTCAATGAAGTATGAATTGGAGACCGTTAAATGGTGGACGTTCAGTAATGCGCCCTGCAATAATTTGCTCGCCGTGTCTTGTCATGCGGCAGCGTCGCTTCGGTGCATGGATGTAATTTAAATAGGTGGCAGCCTCCCGACACTGCAATGGCATCCAGCCGTACACATGTGACTCCAATAACGGATAATCCGTGTTCAGATGTATCCGTCGCTGCGTTTGCGCTGTTGAAATTGGTTTTGGCTCATCTTTGGCGTAAAATTTGGTAGTGATTGGATATACTGCAATAATTGTTATGCTTTAACAAATATCTTAGAAACATTTCCAAACAGCTAAAATGCGGTACAATTATCCTTATGCATTCTTACTTTGTTATGTTTTAGACAACGGATAAGAAAGAGATCAATAGATATTTAATCGCTCTCTCTCTCTCTCTCTCTCTCTTTCTTTTTTGTGCAAATTTAATTTTTTTTTTGTGTAAATGTGCCAGAATTAAAGTTAAGCTTTAAAGGTTAATATACTTCTTGGTGTAATATTTACCTCGATTGGAGGGCACGAATTTTTCACATATGCGTATGTGTTTATTTGAATTGTCGATTAGTTCCTTTTCGAATGCGTAGGGCATCGGACGTGGATCTCCTTCAAAATGATCGCTAGGCTCGCCATCACCATCTTCGTCGTCGCCACCAGTGTTTGGCAGTGCCGCTTTTGCTTTCATGCCGGCCAGAACAACGTCTGCGGCAAGTAGCGTGCCGTTTACTTCTGATTGGAACTTTCGCTGCAAGGACAGCAGCTGTCTTTTCATTTATAAAACTTGAACTCATTAAACTTTTGCCATTGCTATTATTACTATTATTATTATTGTTGTTGTTGTTCTTGTACTTACTTCTGTTATTACTGCAGCCCATGACAGGCAATTTCGCTCGTGTACACACGCACCCACAGACATCTATACACACATACATACATGCAAACAAACGCATACAAATGGCAGCCGGCAAACTGCGGCGTGACCTACATATCCACACACAAATGCCAACGTCACCGTAGTAGCGTTGCCATTTATTATTTTTGCAATGGGGACAAAGCTGATCATCATCATCATCATCATCATTATCGTTGACTGCAAAAGTTTTCCCTTTCACTTTTCTTGACTCCTATTTACTTCACGTCATATTTGTTTGTAGTAACAAACCGAATCCTTATTAAAGGAAACGTATTGTGTGCACGACTAGCAAACTTGCCTGCAGTATTCACAATGGATCATGACAATTGCATTTAAGGGAGAGGGAAAAACAAGAGAGCGACAAGCATACAACTCTGTTTTATCCATTTAAAATAACTGTAAATAAAATAATTTATTTAACTTTGTAATTGGATAAGCCATTGATTTGTTCTTAGCACAGGGTATAATAAATGCCATTGCGTGCCGCCGCATCAGCGTGAAACAAACAAAAGTCGCAGCAACAAAAACAAAAAAGAAGAAGGTAGAAAGAATATAAATCACAATTTGCTCAAGGGCCATTTTCGATTGGAGTTGTGCAATCGTTGTTGTTGTTCTAGTCAATATTCAAGGAAATAAATCAACCAATCTCAATAGGCAAATAAGTAATAAAACATTCAATAAAATTAATTGGAACTCAAGAACAACCGAAATTAATGAGAACGTTGCGTACTTTCGAGCATGATACCATGTACATTGGTATGTATGTATATATATTTAAATATAAATTATAAAAAAAAGGAACGAAAAAATAGATTTCATTGGAATAGCATTAACCACTTAACTCAAAACGCGCACATATAAATATTAATGTATACATATACGTAATCTTTAATATCTACAGATTCAGTCAGGATGTGGCAAAATGCAATTATGTATTTACATTGCCTCCGGATAATAATCGCGATAGGCAAATGCTTCGATATATTCTGATCAGAATGTGGCATTTACATTGCCTCCGGATAATAATCGCGATAGGCAAATGCTTCGATATATTCTGGTCGACGGCAGCTAAACAGCTCATAGGACAATTGTTTGTGAGCATGCTTTTCGAGCGATTTGCGTGTCTTTGCCAGCAATACCGATTCATCAAATTTCGCCCGTTGCACTGTCGTTTTGCGCAATATATTTTGCACAAATTGTGACCAAACCGACGACTCCTCCTCGGGCGGTGCTGGTGGCGCCGGTGGCGGTGGAACTTGTTCCTGCAGCTGCTGATGTTGCTGTTGCTGTTGCTGTTTATGTTGATGTTCGCTGTTTATCTCGACAGGTGGCGTTGGCACTGGTGGTACAGGCAATGGTTTGGGTTTTGGCGTTGTTGCCGTCGTCGTTTCCACTTTCGGTGTCTCCAGATCCTGCACAATCGTCTGCAGTCTGTCGACCGTCTCGGATAAACGCTTACGAAAGTCCACAATGCGTCTTGTATATTTAAATACTTCCTGCAGCTCCGCCAGCTGCAGTTGGCCAATCTTAAGTTCATCCAACTCTTTGGCTGTGAGCAGGGGCTCAAAGTGTTGCAACTGGGTTGCGGCATCCGTGGTGCCATGTAGATAAATTCGATGCACAAACTGTTGCATTGCCGTCGTATTTGCCAGTGCACGCACATAATCGCGACGTGCCTCATATATGGCATTTCGGATCACTTGAACATCAGAGGCATTGCTAGGACCAGTATTCACTGCTGGCGCTGTCAGCTCATCCATCGTTTGATCCAACGATCCCAGAATGTTGGCCAAATAGTTGCGCATTATATCATTATCGAATGGCACATTATGCAAATCCAAGCGTCGTATGAGCTGTGCATTAACCGCAAACTGTTGCTCCAATTCGTAAAGCTGCCACAGCGAACGCATCCTCGACTCATACTCCTTTTGGGCAGCTACACCAAGGACAGTGCTTATGTTGCCATCGTACAGCTGCAAGCCGCGTATGAATGCCACATCCATGGTGAAGTTGGACATAAACGAGAGCACATACTGCAGCGTCTCATCCACACTCGCGAATTGTTCGCGTCGCTGCGCGAAGAAGTCATCCAGATCACTGACCGTCAATTGATTGCGTCGCACTGCGGGATTTGGTTGAGTACGATTCAATTCGCGCTCCTCGCGTATTCGTTCAAAACTGTTGACGAGCACATCGGCCGCCGGCTGCTGGAATTCATCGAACACCTCAATGTCCACGGCCATTGTGGTGCTCGGAGTGTTGCGATCCCGTTCCCGTTCAGAGCTTAATTGCTCTGTGCTGCTGGGATGACGACAATCGGGCTTCCAATTCTCTTGGGCGGCAACACGCTGTTTGCGACTGCGTTCGAACAGCGCCTTGCTCGTAAAACTGGACAAATCCAACTGGGCATAGATGTCGTCCTTGTAATTGTGACAGCAGTGCAGCGCTGACATATCCATTGGATGTGCCTCCGTATTGAATATATAGGCGCCGGCTTGCACCACACACACATTCTCCTCGGTGTCCAGGAGTTCGCCATGACGATCATCGCCATCATTGTGCAGAAAATTGTCCTCATCAAAGAGTAAATACAAATATTTGGTGGTCTCGGCCAAAAAGAATGATTCCATGCGATTCTCCTTCTCATGGGTGACCACATTACGTATCTAAAAATTGAGAATTGGGAATATGAAAGACGTCAATCTTTAATACTTCTATACTCACCGTCGCATAGCCGCATTTGGTTTTGGCACTAAATTCAATTGTCTCCAGCATTTGTTCGCCGAGCTCCAGAAGATATTGGTTTTTGGTCGCACGATACAGATACATGGCCGACTCGATGAGCTCCGGGCGCAGTGGGTATACCTCACGGTTGGGTGCCGCCTCACCGGCTGGAATGTTAAAGAATTCGGGCAGGAAACCATATTTGCGCCACACACTAATATACCGCGACATGGTGCGCATGGCGGGCTCGGTGTCGCCCACAATGCTCAGTATGCCGGGCCAAAAGGATTCGAGCGATTGGAAGACGGGCAGTGTGACATGTCCCTTGTTCATGCCCACCCACACATACCAATCATCCTTGCGCATATATTTATCGATGGGTGCCCGGGCCTCGGCAAACAGTTCCAGTAGCTCGGGACGATTCAATAGAATCGCACCCTTGACCAAATACTCGAATAGGGAATCAACGCCAGCGCCAATGCCTGAATCGAGTGCTGTCCAGCGACCGCTCTGCACATCAATATGATTGCCAAAGAGACCGATGGGCGAGCGACGTTCCCACAATGCATAAATCGCTTGCAGTGCCACCTCCTCGTAGATACTGTTGCCCGTGAGGCGGCTCAATGTGCCGAACTCAATCAGAAATGTGCCCACGCCAGCTGTACATGTGATCGATGTCTCGCCGTTGGGCACACCATAGCGCAGATTGACCGTGCCGTAGGGCATACCGGTGTTGGTATCGAATGCTGGCAACAGGCGCCGTGCAACATCTTCGGCCATGCGTAGTAGCGGACCAGTGCATGGCCAGCCGGTTTCCACTTCGATGCCGGCACGACGCGACATCAAATGGGCGGAAAGCAGGCCGCCAACAATGCGAATGTTTGTCTCGAAGACGGACACATTGATGTCCCGATTGAAGTTCATTTTTTCAATGAGCAGGCTGTGAACACGTCGGAATTCGGTAAAGTTGCCCATGGTGCCGAGTGTGTCGAGAGCATCGATTAGCGTCAAGGAATAGCTGCCCCACGTATCATGACCATCACAGGTCAGTGGACGCAGCTCATCATAGTTGCTGGCATATTGAAGGTAGCCATCGTATGCATGTTGGAACATACGTCGCACATCCTCACTAATAAAAAGAAGAACGGGAACGGGATCGTATTTTATACACACAGATTTAATATGTTTGTTTATATTCTTACCGCAGCTCCAATTTGCGAGTTGGTGAGTAGTGTTTTTGTGCAGCACCCTGTGTGGCCAGGCTCAGAAATGTACACAGGGTGCCGATAATGTACAGATACTTGGCAACTTTTTGCATCGTTTTCTTTCAATCCATGCGTCGTCCCTAATCAAATTATGGGCATTATCATATTGTCCACATAGTCAGCAAAAGCAACGAGTGCGATTTGCGGTTCTGGCTACGTAGTCGCAAAACAAAGATCAGCTGTTCGTTCAGCTTCTAACATCGATATGCATACATTTATCGGAGATTTAGCTGAACAAACCGATATTTTTTCGCTTTGTGTAAATATATCGGTTGCTGCCCTTTGCTTGTGTACTGCCACACTTTTATGCCTACAATATTTACAGTTACTTTTTGGAGCTGTTTGTATGTGTGCGCTGAGCACACTGCGCTCTCGAATATTTTATTGTTTGTAAATTGCAATAAATTCTATAATAGACATAAAGAAGGAAACACGTTTAACGATGATCGTATTGCTAATGCAGTGGCACCTGGCCATCATTGTCCAATTGTAATATTTGCAACAAATCCCCCTGCGATAGTGCTGCATATCCAAAAATTGTTTCTTTTATTAAAACTTTAGCAAATTTTCGTTTCTAACGTAAAATGCCAAAATGGCTGCGTTGTTAACGTTGTCGCAATTTATTTGTTCTGTTAGTGAAAATATGGCTGCAAGCCGTACAATTGATGAATACGTTTTATTTTTGTCATATTTTATGCTTATTTATTTTATTATCAGCGATCATAACCTTAAAAGCTAATACATTAAGTCATTTTTAGTTTTCGAGACATAGCCTATCACAATTCAGTTACATTTACACAAGACATATAATAAAAAAAAGACATCTACATAAGGTTATTGGTATTTAGTTGAGTCCATCGACGCCTGCGCCGTTTTCTGCTCCTTGAAGCTCACTTGCACAGTTTTTCCATCATTTTTGTAAGTTTGTAGTCGTCGGCCCCAATGACTTTGCCCATGCTGCGTTTACCTTTAAGAAACACAAATGTTGGCATGTTGCGCACCTTGTACTTTTCCACAATCTCATCGAATTTATCAACGTTGATTTTGATGACAACCGCTTTGCTGGCGTATTGGCGTGCCAGCAATTTGACGTGTTTTTCAATGTCTTTGCAGGGGCCACACCAGGTGGCATAGAAGTCCAGAACAACCACTTTGTCCTCGGCTGCCTCGAGACGTTTGTTAAAATCGTTAAGGGTACGAATTGCAGTCATTTTTTCAAGCGGTTTTTTCTAAGACTTAAATTTGACTTGTTAAGTTGAACGTAATGGCGAGAATGAGCAGAGCACTGCTTTTTATAACGCATAAAAGGGCTATGTAAATGCTTCCCGCGCTTTTATTTTCACCATAAAACGGAGCTTGCACACATTTAAAACACACCAATGCAAATCACACATACAAGCTTATTTGCAAATCAACGGTTCTTTTTCCACTCAAAAGGGATGCCACCTTTTGTAATAGATTTTCAATTGGCTATCGCCACTAGCGATACTTATAATAGATAACTATTTTTGAAACGATATATGTACATTAATGATTGTTATTTTAGGTATCAGTAGTATACTGGTTTTGTGCAATTTTCGCCATGGTGTCTGTCTTATGAACGCAAATTGCAACTAGAGTCAAAGAATTTGGTGCCATGGTGACATTCCCAAAAATCTGCATAAAGAGTTTAAATGCCACGACCAAGTTTACGGCCCAACTCTTAAAATATGAAATCTACATATGTATCTGTCTGCCTGAGTCAGCGGGCTCATAATCATCTGCTTCGCTTTTCATTTTCAATTAGATGTTGGAATTTAACAAACTATATTCTTAACTTTAACTTTGATAATAAATTGATCAGTATAATCGACTGTCATCGTATACCGATTTACTTTTATATTAATTTTTGAAAAAAAGGAAAAAAAGATCTACCAGATTTTTTTTTCTTTTTTGCATGATAAAACCTATTGCATGCTCAGTTTTGTTTGTTGTGCAGAGATTTTGTTTTTAATTTCTTATCGTGCTGCCACACTTTCATGCAGCCCTTTGCTGGTGTACAGCCACACTTTTTTGCTCACAATATTTACAGTTACTTTTTGGTGCTGTTTGTATGTGTGCTCTCGAATATTTTTTTTTTGTAAATTGCAATAAATTAAATCATAGGTAAAACCAAACAGTTTAGAAATTAATCCAAAATGCATGAAAAAACAAGTGAAGAACAAAAAACAGATCGGCAGACGGCTTTAATTGAATCTAACAATGAGGTAAGCATAAATTAAATGAAATTTACATGCACTGTAGGTATTGAGCGTGTAAAATTGTTAATAATTTCCCAAATACATCTTACAGGAGAAAGAGGCTAGACGTGTAGCTGATATTGTTTACAAGATATTGGCGGAAAAGGCTGCAAAAACTTTTGATACTCCACGTGAGAAAATACATTGCAACTCGCATGCGTCATTGCTGACCACGGAAAAGGAAAACAATCCACCAGAATTTCCAATAGACGAGCTGGTCACTGCAATGAAAGCATTACAGCTAGAGCAACAACAACAACAACAAGATGCCACTGGCTTGGACTTTTCTGTGTCCAACAGTAATGACGATGATGAGGTGGAGCTAGGTCCAGATTCTGCGAATACCATAAATAACCCTTTTGACCAGAATTCGGATGGCGAACTAGCTGAAGTAGAGTTTTTGTCAATCAACCCCTTTAATGGATCAGATTTGGAATCATTAAGTGAAAAGGAAAAAAATCCATTAGAATTTTCAATGGACGAGATAGAGCAACAACAACAACAAGAAGCCACTGGCCTGGACTTTTCTGTGTCCGACAGCAATGGCGATGATGAGGTGGAGCTAGGTCCAATAGAAGTCCTACCAACCAGCGATTCTGCAAATACAATGAATAACCCTTTTGACCAGGATTCGGATGGCGAACTAGCTGAAGTAAAGTTTTCGTCGATCAACCCCTTTAATGGATCAGATTTGGAATCATTGAGTGAAAAGGACAACAATCCACCAGAATTTCACATGGACGAGCTGGTCACAAAGATGAATGTATTACAGGTAGAGCAACAACAGCAACAAGATGCCACTGGCTTGGACTTTTCTGTGTCCAACAGCAATGGCGTTGATGAGGTGGAGCTAGGTTCACACGTCCCACCAACCAGCGACTCTGCGAATACAATCAATATGACATTTGACCCGGATTCGGATGGCGAACTAGCTGCGTCAACAGAGAACCAGCGCGAGGCGTCAAATGAAGTAAAGTTGTCGTCGACCAACCCCTTTAATGGATCAGATTTGGAATCATTAAGTGACACTGAGTTTGATAAAGACGCAGCTAAAAATTTTATTAAACGCGTCGAACATCGTACTGCAATACCTGAATGGGCCTTAGTATGTATACAACTATTTTTATAAATCCCGATCTGCTCAACTCAACATATACTATTTTTACCATTACAGTCACCTGAAATTTTCAACGTGGACAAACCCAGAGATGCAGTGTCTCTCGGTGCTAAGTTACCCAAAATGCGCACACTGAAAGTAGGAACTCATCTACAAATTTCAGTAGTTGAGATTTATAGTCCGTTTCAGTTTTGGTTTCACAATGTTGGAAATAGCGAACTCAACATAAATTCAATAACTGAATTAATGAAGTAAGCACAAACTGTTTTATATACAAACATACATATATAATTATATAATTTCAATCGTTGTACATTATAATTGCAGCGACTTCTATGCAAAAATATCGGCCAAAAAGGAGTGGCTAATAAATCCATACTTTATGCAGCCAGGACTTCTGTGCGCAGTGCATTATAAGCTTATATGGCGTCGTGGAAGAGTTATACAAAAACCCGATTCAGATGGTGGTTCAGATTGTGTATCCGTCTATCTTGTCGACTATGGCCTATGTGTTGATGTTGACCGGAAAGCTACTTACTATCTAAATAGGTGGCTTGCGAAGCAGCCGGCGCTAGCTATTCGTGGAACGCTAACCGATCTCTATCCACTAAGTACTCGCTGGCCGTACGATGTGACATTGGAGTTTAAGCGCCTTGTCTTTGAGCACGAGCGAGATGCGCTTATCAAGCAAATCGATGAGTCCAACGACATTGTCTTTCTCAGCGTATTGGTTAAAGAGACAACGACTACCGTGAGCAAAGTGTTGATCGCTGCAGGAATGGCCGGACACAGTCGAAATTTTACCAAAGAGTCTATGGAAGCCAACTGTGGTCGCCGCTTGCGCTATCTTCGCGAACGTCTGCCCACGTGAGTGTTGCATTTAGCCTTGCTTTAAAATCGAATTGACTTATCCACAACTTCATTGTTTGCCAATAGTTTCGAAATGCTGGAAACACGGGTGTTTCCTACAGATCAGCCGGACTTAGAGGACAAATTGGATGAAATAATCTATTCGCATGAGTTCCATGTGAATTTTCAGCCCCCAAAGTTGGCGAATCCGTTTTTAAATGGTCTTGAGGTAGCCTTGACCAACTGGCTGCTCGAATACAAGTCTGCAGAGCTCGAATGGCGCAAACTTGTACAGAAGAAACGAGATGAGCATGAGCAGAAAAAAAAATAGTAGTATTAAAGTAACTGACGACATGTAAAACATTCAACTATTGATACATATCTAACTGTATCTTCCTGAGGTTTTTTCATTATAATTTTCATGTTTTTCATACAACAATAACAATACAAATGTTTGCTTCTATATATGTCTGTGACAATAACTTTTCTTATATTATTGTTAATTTTTTTTTTTGACTCTTATTTTCAAATAATAACCTAGTTATAATAATCCATTTTTTGTTTGACTACCTTAAAGTGAAAAGGTAGACTACTTGTACTATTGTATACCATTTAACATTTATACATTTAATAAATATAAAAGTTATCTATATACAGTTTGTCAATAAAGTGTTTTGACAACATTTAAAGTTAAATCTACGCATAATTTATACTTACTTTTTAAAAAGTTTGGTATCAATGGAAAGGTAATTCAAATTCCCTTTTGATGATACAATACCCTTTCCTAACCCATTAGGGACCCATTGAAAGTTTTCAATTCTTGTAAAAGTCTATTTTCAAAACTTTTTTCCCAGGGTTTTAGGAAAAAATGTTTTGATGCAAAAAGTTGCTTGAAACAATTCTAATAGTGACTAAAAAAAATTTTTTCAAAAATATCTTCGCATGTATTTTTTTATGATTTTTTGAAAATGCTAAAAATGACTATTTTTCATCAAAAAGGGTAAAAATGGTAATTTTTGCCATTTTCAAAAAATCATAAAAAATACATGCGAAGATATTTTTGAACAATTTTTTTTGTTTTTATTTTTTTCATATCTATTGCTTAAATTTTGTAAAAAAAACTATCGGCGCAGCAAAGCAGGCCTAGCAGACTTACTAGTATATTATATTTAATACAATTGTGAGATCAAGCGGATGTTAACATCCTAACCTAAAATCCAAAATTCATTTAACAAAAGCAGGTGCTCCTGTTTACAACGGCGTATATGTAAAGAGTTGCCACACTTTAATATTAACACAAAGTTCTTAGCCTGAAGTTCAGCAAATCTTAAACGTTCATTCCTATACATTAGAGCCCCATAAGAGACAAGCACTGCTCACGAGTAAAAGGTGCATCCCTAGCTTTTTGACGCACAGCAATTATTCCTTTTTAGTTTTTGCGCCGGCTACTGCAGTCGATTTGGAAGACTTTTCTAGTGATTTGTTGCACATACGTAAGTATTTATTTAAGCGCACCCGAATTAACTGAAAAATAATATTCTCATATTATAGAAAAGTTGAAATAATGGATCGTTTTCGCAATCGTGATGACAATATCCTCCTGGTTGCTTCCATAGCAATAAACAGTCATTTGTATTATAAAGGTTGGCCTTGGTATAACAACAACAAGGATATGGCCACACTTTTGACAATATTTACGTTGTGCTTTCATGCCGACACTTTACGCAAACTAATACCCACACGGAATTTGACTTTAAAGCAAAAACTGTTTATGGCAGCAGGAATGTTTCTATTTATTCATTCAACACTTTATATGTGGGACAGCTTCTGGAACAGCGTGGAAACTCAAATACGGGAATTTCTATCAACAAAGATCACTAAAATGTCCGATGAAGATATTATTACTTATATTCAATTGAAACGATTTCTCATACATGCTGCCAAGTGGTTCTTCACCATATTATTAATTTCAGAAGTCGTTTAATGTTGTTCAAAATTGTAATGATGCATCGGAAACTCGTTTATAAAATTTATTACAATTTTACGTAACTTAATTTTGTTTGTCTTGATGTTTCTGTTATGGTGATAAACACTTCATTGTTTTTTAGCATTACTGTGTATCCGCATCACAAAGGAGTTTGTATTACACCACCAACCACTTACTAATAGACCTGCCATGGTGTGCAAAATCGGTACCAGCTTCTGGCGCAACCTCGCTCTCTCTTACTCTCGGGTGTTGAGAGAGGCCAGACGAACGCAATGCGCCGCTCAATTTGCAGGCGTAGCGTGGCGCTAAGGTCGCTGGCTTTCGCTGCGAGCACAACAAGAAACCCACCCCCATTATGTATGCGCTGGTATGCCAGCGATCGTATGTATACACACGTACATACGTATATATACATATGTACGCATTTGCCAGTGCGTCTGTTTGTGATCTGTTTCAAATGGACCTAGCAGAAAATTAGCAAAAACAACACAGTAAGTGGTTGGTGATTAAACTGTAACGAAACCAGGGCTAGACAACAAGAAAACACCACTTAATAAATAATTAAATATTTATTTAAGAACCAAAAATTTTGTTGCTTACAGAAATGTTCGTTTATCGCAAAAAAAAAAAAATAAATATATAATTATTAATCCAATGTTAAACAGATAGATCAACCATTTGGTTTTTTCGTCAATTGCTGCTGTGGCTGCAAGAACGAACACAAAGCAATATTGAGAATAATTTGATAGGGATTTGCTCCAAGCTCCTTTGCTTGGTTTGAGGGGGAGAGACACGTTTAACAATGATCATCGTATTGCTAATGCAGTGAGGGCATCTGGCCCTGGCCATTGCCATTGTCCAATTCCAATATTTGCAATAAATCCTCCTGCAATAGCGATGGTCCTCGCATACTATGATATGTATTATCTGTTGTGCCCGTTGCCGTATCTTGTGTAGCTTGCAGCGAACTGGCGGTATTGCCCAATTCATCGTTATTGTCGATTGTGATGCTTATGTTGGTGCCAAATTGTGCAGCAGCAGCTGCCGGACGTTGCTGTTGCTCCTCCATGATTTTGCTCCAGGGCAATGTCAGCGAGAAACATTGCCAGCGGTGTGCAGCAGCTGGATTGGGGTTGGGTTCCATCATTGCTGCTGCCATGCCAATGCCATGGCTTGTCGTTGGCATATCATCATCATCA
Source organism: Scaptomyza pallida (assembly GCA_018152965.1). Classification (NCBI taxonomy): domain Eukaryota; kingdom Metazoa; phylum Arthropoda; class Insecta; order Diptera; family Drosophilidae; genus Scaptomyza; species Scaptomyza pallida. The sequence goes on from JAECXP010000224.1 coordinate 4,425,191, forward strand.
TCTGGCAACTCTATAGCCGTATGCATATCCATATCCGTATCCGTATCTGAATCCTTGTCGTCCTTGTTGTTGTTGGTGATGCTGTTACGGCTTGTGCTGTTGTAGCCAGCAATGGCTAATGACAGCGGCGTTCCGTCCCTGGTTGTTGTCGAGATGCAATTCATGACGCGATGAGCGGCGGCTAATTGGCTTCGCTGCATATTGCTGCTGGAGCGTGAGTTGCCATATTGTAGACGCTGCTGCAGCATGGCTCGCTTCACCAGATCCGGATGCAACTCAGCCACCTGCCGCTGCTGCAGCTGCATCTGCTGATGGTTGCCACCACCGATCTGCAGTAGCGATGCGGATGGTGTGGATTGGACGACAATTGACGCACGTTGACGCTCACGTCGCTGCACAAGACGCTCAATATTCGACCGGGATTGCGCATTGCCATAGCTGATGCGTCGGGCGGCACGCTGACGCCGCTCCAGTGCCTCGGTGCGAGCCTCTTCGGCGGCACGCACTTTCGTTGTTTGACGGAGTTCGCTGCGCATATAGAAACCGCCACCATTTTCCGCTAGCTGAGCGTTCTGACGCGATATCTCCTGGCCGAGCTCACGGCCACGCTCGAGCGCAATTAGACGCTGTCGGCGCGCCAGCGCAAGCTGCTCCTCCGGCGTCATCGGCACCAGCGTGTGCTGACGTCGCACCGAGTGCGACTGCGCCGGCGTCCCGGATGATGGACCACCACCCAGCGTCGTCGTCTCCTGCTGATTAATGTCCTCGATGTGGCGAAAGAGCCGCTTCAGTCGCACTTGACGCATTTTCAGCTCGATGGTGCGATCATTGAACTCCTGTATGCGCTCATATTCCTCACGCAATCGCTGCAGCTGCCCGTTGCGCCGACTATTGTTGAACATGCGCCGAAAAAATGGCGTCCGCTTGATTTGATACGCCGACATAGCTGCAAATAAGTTGGGGAGAGAGTTTAGTATTAGCTGACGTTTCTTTGCCGTTTCCACCTTTTTGGATTGGTATTTTTTGGCTCTCTTTTTTGGGTTTTTTTGGTTTTTTGATTTTTGTTGTATTTACTACACTTGAAAATTTTGTACGCTTTCCTAAAAAAGTAAATATATAAATGTTGCTTTAACGAAAATGCTTGCTATTGTGTTTTATTGTCACAAAACCGAAGCCAATGCGCCTGCTATGTTCAAAAAAATAACTATTTTATTTTTAATACAACTTTTGCACATGTTCGTTTCTAACCTAAAATGCCAATGCCAATGAAGACTATGTTGGTTTATTTCTTTGTCATATTTTATGCTTATTTATTGTTATATCGTTCATAACCTTAAAAGCTACAACATTAAGTAATTTATAGTTTTTGGGACCTATTACAGCTCAGTTACAGGTACACACGACATATGTATGTATATATGTACATACATATAATAAAAGAGAGAAAAGTCCATCGACGCCTGCGCCGTTTTCTGCTCCTTGAAGCTCACTTGCACAGTTTTTCCATCATTTTTGTGAGTTTGTAGTCGTCGGCCCCAATGACTTTGCCCATGCTGCGGTTATCTTTAAGGAACACAAATGTTGGCTTGCAGCGTACTCTGTATTTTAAAACCAGCTCCTCGAATTTGTCAACGTTGATTTTGAATACAATTGCCTTTCCGGCGTATTTCTGTGCCAGCGAACGGACTAATTCATCAATCGCTTTGCAAGGTTCATACCACGGTGCGTAAAATTCCAATAAACAGACTGTGCGCGGAAGCCAAGCGTTTCTTGAGCTAGGGTTAGAATTACAAATGCAATCGTTGATGCAAAACTTGAATTAGCCGGTGACGGATCTCGTCAGGGAATAGCTCAGTGGTAAGGCTTCCGCCTCGTTATCGAGACATCCCAGGTTCGACTCCTGTCCCAGACAATAGTTTCAACTACGGTCGGAACAACCCATAAACAGCACACAACGCAGAAATTAGTTATTGTTCGTATATCCGTCATGATGGACTTTGAAGGACTTAAAAAGTGTTTTGTTGTTGCTTTTATTTTCTCAATAAATTGGCCACACATTCAAAACACACAAATGCACATCACACATACAAGAACACTTGCAAGCCAACGGTTCTTTTCCCAATCAAAGGGATGCCACCTTTTGCAATATATTTTCAATTGACTATCGCTACTCAATATCGCTTGATAGCTTATAGCAATTTTATCAGTTTAAACGATGTACCCTAATGGCATTGTTCAAAGAAAAGCTTTTAATATTTATTAAAATTAAAAAAAAAAAGAAAACTGCATATACATAAGTTTATATATAAACTTTTTTGTAATCGATATATCGGTCACTTTGAAACTGCCGCTTACTCAAATATAACAAATATCTACCCAAACTATGTGCCGTCAAATAAACGTCAGTCAACTGTTTTAGCTGTATTCTCATATCTATTTTCAACAAGCTATAAGTCACATCCAGAACATTTTTAAGTACAAACAAATTCTGTAATTTATTTTTTGTGAATAATCAAATTAAGAATACTTACAGCCATGGTGCACGTAGTGAAGAGCCAAGACGATTTCAACAATCAACTTACAAATGCCGGCGACAAGCTGATCGTCCTTGATTTCAGCGCCGACTGGTGCGGTCCGTGCAAGCGCATTGCACCAAAGCTGGATGAACTGGCATCCCTGTATGCCGAGCGTGCCCTCGTCATGAGCGTGAATGTCGATGGACTTGAGGACATCGCTGTGGCATATAATATAAAAAGTATGCCGACATTCGTGTTTATTAAAGGTGGCAACGTCTTGGAGACATTTGTTGGTGGCAATGCTGATCGACTCTCAAAATGCATGGAGAAGTATGTGAATGATGGGGAGCAGTCAAAGTCCGAGCAGGAGATGGAACACAAGATTGATCAGAAGCTCCAATCGTCGTTGGACAGCAGTGTAAGCGAGATTGTTGAGGATGAGCCCGAAGCTGCTCAAATGGTGACACCAAGCGTTGCAGCTGCTACTGCCAGCGAGGAGCCCAATAACACAGATCGCGTTCTTGAAAACTAATTGCACTAAAACTAAAAACACACAGACACAAAACCATGCAAATCACAACTAAACAACACAAGAACATATAAGACTCTATGTAAAACCGAAATAATTTCATCATCATTAAATATAACTTGTTGCCAAACTAGCTATAATTTTTCAATAATCAAGCTTTGTGCTGCAGCAAAGCAATAATATAAGCACATTGTTTATCGTTTTTTATGTGTTTTGTTTATTCTAAGTTTCTTTAAATTAGGAGAGCTAAAAAAAAATTAACTTGTGTGCATTCAAATGGAGAATCTTTGAACCGTTTCACACAAACAAAAGTTTTTCCTAAATTTTCCCAGTTACATATTCCATACATGGTATATCTATCTGTCTGTATATAGCCAATGGAACGGAGGAAAAATAATCATTGTTTTTTTTTTTGGTCTTACTTTTTAGCAAAAGTAATTTTCATTGCATGCGTCGGCGTAATTTTGAATCCCTGCAGTGCTTCTTTGGCGGCATTACTCTGCAATTCGGTGGTGAACTCAACGAAGGCAATATCATGACGATTTGGAACGAGGCGCACCTCCTTAAAGCCTGGGAATTGATTGAACAGCATCGATAGCATCATTTCGTTAGTCTCCTCGGGAAGATTTGTGAGGAATAGAATTTGATTTGGTGGCTGCTCGGTTTGTGTATTCGGATTCGAGTTTTCTGCATTCGATGGCTTCTTCTTCTTATCCCTGTTGATGTTGTTATTGAAAACGTTTAATAGACATTCATGTTTGTGACGTCACAAATACTTACTTTTTCTCTTCGACACCGGGTGCTGGCTTTGGCGGCTTCACCTTCTTTGGGCGCTCCTTGTATGTACCCTTCAATTTGGCCACAATATCAGAATCAGATTTGGAATAGGCAATGCGCATTGGCTTGTCGTAAAACGGAAAACCCTGCATTGTGCGTAGAGCGTTTGAGGCGCTGCCAATTTCCTTAAATATGACAAATGCCTGTCCTCGCATTTTCAATGTTTTCAACGCCACAATGTCGAGTATCTGGCCAAACTGTGAGAAGATTGCATAGAGCGATTTCTTAAGCTCCTCTTTCTTAATCTTCTCATTCAGATTATTTATATAAATAGTCTGATTTGGGCGTACATCCATTTTGTGACGCTTTTATTTATCAGCCAAGATACAAGACGGGATAGAAAAACGCGAGAAAAAAAATGCTCTTCTTGCCTTTTAGGGATGAGTAAAGAATGCAGCGTTGCTGCGACAGTCGCCATGTTTTCGATGTATGCATCTATCGATATAGCGTGAAGTGATTTTTGTATGATTGCGTGGCAGTGTTGCCAGCCCATATAAACCTGCTTAAAATTAAAAAACACGTTAGCTGGTTTTTTTATTTTTATAATATTTAAATAATAAATTTATAAAAATATAAAATAATATTTAAAAAATTAAAAAAATTTAAAAAAAAAAAAAAAAAAAAAAAAAATTTTTTTTTTTTAAAAAAAAAAAAAATAAAAAAAAAAAAAAAAAATTATTTTTTTTGAGGGGGGGGAAAATTCTTGCACGTATAAAGATATATTTATGCATTAAATTATTTTGCAAGGCTCTTTTAAAATAGAACATAACATTATAGTCTTGATTTCTGCTTAAATAAATACTAATAACAGTCCTGTGCACGATATTCCAGGGACAATATACTATCGATAGATACATTTAACGACTAAGCCCTGGCTTGCATGGTTAATTGTGCCGGCTGCATTCACCTGAATTTGTAATTTTGCCAAGCGCCCAGGATTTTAATAGAATTTATGCAAAAGCGCACAAATGCTGCCACGGGGAGATGACAAAAAGGATCGCTATGCCAAGCTGTCCTTTCTCGGCGAAGGTCAGGTAAGCACATCACACACAGTATATGTCACATTTTTAAAGAAGTTTATTAACATATGTATGCATGCCCTGGAAATAGTTTGCCATTGTCTATAAGGCGCGCGACACGGTGACAAGTCAAATTGTTGCCGTCAAAAAGATCAAGACAGGCAGTCGGGATGAAGCGCGCGACGGTATCAATCGCACGGCAATGCGTGAAATTAAAATTCTGCAGGAGCTGCAACACGAAAACATAATCGGATTGGTCGATGTGTTCGGTCGTCTATCAAATATATCGCTGGTATTTGATTTCATGGACACCGATCTCGAGGTGATCATCAAGGATAACAAGATAATACTGACACAGGCCAACATCAAGGCGTATGCGATAATGACACTGCGCGGCCTCGAATATCTACACGTCAACTGGATACTCCATCGTGATCTGAAGCCCAACAATTTGCTCGTGAATAGCGATGGCATCTTAAAGATCGGTGACTTTGGTCTGGCCAAAAGTTTTGGCTCACCCAATCGCATCTATACACATCATGTGGTCACGCGCTGGTATCGCTCACCCGAGCTCCTCTTCGGCGCTCGTCAATATGGCACCGGTGTCGATATGTGGGCCGTTGGCTGCATTTTGGCCGAGCTTATGTTGCGTGTACCATTCCTGCCCGGTGACTCCGATCTGGATCAACTGACGCGCATCTTTAGTGTGCTTGGCACACCTTCACCCAATGAATGGCCCTATATCAGCAAATTGCATGACTTTCTACAGTTTCGTCATTTTGTTGGCACACCGCTGCCAAATATCTTTACCGCGGCCGGCAACGATATGATCACATTGATGCGTCGCCTCTTTGCCATGAATCCATTGAAACGCTGCTCGTGTCGCGAGGCCCTTAGCATGCCCTATTTCCATAACAAGCCGGCGCCCACCGTTGGCATCAAACTGCCAATGCCATCGGCCATATTGGCGGCCAAGGAGGGTGCTGCCGCTGCCGCTGCTGGCGATGACAAGCCGCCGCTTAAACGTAAGCTTGTCGAGACCACAGTACGTGGCAATGTTTTGCCGCAAAAGAAGAAGCTAATGTTTTGAGGCATCTTCACATATATTTCTACATTCTACGATTAATGCAGTGTTAATTTATATAGTTTGATAGGTTGTTTAATATGCATGTAATAGAATATCAAATAATTAATGGTTAAATCTCTAATCTAGTTGGCCTTGGATTTGTTGCTTTGTTGTTTGTGTGAAAGTTCCTGCCAGATACTGGCACTAACTGAACAAAAAATTCACAGTAAACAATATAGTGTGTTTTAGGGTTTATTCGTTTCGGGGTGCGTATAGCAGGAGCAGTCAAGATGCCGTTGGGCAAAAAGCACCAGGATGGCAGATTGGAGCTGGAGGAGGAGCGTAGACAGCGCGCCAAATTGCGCACAAGCTATGGCAATAAGCTATCGAATTTGAATTTGGAACGATTGCGACATACGGCAACGACATCGTTGCGACGCATTGCATCCAGTTTTGCGCATGTGAGCGATGTCAGCTGCGGCTCCTGTGCGGCACTACCTCACGAGGATAACGAGGATGATGCGTGCGAGGAGCGTGCTGAGATCCTCATACGTAGCGAACCATTTCAAATTGGACTGGAACCAACAGCAACAACGTCATCAACAACAGCAACTGGAACTCTTGCACAGTTATCCTCATCCTCATCATCAGAGAGACGCAATCATTATCTGTGCGCGGATGTGATGCAAACGCGTGCCAGCGAACGTTGGGCCCAAATCGCCTGCACCGTTTCAGCGTTATTCCGAGTGCGACGCATCTCAACGGCGGATCCATTCTCGGAGCTGAGACGGTTGCGGGAGCAGCGGGATCTACTGGAGGCATTTACGCGACCATTTCTCTATGAGGATGCGGTGCAGCCCAAATGAATTTTTATAAAACCAAAATTATGAAAAACCAATTTCAATTCGTCAGTGAAAATAAATACACAAACCGTTTATATACAGCAGTGATTTTTCTTAACCTCAAAACACATATTAAAACCCAAGGCGTATTTAACAAGGTGGCAGCGTCGACGTCGCCCTCATTGCTGTTGCCTTACGCAAGGCAATGCATATGTGTGTGTGTATACATGTGCATGCTCTCATTTTTCACCTTGTTAAATACGCCTTGATTAAAACCATTTAATAACAAGAACAGTTAATTCACATTCACATTCATATCGTATTTTTATTATATAAGTTTTTCGTATTCAAATGCAGCTATTCGATTACATAAAATACTCAAACGAAAAAGAACTAACAACTTTTTCTTCTTCCGTTTATTGTTTTTTCTTCTGGCAATTGGGCAGCACAGCTAGTTAGTATAGTATCGTCTCATTCGCACACGCACATGTCTTAATAGCAACGGCATCGATCACGTGGACATTCCGAGTCATGATTGAGACACTGATCCATGCAATATGTATCAGCGCCGTCGCGTCCCTCCAGCTCGCCAATCGCAACGCACTCTTGACTGTAAAAAATATGCAAATGTGCGTGTGGGTAAGAAAGAGCAAGTGAGGTGAGTTTCTTGTTGTGGTGACTTACGGACAATGGCAGGCAGTCTCGGGACAATTCGGTGGATAACGCAAACAATTGACCTCACACCAGTTGTCGATGCCGGGCAGCGCACGGAATGCCGGCGCTCCAATACACTTTTGATCGCTGTTGACAAAAAGTTAATTTTCACAATTAATCAATAAAGAGATGTGCAATATTGTAGCTATGAAACGATTGACATTAGTGTTAGTGAAGCCATAAACCTTTTATCCGTTTTTTGTGTACTGTACAACACTATTCGTTCACCCATTGCCTTCTCTGTCAGACACTGAGCATAATACACACTCACATTTAGTGCTCGGCATTGATGTCAACTGTATAATACTCAATATATATACACAAATATACATATATTTTGTTTGACCTAAACAAAAAATATATTTCATACAATCTTCCGGCACAAAAGTACACACATTACACCTAATTCACGCGTCAAGGAAAAGTGAATAAGATGAATCGTGGTCGTTTTGCTGCACATCAGGATCGCGACACTGATGGTCTGCATCAGGTATTAAACGGTGCAAAGCCCTTGCGCAAAACCACATACACAAGACCGGAACTAATGCAACGACCGCCAACAAGTAAGTTCATTTCGCTTATTTAACGGTATTTGCAGTTCTCTTATTGGTTCTTTTTGCGCTCTCTCTCTTTCTCTCTCTCTCTCTCTCTCTTTCTCTCTCTGTACAGTGGTAAAGCCACCTCGTCTTACGCGTCAGATGACGATGATGTCGCGTTCGCCAGAACGTAAATCGGCAACAACATCAGTGGCAACGGGTATGGCAACGCCAAATCCATTTGAACGTGCAACTGCCACACGTTGCAATAACAACTTTTTGCCACGCGTTGCCACACTATCGAACAACAACAATAGCCACAACAGAAACAGCAACACACACAATGTTGTGCCACAAGCCTCGATATCGCGCACCAAATCGATGCTCCAGAAACCCCTCAAACAATCCGCAATCCCAATCCATGACATAAAAGTGATGCCCTCGCCAAAGAAACCAGTGCAACAGGTGGAACAGGTACAAATGAATCTGGCTGGGATGCGTGGCAGCACGAGCAGCTTGAACAGCAGCAGCAGCTATTTGGAGACATGTAAGACACGGATACCACAGAGGGAGGCGCCACATCATCGTCTGCCCGAGGAGCAGAATCAGAGTTTCGTTTACTTGTGCAAACCGGTTAAGAAGGATGTCAAGGATCCGTTATACCCAAGCGATGAGGATTTCGAAGAGTTGGGTGAATTGGGTCTATCCATTGATGAGAGCAGTGATACCCAGAGCTCCGATGAGCTCATGACCGATCGCAAGCTATTGCTGGAGCATGAACCGGAGCAAAAGGAACACGAATTCGAAATGGAAAAGGAGAATGAGAATGAGAATGAAACGGAATTGGAATTGGAGCTGGATGAGTTGCAAAAACAAAAACTGAAGACCGAACTGGAGCTGGTGTGCAAGAATATACCCTCGTTGCAGCGGGAGATACGCCTGCTCCAGGAGCTCAGCGAGCAATTGGAGGTTACCATCTCCGCGGGACAGAAGACGCCCAATGATATCGTAGATGGTGCGATGACTCAACGTTCCGAAACGAATCTCTCCAGCGATTCATCCAATTGCACCTTCTACACACCACGCTCCAATCTCTCGCTCTATCCCCATGTGAACATACCCATTGTCCATATAGGCTGGCGTTGCATTGAATTCCGTGCCATTGTTGAGAATCGGGTGATGGGACGTCTTAATATACGCAGCTTTGGCCACATCGAAGAGTTTCGCATTGAGATCAAGACCCTTACGGAGCTGAAGACAGTCGATGAGCAACAGATCTTCTATATGCCGCTGGCCGAGGATGGTGGCTTGCAGCGCACCTCGTTCCGTTTGTTGCGCGAGAATCCCAATGTGCTGCTCAAGCAGCTGCGTCCCCTTACCCCCGCCCGTCCCTTCAATCTGCTGGAACAGGATGCCATGTTCTTTCATCATATGCTCAAGTATGGGGATCCCGGCTTGGAGCAGCAGCTGTTGCCACGCGAAACCGGTGGAGCTCAATCGGCGGCGCCGCCATCGCCATCGCCGTCACCAACGTCACCGCTGGCCGCTTTCGATTCAGCTTCATTGCGTTCCGTGCATGGCCAGTGTGCTGAGGTCAACTGGTCCAGTGCCGATGTGGAGCTGATGCTCAGCAATTTGGAGAAGGCCAAACTGCAGCTGCAATCATTGCTGCCGCCGACCATATCGTGCACCTCCTCCCTGGTGGACGACTCCTTAAAGCAGTTGCATCCATCGACCACATCCCTTAAGCATCCCAAACGTAGTGAACCCCTGCACTTGTTGTGCTCCAAGTATAAGCCGCGTCATCATCCACGTCGTCTTCGTGTGCCGCCGGCCAAGACACCCAATGTCCATGTGTCCATGGAATTGAAGCCACAGCGGCGTCTGCTCACCACTTGCGTTCGCATTGTACAGATCGCTGTCTTTGTGGTGCTCGTTTTGGCCATATCCTATCCGGACATACGCTGCTAAATGGATCAAACCGTAGTTTGTTTTGATATCATGTTTTATTTGGGTTCGGTTTTGGAATTTTCATTTACGTTATCGTGATGACGGATTATAATAAAAATTTCATGTGCAATGAACATTTTTTTTTGTTTGAACGTAACCCCAGAATATTTGTCCAAACGGTTAACCGTTTAATCTTAGCATAGAAGTACAGTTAAAAGATATTTTTAGTTTATTTTAAAGCATTTGTTTATTGCATATATACAGCTAAAATGTTTGTATGTGTGTGTGTGTGTGCCACCATAACCTGATATATATATCTTAATTCTATAGTTTTTTTTGGGTTGACCTTTACCCGTTTCGCTTAGATCTTGCGCTGCGGCTGCGCGCTGCTTTGGCTAGAAAAATTTTAAGCGGATTTTTGCGTTTTTAGCGGGTAAGCAGGTAAGCAGTTAAGCGGTTGGTGGCTTGCGTTTGCGTGCATGCCGCGTGGCATTGCTAGATAATGGGGGGAAATGCGAAGCAAAAGTTAAAATCAATGCGTTCAAGGAACAACAATAGTGAAAACAAATACTACAGAGAAAGTGTAGCGAAGAAGAAGAAGAATAAAGAGAAGGCGTGAAAACTAATAGGGCTAGAAAACGTTTTAATATTTTTTTTGGGAAAATATAGTTTGCAAAATGACAAGAAAATTATGGTAAAAGCAAGTCTTTGCGAAACGGTTATATACAGTTTAGAGAGAAGATCAGATAGGAAGAAACCAAGAAAAGTTGAAACGGTAAAAGAGTTTAAGCTATCATCTAAAACAAGCATTTTTTACATACATGTACATGATTGTGATTGGAGATCAATGAAAAATGTCGATAACTTGCCGAACCGGGTAATACATTTATTTTTAATCAAATACGAAACGTTTGTTAATATATGAGTCATGATTGAGGTTTATTAATTACTCACATTCATACTGGCGAACCGGTTAGTAAATTACTATGAACCGGTTAACAAACCAAACCAGTAACAATCGGCAATGAACTGGCCACAAGCCAATTACGAATCGGTTATGAACCGGTTACCAATCGGTTATGAAACGGCTATCGTGATTATTCGTAAAAACTCACCGCACAATCAGTGGGAACACATTATTATCCTCGGGTGCCCGATAGTCACGATAGTACAGCAAATATGGTGATCGATTATTGACAAAAATGGGCGGTACTCCGCCTCCCGTATTCGAAATGATGGCAATATCCGCACAATTACGGAACGTTTCTACCGAGACACAACAACAAATACATAAATCAACAATATAACCGATTGGTGGAGCTAATGATACGAACCAGCCTTGCCACAGCCAACGGCTTCAGTGCCATTCGAGCAGGTGCCCCACATATTGGCCGTGTAGTAAGTCCATTGGAGTACACATTGCGTACACGTCACGTAAGCAGGCAAACGGACACGATATCGGAAGATATCCTTCTTCTTGGCATCGCGCGGTATGAGAAACCGATGCTCCCGACTGCCCGATATCAAGAGCGGAAAACGATCAAAGCACTCCTGTGTGGCCTCCTGTCGCGGATTGTTATTGGGACACAGGTACATCTCAAAGCGACCATAATGATTGGCCGTCAGCTCCACCTCCACATCAATCTCCTGTCCAGCTGTATAATATCGGGAGATAATACCCTTTGCATACTCGCCGCCCGCCTCATGCGGACGCGGCGATTTCACATGATAGGCATCGCCACAGACACCGCAACGACCGCTGTTCTGTTCCCATTGGACGGCATAGCCGCCGCAGAAGAGCTCGTTGTCATTGTAGTTGACCGGATTGGGATAGCCAAAGCGCCACATTGCATTGCGCGCCGGTGGATCCATCAGTCTGCCATGTCCCAATGCCATGGGCAACACCATAACCTGTGTGCACAAAGCAATCAAATCGGGTTAACCAAAACGAGCGCAATAGTTGACTACTACTCACCAAACCCAGGAGAATCGTGTACATCGTCCCACTGGCAGCTGTCAGGTGTCGTTGCATCTGCAAGAGGGCAAAATCAAACATAAACTTTAATGCATTTTTGCAATCACAAAAACAAGTTTAGAATGGGTTAAGCACCGACAAAATCCTTATAGAACAGTCGAGTTTAGTTTTGGAAAACTTGATTTAGGAACTTTTCTTATCATAAAGCAATTTTAACATTTGCATTCATGATAAAAGAAGGATTTTGACGCCAATAAAACCAGTTCAAGATGTAAGTTTTTTCTTAAATTATATTCTAAAAAATCATATTCTTTTGTTTTTTTACTAGCTTTAGTTGCTTTTCAACCCACTGTGCTGCAAGCTGCAAGGACATCCACCTGATCTGTCTTTTGTTTTCTTAGTTCTTTTTTATTCCAACATGTTTTGCGTCGCTTGAGTAAAAAATAAAATAAAACTGTCAATGGCCTGCGATCTTCTGTTGTTTGGCCTTTTTATACCCTTAACCCATCAAATGGGTAAAAAAGGGTGTAATAGTTTTGTGCAAAACTATGTAACAGACAGAGAGAAGCATCAAAATCAGATTTGTCACTTAAGTTGTCCTAAACCATGAACAGAACGAGTTTGTTAACACTTATCGATAGCACTTGTTATCGATACCAAAAAAACCTCGAATAACAAAATTTCCAAAAATGAGGTTTGAAACTACGTATAAGCGCTCATAAAACATAAACAGAAAAAGTTTGTTTCGACTTATCGATAGCACTTGTTATCGATTACAAAAATAACTTGAATAACAAAATTGTAAAAGTCAGGTTCTCCCTAGCCATTAACAGAACGAGTTTGTTTCGACTTATCGATAGCACTTGTTATCGATAACAAAAATAACTTGAATATCAAAATTCCAAAAATGAGGTTTGAAACTATGAATAAAAACATGAACATCTGGCAAGTTTGATTAAAATTGATTAAGATTCAGCGGAGATATCGCAGCTTGAAGTTTGATCATTTTATGTTAAGGGTATATCCTAGTCGACATGCCCCTACTAGCGCCTTTATACTTGTTTTTGTATACATTTATTTAGTCAAGAGTTTTGTTTTTTTGTGATTTTTTTTTGCTGCTGTGAACACTTTTATGGCATCATCTAGTTTACGCACATGTTGGAACCGCCCTGGAATGAACCGAAAAACGGGTTCTTCTCATTTGAGGGCCAAGCTGTCCGGCCCTACAACTTGCCACAACCCATGATGTGTGTGTGTGTGTGGGGCGTGCCACAAAGGGTCTAAAAATACAATATCGTTATGTGTGCGTGAGCCTCATTATAAGCTCCAAAGTGTTATATACGCAGTCGATGCTGCCAACCCAAAAAGGGGGGCAAAGAAATCTATATATGCACAATATGCATATTGATTAAAGATAATACAAGCAGAAAGGGAAAAAGACGAGAGAGAGAGAGAGAGAGCACAATAAACATATTATTATTGGCCATTGATCCCAATGGAACGGAAGCAACAACAGCTAAGCGGCAGCAAATGTTCTTTACTCTTTTTTGTTGTTGTTGTTGTTTTTCTCATAATAAAAAGCATCGCGCATTAATTTGCATAAATTCCCAAACAAAATCTGTATTGGCATACCATATAAAATCCAGTTCAGATTTCAGTTCAAAGATGTCAAGTGCAAAAGAAAATACAAATTGAAATTTAAGGATTCTTCTATATACATATTCAATTTTAAATTTAAGTCTTGAATGTTTTTAATCAACTATTTCAAAAATTCGTTAAAAAAAACTGTGGGTTCGATGAACAAAAAGTTCTTAAGAGCTAGTGACTTCAGATTTGAAACTTAAGCTCTCCTATACCATGAGCAAAACAAGTTGTCGATTACACTTCTGGTTTCCGATATACACATGTGATCGATTACAAAAAAAATCCTTGAATTTCAAAATTGTGAAAATGAGGTTCGAATCTATAAATAAAATAATACAAATTTGAATGAAATTTGATCAAAATCGATGAAGAAACACTAGAGATATCTCATATTGAATTAAGTCTTACGCAAATACGTAAACACTCATAAATAACGGTTCACGTTACGTAACGGGTTAAGGGTGTGTTTTGGTTGGGATGTCCGATTAGAGCCTTCTTGTTCTTGGATATAAACTTATCCTTTATCCATGTCATAAAATGGAATTCAAATAAAAATCGATTCAGAGTTTCTTAATTTATGCATTTTCATACTTTATTTGTGTGCATATTGCCCTTTATCAGATCGCAATGCATCTGGCTTAAAGCTGTTTTGCGCTTGAAATTTACTTTTGGGCATGTAATTAGGGCTTGAACACTTGAATTTTAATTGGTGACGATATGGGCTAAAAAGGCGGAATGGAAAAAAGCGAAATCAATAAACTGCCAAAACGACATGGATGTTGATGATGATGATGTATGCCATGTAATTGAGTCGTGTTGCATGCAACGCAACGCAGGAGGTAGCAATGAGGCAGCCAGAGGCAAGCAAGAGTTTAAATTGCCTAAAAAGCTGGCAAGAAAAAGAGTGCAACAAAAAAAAAAAACTTAAGTTGAAGTTTACACATTTATCAGCTTTAAACGAAAAACTTAAAAAATATTCAAAGCTTAAAATTTTTAACAAACATTTTGTATACATTTAAATAATTTTAAAGGGTATTAGAACGTCTGCTATACGTTTCTTTTGCAAGTCTTGCCAGTCCTTGCAGCTACGATTATAATAATTGTCGAACAAATTAAAATGCATGAAATACTTTAACCAAAAAAAAAGAGCTAAAAATCATTGCCAAAATTAAGTTGTAAATTAAGCAAATTGCCACGAAAAAAATAAAGGAAGGAGTACCCCAAAGCGACAAGTTGTCGATGTGTTTGTTGTTGGCATGCGAAATGTATTTTATTTTATTTTTTTTATTATATTTTTGACCCTCTTCTTCTTGTTTGAGCTTGGGTGTTGTGCAATTGACAGGTCCCGATTTACATGTTTGGCCCAAAAAAGCTCTCTTTTTTTTTTTTTTGATTTTGATTTTGCGATTGCGCAATCGACTTGAAAATAAAAAAAAAAAGAGTCAACAGAGTTTTTTGTCCGAAGTTGAATAAATCATTGAAAATGAATTTATTCTTATTTTTGCTGTCTGTGATAAAATTAAATAAATACATTTAATGAATATTTATATGCCTTAATAAACGAATAATATTTTATTTTATTATACGTTTTTTTTTTGTTTTGTTTAATATAAAAATTTTAGCGTACCCAAAATGAAGTGGGTTGTAGTGCCAAAGTAACTTCCATGTCGAATTTTTGGTTACAAATTTTAGGGATAAAAAAAAAGGAATTAAATGTTTTTTATTTGACAGCACTAGTCAATATTTTTGAATTTTTTTTTATATATATATATATGGCATGATTGAGACTGATTCATTACTTACAAACGCACCAACGAACCGGTTGTGAATCGGTTATGAATCAGCTATGAATCGGTAATTGACCGGTTAAATTCTGTTGTGAATTGTTTGAAAATCGGGTTTAGTTTGACGGCGTAATGGTAATCAGAAATGTTGTCCAACTCGAAAGTCACATTTTGGCTACAAAGCTTGTGGAATAAATATTGATTAAACACTGCATTTCTAGATTTAAATGCAGTATTGTTCTAGAGCTCAAACCAAGATTTTAAAGGTATTACATTTGAAAATCGGGAACATTTTGACGGAGTTTTGTCCAACAACAAAGTCGATTTTTTTTTGTCACAATGTGCTGAGATGGTTTTAGGGTATCTCCTAGTCGGGCTTGCTCGACTAAGCCTTATTACTTGCACTCTTTTTTTGTTGTAGACTTAAGAGACGGAAGTTCTATTTAAGGCTCCATTACTAACAGAAAATAAGACTCAATGTGTGGCGCCAGCAAAAGCAGATTAAAATATAAAAATAACAAAACTTAAAAAAAAATGGAATTCAATTGCGGAAAAATAATATTTTTTGGCCAGCCGCAAGTGACAAATTGTTCAACTATTTTAGAGGTCATACGAACAAAAAAAATAAAAATAAATTTAATAAGGAATTGAATAAAATCTGATTTGGTTATCGTTTGGTCTGCTTTGGTCGCATTATTTATCAATTTCTTTGCTGTGTGGCACGAGCGAATTAATTACGGCGGCATTTTAAAGCAGTTCACTAATTGGGTTTCGTTTCGTTTTGCGATTCGTTTCGTTCGTTTTTTTAGGGATTGGTTCTGGATAGGTCAACATCTCTATAAAGAGAAAAAAAAAAAAGAGAAAGACGCCCGCGCTCCACACTAGAAATTGGCACAAATCAACAAATAGATTCGAAATTCTTGTTCTGATTTGATTTGCATTTGGAGATGTTTTTGTGTTTTTTTTTTTTTTTTCTTTGGTTTGGTTTGTTGGTTTAGTCCATTGAGCCCTATATTAACGGGCCAAGAGACGGCCGATAAAGCCACTAATGGACCAAGATAGGCTCATTAATAAAATGCCCATAAATAGTTTTTTCCAAGCCAAAATGTTAATGTCGATCAAACAGACAGAATAAGCAGACAGCAATAAGCTGCGTTTAGATTTTACACACCATATTCTTTTGTTCGATATGAAATACAATTGACATAGATAAGCGCCAAAAAGGAGTGTAAGCGATTTGATCAATTTCTATAAATAATTATTCCATACCATTCAAGAAATCATACAATTATAACAACAACAACAAAGCGAACCAGTTTCGTTGGTTTTATGACAATATTTAAACAAATTCAAATAATATTATAGATAAGCAATCGATGGATATCCAATATCAAGTGTGGATAATGAAATGCATTTGTTCAAATTGAATCGATCAAATGCGAATATTAAAAGTCACAAAAAGGCAAAAAAATGTGCAAAAGATAACACTAAGAGCTGCCAACTCTGATCAATCGCTATATGTAATCGATAAATACTATTAAAACTTTTACCAAAATTTGATAAACATCCAAAAAAGCATACGAATCGATAACTTAATGATAAAAATAATTGAATGTGGTCAATCGATGTATGCATATGTTAACGATAACTATTGACTATAAGTTTGCAATAAAACACCAAATAAAATATCAAATTATCGATTAATCGATGTAATATGTCTTTGATTAACAATCGATACATTTACATGTAATCGATAACAATAAACTTTTAGCTTGTAAATTCAACAAATGTAATAACAAATAAAAAACAGGAATCTTTAATTAATGTTAAAAAGTAATCGATTTCATGAACAATCTGTTACTTTGCAAATTAAAACAAAAGCATAAACGAAATCAAAAAGTATACAAATCGATAAAAATCGATAGCTTTAATGAACCACTTCTGTGATATTTTCTCACTTCATTCATGAAGACAAAATGGCATTGCCAAAGTGTTTTTGCAGCATTTAAAGTCGTGCACCCAGAGGCAAAGTCGAACTGTTTTCAAAACCGTTTAGATATCGATCGTGCTGACTGTTTGATATGTACTATATACAAACATACATAGATCGATAGCTAATGCGAATCACGTAGAACGACGCACTACTGGACATGGCTAGTCGTATTATCCATCAAACATGCGTAAATTTTATAATCAAATCGAACGGTGTGCTGGCATCGATCAATCGATTGGTTTGATCGCTGCGATCTATAAAGCCAACAATGTTGTTTAGACTGTTTTCTGGTTTCAAGGCAAAAAAAATGTGTCAATGTGTCAATTTGGTTTTTTCTTATGCGCCGTAAACCGCAAATAAATTCAACAGCTTTTAACAATTCACAATTAGAATATAATGTTTATATAGATATTTAAGTAAAAAAACTCCTCTAATTTCTTTGTCTTTTAAGACCCAAAATTAATGGCCATAAAATTTTTCAAAGATGTGACAGGCGTGGGAACAAGTGTGCTCAGATCTTCTTTTTAATAACAACTTGTTTCAGTTTGACTTGTTGTTGTTGTTGCTTCTGACCACAACGCATTAATGAGCCCTGGCTTAACTTGGCTTTTGGCTGTTTTTGTGGCATCCTGGCCAACTTTTGATATTTAAAAAGTCACTTTTACAACTGAGATGCAGATAAATGATAACCAAACTGACACTTTCAGTTTCGCATTTATTTTTTTTTTTTGGATTACGTTTTTGGCCAGCGCACAATTCAAGGTCAAGCGAACGTGGCCAACAATCCAGGTGGGCCAACAACAACAACGATGATTCCAGGCAATCATTAACCAGTCAAGGGGCCTGGTCAAGAAACCACTTTAATGGGGTTTGTTATCAGTGTTGCCAAAGCTCTTTAGACATTTATATGATTTTTAATACCAGGGATGCCAAAAAAAGGGAATTTCGTCAAAATTTAATTGCATTGTGCCACAGAACTCGTACTACATACTAAGGTCAAAAATGCAGATATTTTTATGCCATGTAAGATTTTTTTTGTTTTCCGACAACAAAATCCAATTCTCTAGTGATTTCTGTGACATCACCGAAAGCATTCGTATACCCTTAAGCCATGACATGGGTAAAAAAGCGTATTACGGAGCTCAAAAATTAAGATATTATAACACCAAGAAAGTTTATTAATTTCTGACAACAAAATCCAAATCTCTAGTGATTTCTGTGACAGCACTGAAAGCTTAGCCCAAAAAAGGAACAAACAAGGATATCATGGATTTCTTGTAACAAGTTTTTAATTGCTTCTTTATTGTTTTGCCACGCTTTGAAATAGAAAGTAAAGTCACAAATTTTCTTGCGCAATACCAAATACTTTTAAAGCATTTCCCAAAAAAGGCCATCATAATAAAAATTACTTTTGCTTTCTTTTCGAAAATGTTCGAACCTCCCTCCACCCTCAAAACGTGCGTTATTTTTCATTTTTATGATTATATTTTGATTAAGCCGATGCATATTATTTGGCTTCTGGCTAAATGGCTTGAGTCAGAGCCAAGTTAACAAAAAAAAATAGACTACGAAACAAATAAAAAAACACAAAGCTTTGTTTAATTACAATTAAGAGCTCATTGAAATGCACAAATTGCTTCGTAAGTTTTATGTTTTTTTGACATTTCTCTGTTTTCTCTCTCTCCCTCTCTCTGTCTCTCTTTTTCAACTAAACATAAAACGGTATTCTATTAACTGCACATTGTCAGTGCATATACATATGTATGTATTTGCATATGTGTATTTGTGTGTGTGTATTTCCATTGGACTGTGCATTCGATTGTACGGGTATTTAGTATGCCAGTCGGGTGGATCCCGAAATGCGTTGACTTTGAACGCTTTTGACAGCTCACTTTGAAGGCATTTTTCACGATATTGCTCAGAGTTTGTCATATAGCAGTTGTATATATATATACGTATATGTATTGGTAAAAATCGTGTGGTGTTAACAATTAGAGCAATAATTAAGCAACTTTTGTAATTTTTAGAAAAAAAATCTTGAAAATTCCTCTATGAAAAAACCAAATCACTTCGCACAATCAATATTTAATTCGAATTTTTTCAGTTTTTTTTAAACATATTTTTGGTTTTCCAGTTACAGGATTATTTATTTCCTTTATTTTACATGCATTTTATATGCACAATAAATGTTTAAAAGTCGCAATTATCATTAAAAAAACAAGATAAAAAACAGAAATAAAAATACACAGGCTTATAAACTTTATACGATATAAAATATTTTCTGCACATTGCACTTGATGCGATTAAAAATTTTTCGTTAATTTTTCAAGGCCTTCGTGTTACACATAAAATATTTTTAAATACATTTTTTTCACTCATTTACAAAAAAAATTACCTGAACTGGTAAAAAAAAATATTCAAAATAATTCGTAGTAACGTTTTTCCAAGCGGCACTGGAAAATCAAACGAAAATGCACACGCGATTTGCACGGAGGATATTTTGTTGCTTGGAAGCTTTTTGCTATTGGTATTTATTGCCGTGGTGTTGGTTTAATTGTCGCGTGCTTCGCCTTTGCGCAGCCGCAGCGTTCTGACTTCGTTTGCCGTTTTGCGCACGAATTTCTACAGCTTTAACAACCGGGCGACAACAGCAAAAACAAAAGCACCAACAACAACAACTACAACAGCTGAGTTAAAGTAAATACGCTTCCGAGTCCCGTCTTTATTATTAATATCGATACGTTCGTCGTTGCCGTTGTCGTTTTTAGCTGCGAATGGAGCTCCGCTGCCGCTACCTCTGCCTTGTGTAAGCTCTTCGTTGCTGACGCCGCTACGCATGTGCTGTGCGTTGGCGTTGGCTTCGCAGTCGGCGTCAACATTGCTGTCGCTGTTTTTGGCATTGGTGACGCGCAGCGTAACTGTGACTTTGTTTTGCAGTTACACGTTGCCAGTGACTGAATAGATCCTGCGACTAAATTCAAGTAAAATCACATTTTCATTGTCACAAATGACAAATGTAACAGTTAGGCTGCGCATCTCTGGCTAAGTATGCAAAGAAATCTACGCATGCATTTCTCAGTTCTCTCTCAATTGCTTACTCTCTTTTTAAGTTTGCAGCGCTCGGCGTTCAATTGCAATCGGGTTTTCTGCACTCTTCTTCTTCTCTACGCATAGGGACACATAGACGCGCTCGTAAGGACAGAGAAAGGGAGATAAAAGAGGCGCATGCACGTTCATATGTGTGGGCTGTTTGATGTTGTTGTATGTGATGATTGCATTTGGGACCGCTCTCTTTCTCTCTCATACAGCTAATTGTCATGGCTGTTGACTGATTAATCATCGAACAAGTGGAGGCCAACATTTACTTATGTACTAACATGCAGCGCATGCCAAAAGGGCCACAGTTTCACTGACAACAACAACAACAACAACAGCCTTGGCCAAGCATTTCCGAGAGCGAGACAGAAATATAAAGCAGTGGCGTCAACAGAAAAGGGAAGGGGCGGTAAACAATGCTTATAGGATTAGAAAATTGTAACCAAACAAATAATTAAGAGACAAACAAAAAACCAAAAACCTGCAGAACGTTAAATTTAGCATAATGTAAATTAAGATTTATCGTATACTTAATGTAAGATAAGATTTATGTATATTCTCCCTTTCGACACGATGCCACTGTTGTTGGTATGCTGTGATTTATGTCACATTTGTCGCTTAAAAAGAGATTTTGATTTATGTCGTCCACTTTGAGTGTTGAATATGAAATCAATAGGTCGATATTTTGTGGGCATTTTGCTTTGCAAATTGAAATCGTGACTTGAAGCTTTAGATAAGCCAAAGCCAAACAGAACGCAAATAACGTAAAGGCTTTTGGTAATTGGTACAATCGTGCCGCACAAACACACAAACAAACACACACAGAACCAGAACACAAGAACTAGAATTATATTAAGTTCAATGAACTGTCGCATAAATAAGCAGCTTTTCAAACAGCCCGCTTTCTTGTCGAACAGTTAAGAACTGTGCTACATATAACTACATATACAGCAGCATGGGCAGCACTGGCCAACACAGCTGTTCATGTTAGCTAACATACGCAGGACATGCTAACAGTCTAACAGTCTGCAATGTAACATAACAGCATCAGGAAACTAACAGCGAGAGAGAGAGAGAGAGAGAGCTTCGAAAGAGAGAGCAGAGAGAGTTCTTCAACAACTGTGAATGATGACTAAACAGTTAGTGGCTCTGGTTTCGTTATCCGGCTACGTTTCATGTCACGGCATTCTCCTTTTCGCCTTTCTCAAACTCAAAAAGGCGAACATTAAAAGCGAAAGTGCAAAGTTGGCGAATTGCTGGCGAAATTGTTTGCCCAAGGAATCGAACACACACACGCATACGCCCTTATATGTCTCAAGCACAAGAAGGTTGATTTCTTAAAAGAAAGCCTATGGGCGATCGAGGCAGAAGTAGGTTTCAGGGGGTGTCTCTTTTTCTCTTTCTTATGTAATAAGTTTAGGTTTTCGATATTAGAAATTGTTTGTTATTGAGCCTAGACGCCAAGCGCTAAAGATGAGTGGGTGGGTGGTAGGGTGGTCTGTGCGTGTGAGGTGAGATGAGATGAGGTGAATATCGTAAGTGTCATTAACACAGCAAAGCGACATTAAAGAAAAAAAAATCCCCGAAGCAACTGCATCTAAACAAAACGCACACATATGCATATCCTCTCACGCTCTCCAAACCATGTGAGTGTGTGTGTGTGTGTTTATTGCGGCTTGTTTGTTTTGTTTGTGACAGGAAAAACTGCAACAACAAAAGGAAGCAAAATAGCTCAGAAAAAGACAGACAGAATTATTAACTTTTTGTTTTTATATGGTCACACTTTTAAGTACACAAATACATCACCACAAAGTGTTATAACCGGAGGATACACTGACATACATATTATGAGATCGTTCGAGAGATCTCGACTAGGACGTAAACACACATACATACTATAACCAAACATTTGACGTAGTTTTTGAAACTTATATAGGTTCATACACCTTTGGCACGCAGATGGCAAATTGGCCTATTAAAAACGTTGCAGGGCGTCCCCAAGCATTAACATATCACGAATTGTTAGTGTTGTTAAAGTTCATAAAGATTTTGCTTAGCTAAACCGTTACAATTCAAGCCAATGACTATCTAATACACTGTTTAACGGCTATAAAGTATAAAGCTTTAAGTATTATTTCAGCTGAAACTAAATGAATTTGATAGGAACCATAATAATGTATTTTTATAGCCTTAACCCATAAGAGCTAGAGACTACAGACTTGTAACTGAAGGTCGCCTAAGCTATAGTCAGAAGAAGTTTATCGATAGCAGTTTAGATTTTCGATAAGCACATGTGATCGATAACAAAAAAAAACCTTGAATTTCAAAATTGTAAAAATGAGGTTCGAAACTTTCGATGAAATAAAGAAAATTTGCATAAAATTTGATGAAAATCGCTTAAAAAACACCGGAGATATTCAGAAAAATAACGGTTTACGTTGCATAAGGGATTAAGGATATGTACCAATGAGGATTACTAGTACTTGTTTCTAACAATATCTTGAAATATGTATTCTAATCTAATAAACTCTTGTCAAGAAAGCTAACAGCGTATGCCAATGGGACTGAATTTTTTGGTGTTTTTATGTTCAAATCGTTTTCGCATTTATGTGAGGTGATAAAAATCTAGCCAATGATGATCGATCGAAGAACAAAGTCACAACTGGCACTGATTCGCATACTATCCCATAAAATAAAACAAGAGAAAGAGAGAAAAAAGAATCTTAACTTTTGATCATAAAAGCTGTCATAAGCGCAATGATTAAGTCTGGCCAAAAACCAGACCACATTTAATTGACTTGAAACTGAAACTATAAAACAAAAAAACATGTCTAACAAATAGTTGTAATCAAAAATTCAAAACTTCTATGCCCAAATCCAATGCATAATCATTCTAATAAAAGACGTTGATTGTTTTGATTGAATTTTGGGTGTGATCTTTTTTTTCGTGACGTTCTTGAAATCAATTGCATTAAATCTGGATTATTGATTGCTTCAAACTAATCGTTTGATCGGCTTTCTGCATACCCTGTAAACAGAAATAGTTACGCTAAAGGGTGTTATAAGCATGATTTAATTTGAAATTTTTAATTTTTTATACATTTCATTTCGGGAAACGATTAAAAAGTTTAGTTTTTTTTATCGACTCGGATTGTCTATCGCATTACTATTTAGTATTGAAACTTTTGAAGGCCTTTTTTAGCAAATATTTTTCCAAAATGTTTAAACAGGGTGTATCATAGTCGAATTGTGTTTTTAATACCATTAAGCTTAGGTTATTTTTTCAGTCCATTTTTGGTTAAATTGTTTATTTTTTTTTTGCTATAAATAGAGTATATTCTAGTCGAGCATATGAAAGTTTGCTTGTGCAACTACCTTTGAGTTTCCTTTCCCTTTCCCTTCCCATTCTTCCCTTTGAATATCATTGTCATTATTTCATTTATAGATTTGCTTTTTGTCACTTCGCCAAAAAAAGAAAAAAACCAAAATATCATTGTTATGATATTGAAATTATTGTTGTTGTTGTTATACCATTGTTTTGATTAGCTGCCGTTTGCTTTTGTAGCGCATTCAACTTTCAATATATATTATGACAAATGATATATGCGTTTTCGAATGTATGAATAAACTTGGCTCAGTTCCAGTGTCGCTTTAATTTTTTTTTTTTTTGATTGAGTGGCAATATATTTTTGAACCAATATTTGATTTTGGAGGATGTGGAGGATCCACTTATGCCTAAGAAAGTGAAGTTTAGATACAACTGCGATCAAAAGCATAGCACCAGCTTGCTTTTTAAGTCTTAGAGGCCAAAAAGCGAACATCATGTGTTTGAATATTTTGAAATATTTATTTTTTAGAAGTAGCTGTATGTACAACGTAGACAAAAAGTATCAGTTTTCTTTTCTTTTATTTGGTTCTTTCCGAAAGAGACCCATCAAAATAATAGCTCAATTTAGATTTTTATTTCTTAGAGGTTAAAATGAAAACATCTTGGGTACGAATATTGCTAAAAATCTATTTTTTATGAATAGCTGAATGTATGGCCTAAACAAAAAGTAACGGTTTATCCCAAGATCCGTATAAAAAGATTTTATTTTATTTGGTTGTTTCAGAAAAGAGCCGAAAATCACCGATCAAAATAATATTTTTTGAATATCCTTAAAATATGTAACAACTTTAAGCGGAATAAATAAGAAAATATTGAAAAATTTAAAAAAATTTCTTTAATATTTCCAATATTATGACTAGAAATCCCGACTGGAACATACCCTTAACCCGTTATCATTTAGTTTCCCCGCTTTCCCTGGTATACCGCAACCGATTTCGATCAAATTTCCATAATTTCAAAACTTATTTGTACAATGTTGAAATTCAAGTGCTTTCGAAAGGTGGAAACAAACTTTTTCTGCCTAGGGCTTAGGAGAGCTTTAGTTATCTTCTCTGAGATCCTTTCGTTCATACAGATAGGCAGACAGACATGGCTATATCGACTCGACTGTTGATGCTGTGACATACTTTTGCACAAGACCAATATACCCTTTCTTAGCCATTTCATGGGCTTAGGGTATAACAAGAAGGATTTTTTGTATTGTGCAGTAATTTGGGGAGTCGTGTGTTAATGAACCTGAGAATTATTCATATCCATAAATGATTAGTATTTAATTGATAATTTAATGATTTGTTTACTTGTGCAACATTTCGACACGCCAACAAATATTTTTCAGCCCATTTATCATGATCTGTTGAGGGGTCAAAGCAACAACAACAACAACAACAACAATTGTCAACAAAAAATAAATCACAAAATAATTATATATGCAATGCAATTAAAGAATTGCAAATTGTTGTCAATATAAACTGGCTTAAGGATTTCTCTTCGACTTAGGATTTTGGCACTTGTTGTTATTTATTTATAATCATTTACTTAATTTATGCGTAACGTTATTTATTTATTTTTGCTTTTGCTTTGCTTTAATCTGGAATTGAACCTAAAGCTTCAACACTCTCCACAGCTCTCCACGCCAAGAGCCATGGGTGTCGTAGCAGTGAGCTTTTTAGTGAGCGCAACAACCGTGGTTCAAAAAGCTGCTATAATGTGCTATAAAAAGCGTTAATGAAAAAGCATGTAAAAAGAGTTAATTAAAAATTGCAAAATTTGAAAGTTTGGATTAAATTTGAAGATTTGAAAAAAAGTAACAGTATTTGGAACATTGGTCTACAATACCGTGGTTATGTTTACACAAATGTGTGGCATAAAATTGGGACTAATCGCAAAATATATGTACATTAAGAGCCCTTTGGCAAATATTTTTTCGTATGAAGTATATTAACCTCGACCCAAATTTATATGAATAATAAAATCCAATTGCCGTGGAATTTCACCTAATTATGTTACTCTGGGCAATATTTACATTTTCCATTTATATGTGCATTTTAGTTTTTTCTTTGTTTTTACTTATTATTTTTGCACTGTTAAAGCTCACGTTGAAGCTCAGTTGATAAACGAACGCGCTTGCGAGCGGACCTCTGAGAAAAAAGTAAAAAAAAAAAATCTAACAGATACTGAAGTGCGAATAAAAGATACAAAAAAAGATGCATTCCAAAACAAAATCATTGAAATTGTACAAAAAATGAAAGGTAAGTGATAAATAAAGTGATAAGTGACAAATCGTCCTCAGTCATTTATAGCTTAGCATTATGTGCCTAAATTTCATTGAAAGTGTTTATTATTGTAAGCTTCTAGCTAGGCTTTTTAAAAAACATCTCGAAAATGTATTTTTCTTGTCTTTTGTTAAATATGTCAGTAAAGATAAAATCTCCAAATGAACAATGTGTTTTTTGTTAAATTTTGTGTTGTTTATTAACGTATTGAAAAAAAACGGATACAAATTTTTTACCTCTTGGACATTGGAAGGCTCTTTAGGCAACAATATAAACCTTTCTTTCTAAGCATATCAACAAAATTGAGCCAAAGTTTTTAAGTAAGAAGAAGATCATTAATACAATATAGGGTCATAATACTAGGTAAGTAAACGGCCCGAACGTATACATGCTATCAAAACGCGTACCAAGCACCAACAACATGTGATTTTGTTATTGTATACATTTTTGAAGTCGATCGCTGTTTGTGTTTTGCTCCACGGTTATTTTTGTTATTGTAGCTCAGCTGTTTGCATGACTTCCTTATTCTTTTTCGCATTTGTTGTGAGAGAGCGCCCAAAACGGTAAACGCCTGAAAAAATGCCAAACATGTGACACATTGACACAATTAAGCTGCACTCTCCCTTTCCCTCTCTGTCGCACCTCATACCTGGCTCATCTTGTTGATCTTCACCACAACTTATACCGTATGTACATATGTATGTATACCTGTATTTACGTGTGTGACCCAATTGTAAACAGGGCGCTTCTCATATGCAAACACACACACACATACATACATATGTGCGTACGGCGTTGATGAGCGTGTGACTCAGTGTTGGAGCATGCATTTTGGGTTTAGCAAAAATAAATAAACAAATCTTGAATTTGAAACGCAATTGGCAATGGCATTGACGGCAAGGGGCAAACGTTTGAGCTCTATAATATTGTGTATCCAATGGATGCACATGCAAAGCTTTTGCATCTCATACCCTGTATATATTTATTGGACTAGGGTTGCTTGCATTTTAGTTTTTGAAACAGGGTTTCACGTAGTCGTGCCTCTCTCTCTCTCCCGGTTTCTTGTTTCTATCCCAGAGCCTGACACTGGCGTCAAAGATCGTTTGTACGTGCCTGGAACTGCCTCGAGCTTTCATTCTGACTAACTCGCCAATCGCACATATACACCCTCATACTCATACTCTTACATGTATGCGCGTGCAAACAGAGAATTCTGCTTAGAATATTCAGCACACAGCAAAAAGCAAAAAAAAAAAAAAAAGACAACAACAGCAGCAGCATCATCGGCGCTGTCGCTGTCGACGTCAACGTCTTATCGCCGTTAAGCACGCGCATCCAAGTTTCAAATCAAAGCTAGCCGTTAGAAAGCTTTTACTTTTGCCTGCGCACAAACGCACAGTGGTCACAAACTATTATGCAGGTAGACAAATAAAAATATTCACAACAGCCGACACGCGCCTGCTTGTCTAGTCTTGTGTCCATTTGCTACCTCGTCCCTCCTGTTGTCGGTCTACCTGAGAATAGGTTTTTAATCACTTTCTAAGCATATTACGACCCTTGTTAGGCATATAAATATGTCCTGGTGTAGGCGTCTGTAAACAGTTGACTTTTTGCATTGATCCTGTATGGTTCTGTCTGTGCTCTAACGATCAAATATTGACTTTTACCGTTGCTGATCGCCGTTTGAAAATTGGTGAGTTTGTTTTGTTTGTTGTTTCATCATACGATCTTTCATATATTTAAATTTTCTGACGTTCAAAGAAAGCCCTGTATTTTATATCCATTAATGTACATACATATATTTAAACAAGATCATAGTGTGATAGTTTTGTAAAAATTGTAAGCTCATTTTGTTTCAAGTCTGCATACAAATAGAAAAGTAAGTTTCAATTTGCATTTGCCTAGATACAAATACCACGGTATCTTGCTCGGAAGCAAATTAAAACACACCCTCGCGCATATAGACAAAGCATAAGATTCGCTCACCCACACAAATGCAGGCTGCAGCTTGAATGCTTTCGGCACTGCCGGACTGTTGTTGTTGCTCCATGACCGACCACAAGCAAATGTGTGACGACACTTGAATTGTGTTAGGCGCAATTGGGCGGGAGACATGCGTCAACAGCATAGCAGCTCTTTGGCGCTTTGGCTTTTCCTTTGTTCTGCGACGAGCACATCGACGAAGATGCCAGCGTCGCAGTCGTCGTGTCGCGCTGCCTTCGTTCGCTGTTACAATAACACATGCACATATATGCAGGCCCTCTATCTCACGCTCGCGCTCTCACTCTCTTTGTGTATGTTTGTGTGCGAATGAACTTGCCAACTTGGCCGCCGCCGTCGTCGTCGTCGCTTCTGTCGCTGTCGCTGCCTCTGCCAGCGTCCATTCTGAGCTTCAATCATACACGGCAAACGGCGGCAGACATTTATTTTGTTGTTGCTGGTCAACAAGTTAGGCAGCTGGGCGTGCAATTTCTTGCGCTAGTATCTTGCAATTACAATACAACAACAAATCGCGCTTCTTCGTGGTGTGTAATAAGTGTAAATATCGAAAACAATCGACAATCGAACTCTTCTAGTGTTTGTATATTTATTTACGTTTCATCAGTTTCTCTCAAGTGCTGCGTAAAACGAGCATCTTCAACAACAACAACAATTTGGTTGACGTCAATTTGTGAGATCTCGCGAAATACTTTTTGTAACTGTGTTAGTGCTTGTGTATGTGAGGGTATTTTTTTTGTTGCTGTGTTTTTTTGTTTTGGTTTTTTTTTTGGCAATTGCCGTTTATATTGCTCTCTCTTTCACAAACAACTTTAAACTATGCGCGTACTGCAACTGCGACGGCAACAACAACAACAAAGTGAATTACAACTACAACAAGCGCCATTATCCACAGCAACAACAAGAACCACAACGATTTATATACAAGTCATAGAATGCAGCTGGTGATGGCGGCTAGCACGGATATAGCCATATCTGTATCCGTTACCAAATCGATGGCATACAAACGCAAGCCGGAGCAGGATCAAGAGCAACAGCCCAAATATCAGCGTAGCAGCAGCAACAACAACAATTGCAGCATGTACAACAACAACAACAACAACAATAACAGTGGATACAATAACAACAAGAACAACAACAATCAGAAGCACCGTGCAAAAATGTTTTACAATTCAAATTCACGTCCGTTTTGGGCGAAATATCGAGAGCCAGCGCCAGCAGCAACAACAATAACAACGATATATTCAATTAACGGCAACAGTAACGAGCAACAACCGTTATTACTGGCAGCAACAGCAGCAGCAGCAACATGTGAGTTCACTTCTTTGTTTTTGTTTTTGTTTTATTTGCTTTTGTGCTTGTCTCTCCGTGCCTTACGCCAAGTTGTTGTTATTGTTGCTTTTGGCTTTTTATCGCCATTGCACGTTCTGCATTTGCAACAAGAACAACAACAACAACAGCAGCAACGACACGAAAGCGCAGCCAGAAAACAGCTGCAAAGCCTGTAAATAAAAAACAGCTGATTGGAGCGCGCGCTTGCGCACAGTGGGCCAGAATGTTTTTATTACTATACACAACAATTAATTGTTAATTTTAAGTAATATATTTTTTTAAAGCTTTGACTGCATTAAGGCTTAGTGAAAGTGACAGAATGCGCTTTCGTACCGTTCATAATATATACAGTTTATATATAAAGTATAATTATTCTAATTCCTGATAAGAAATGTTGTTCTGTTGTTGACTTCTCTGAATGGGGAAGTACATAATTAACGATAATGAATCACATAGATTACAAATTTTCCCACACACGCCAGTTTCATAATGCAATTTATGATTATAAATATATACAATCTGTTCAAACGACGGAAAAGCGACGTTCATAATGCACAAGGATAAGTATAAATTTACTGTATTTATAGATCTCACAATGCATCCGTATTTATCCTTCTTTTCTAAGCAATGCGCAATACAAAATATTTATAACAATATTAATAATCATAAATGCAAACACATTTAATGCCGCCGCCGCCGCCGCAGCCGGCTCATACAAAAGATGAATAAGAATAATAATAAGAAGAAGAATCACAGAACAAAACAACAAAAGAGGCAACGCACTCAATGAGGTTAAGGCACGGCATTGAACTTGAAAGCTAAAAAGTTTACTTTTCGAGGTTAAACTTTTTTGTTGTTTGTTTGAACGCCACTGTG
Organism: Scaptomyza pallida; assembly: GCA_018152965.1. NCBI lineage: Eukaryota > Metazoa > Arthropoda > Insecta > Diptera > Drosophilidae > Scaptomyza > Scaptomyza pallida. Next base: position 4,455,559 of record JAECXP010000224.1, read on the forward strand.
CCTAACCCTAGACCAGGGTGTAGGGGTTGTTGGGCTTTTTTGGCAGTGGCATTGGCATTGGCATTTTTGGGCATTTTCTCATATATTCTTTATCAGCAGTTTCGTGCTGAGCGTCGCATATCGAACAAACACTAATGAATATATGCCCAAAAATTGAATAAACAATAGGTTCAATGCACTTAACACGCAGTAGAATTTCAATTTGCACAAAAGCACACAACAATAAAAATGCCTTACACATACACGAACGCACATGCATACACATGTCAATCAGCAGCAGCACAGGTTATGTGTGTGAGAGGGAGAGTGAGTACGCGTGAGAGAGCTTTTTTGCCTGTTGCTGCTGTTGAGAGCTTTTGCCTGTTGCTGCTCCGATCAGATCACTTGCACTGCATGTGTGTATGTATGTACATATGTAGGTATCTGTGTGTGTTTACTCTTCTTTTTTCTAACTACCTCAACATTTTATCTCGCTTTATTTTCATGTCGCCCATCCAACTTTCACTTATTAAGGCCCATTCCCAGCAAATAAAAATTTCATTTATGAAAAGTGCTTATTATTTCGTTAGGTTCCACATAAAGTTAGGGTGACCAGATGTTCTAAATATTTTTATGGAAAATGTAAATATTTGTTGGTCACCTTTCTTGATTACTTACAAAATAAATCGGTCATTGTGACAACAAATTGTGAAAAATTAAATAAGAACAAATGGAAAACGGTGAATTCATGATGGCAATAGCTGCTTTTATGATTCTAAGGAGAAGGAGAAAGGCCAATGAGCTGAAAAGCATCATGCCGCGCCGTAGATGTTGGGTCAACTCATATTTAAGAAAACGGGGTGCAAAGGACGCTTCATAAGCGATTTTCGCAACATGATTTACACCCCAACGGTGTTTTATCAAAATTTTCCAAAGTCCATTTTCAATCTTGTTCACTTGCTGCCCGAAATAATAGTAAACTTCTAATTCCATTTTTAAGAACAGCTGATTATGGAATCCACACTGGTTCCACTATCGGAACTATCGATTAACTTTGCTGATGCTTGCTGGGAATTGAATAAAAATTAACAGGCAGGAAAATTTCTGACAACTGTTTTTTTTATATAGAGTTGAACATAAAAATTCCATTCCGGGCGTGCTGGGAATGGGCCTTTACTCTGCAATTTTTTGAATGAAAAAACTTAATCGCAAAGCTTTTCGTATTTTTCTCTTATACAAATTCTCTTAGAAAACTTACTTAAGAACAAAACAACAGCCAATGTCCTTCACGTTAGCATTGAATCCCAACTTTTTAATCTTTATTCAAGTTATTAAATACTTACAGCTAATTAACAACTGATATAGTATATGTACTATATATAATTATAAGCTGAAACGCATTAAGTATCAATCAAGAGACAGACTTCCGTTAACTTTAATCAGTTACTTCCGCAACGGGTTTTTATTTTTAAGTCAATGCAGTTTTTGTTGCCTTTTTTTCGGCTAAACAGGTGCCAGCTGGTAGGTTGGGAAGGGAATGGGGAAGGGGTAAGGGCGGGCAGGCGGTCGGTGTGTGGCGCCAAGATTCTTGCACTAAAAGAAAAATTCATACACAGAGAGAAAAAACTTTGTTGAATTTAAAATAAAGTATTTTCTTGTGCTTAAAATTCATGTTTGATTGCGTCTTAGCCACATCTCTAAATTAAGTACAAACAATCTTAATACCAGCCAAAAATATTCATTACTTAAGCTTAAACTTGACTTAAATAAGGATTTATACTCTAGATTTTGTTCGTTGTATGAAATTAAGTCTAAATGCATGTGTTTTTAATAAAAATTAACCCTAAATTAAGTACAAAATATTAAAGACATGTAAAAAATAATGTTGAAGTTGTTAGTATTAAGTATACGTTAAATCGAATATCAGTAAGTGACAAAACTATTCGGTTTGTAAGCCAAAAATGAATAGAATTCAGTACCAACTACCTTGAATTATAAAAAAAAATATTAAATATTAAACCAGTTAAACTGTATCTAAATCGTATAAAAACCGTTTTTTATAATTCTTTTGAGTCACAAATACTTAAACTAAAAAAAAAAATGTTAAACTTTTTGGAAATTAAGTATACAATTAGTTGAAAGTTTGTCAAACTTTTTTTTAGGCCACAAAATACTCGAATTTTGGACAAACTACTTAAAACAAGTACACAAAACCTTGGATTAACAAAATAGTAAGATATTTTAACTATATCTAAAACATAAATTTACAGTTTTTCATACATTTTCTGGGCCAGAAAAACTTTTTATAACGAACTTTTTCCATTTTTTGCAAAGAATTTTTAGTTTTTGCTTTGTGAACTATTAAGCCATTGTTTGCAGTGTATGTTTGTTGTTGCTGTTGCTGTCACATTGTTTTGTTTGCATTTCATTTATTACTTCCTGTGCGTAATCGGCAGATGAACAAAGCAGAGAGAGAGATAGAGAGAGTTGAGAGAGAGAGGAGAGTTGACAGGAAACGAGGCGCAAAAATAAAAAGTTTTTCGCATTTATACGTACATATGTATTTATTTGTTTCCATATGACCATGAGCCAAGAATGCAAAAACGCAATGCAAATTGAATGACAACGAAACAACAACAACAACAATAACAATCATACTATATGTATATAGACATTATTGTAGACATCTGTGTACAATATGATGTTGATAATTTACAATTTATATTAATTATAACGCGCATTGCTCTCTCCCACACACACACACACTCTCTCCCTCTCTGTCTCTCTCTCCATCTTCTCAGAGTCAGAGTGTCGCCTACCCCAACAATTTGCGTCGTTGTTGATTGTTTGTTGTTGTTGTTGCAATGAGGCAAGGACAGGCGCGCCTGTGCCTAAGGTTATTGCTGCTACACTTAGAGAAAACGTTGAGTAGATGTTCCAATCATGTTTGAATTGTTGCTTAAGAAACTTCAATGCAAAGATCTGCAAACAAATTAGGAAAAACAAAATTCCAATTATTGAAGATCATTAAAATTATATATAGAGTTTTATTTTAATTATTGCTAAAAATTTTAGAAAAGTTAAGAAAATAATAATTTTGGTTAATAAAAACAAGTCTATATTTTTGATATATGTTTAATCTTTATAGCCACGTTTGTTCCAATACAAACTTGTCCCACAGTTGTTGAGCTTTCAAGCTGAAACTTTGTCCAAGGCCTTCTTTATGTTGCAGTAACATTATTTGTGAAAATCGTCCAGATCGTGCCACTATATCATATAGTAAGCTGCTTTACAAATCCATGATCTATAACTAGATTATAGCGTGTTCAAGAAAGCTTCCCTATTTGCTGTAGATAAAAAGAAATTACACACAAATGTCTAAATATAAACTTCCGTTACTTCTTAACTCAACCCTTCCCCCCCACAACCCACATGTACTTGCAAACATTTCCCTGTTTTGCGAAATTCTCTTTGTTAATAAACATTTTTGAGTGTATTTGTGTGTTTGGTTTTGTTTGGTTCAATCAACCTGGGGCATTCATATATTGCAAGTGCCTAATATTTTGAAATTGCGCCAGTTGAACGAACTGCTCTTCTTCTTCATCTGCTTCTTGCCCAATGGCCTGAGGCACGCGCAACAATTGTTGTTGCTGCCGTTGTCAACAACAAATTAACAGAGAGCAGAACAGAATTGGGAACTTGCGCTGCAGTACACGAAAAAAAGACAGAAACAACAAAAAGTTCAAGCACCTGCAATAACAGAGCATTTAGCAAGCGCGCTCTCTCTCTCTCTCTCACTCTCTTTGACTGCGCTCTGCCGTTAGATAAGTTGATGATTGATGAAAGTGATGAGAGCGAGAACAACAACAACAACAAATCTGCAACGGTTCGTTTCATCGATAAGCTTTTTAGCTCATTTCAAGGGTGTGAGTTTTTGTTCAAAGTTTTTCGCTTTGAATATTTGTTAACTGCACCAAAAGATCTTAACTGTCCATTCGAACCAGCGAGAGAAAAAGTGAGTGAGTGTAAGTGAAAGCTTTCTTACATTAACAGCTGTAATACAGTTTTTCTTTCTGTAAACCCTGTTAATATAATTATGATTATTATTTTTAAGCAAGAGCAAGACAACAATCTGTACTAAGCGGTACCGTTTTGCTTTTTAGTGCTTTTTAGACAGTAATTGCTTAAAGCTTTCGCAAATTGTCTTGACTAACGTTTTTTTTTTATTTTTCTTATTGTTTCTTTGCAGGTAAGTAAAAATATTTAATAATATTTAAATTCTCGTTTCGTATGAGGTAAGTGCTATACAAAATAAAAACAAATTTCACAAAAATATTTCAACAACAACTTAGTATTATTGAAATGTATAACTTGTTGCACTTTTGTTGCTGTTGTTGTTTGAATAACACATAAATTTCGGTAAATTTATTAACCTCAAATATAATAAAAATACAAAAATGGCAACATTTCAACAGGAAACGTGGGTGTGTGTTGTTGTTTACGTTGAGCAGGGCAGGACAAGGGGGGGGGGCTGTTTTTGGGGTTAGGCGAGTTTTATTTATCCAAAAAATCCTTCGATGCAGTTCAATGACCAACAATAAAAAGACAACTCAACCATCCAGATGTGTGACTATTGTGAATAACAACAACAACAACTTTTGATTTGGGGGCCAACAAGACAGAGAAAGAAACGATGCTCGGTTGCGGGAGGATGAAGGTGAAGGTGCTACTGTTTGTAAGGGGTTGCAATTGCGCATCGCTTTGCGTCGCAGTCTCGACAAAGTCATTAACATTTTGGGCGTCCACACAGTTTCATTGAACCTGAGCTCAATTCAGCGCTGATAGCGCAAGGCGGGCAGAGCAGGCAGGAAGAGTTCAACAGATTGTGTCGAAACTGGCGACACATGTTTTGCTTAAGCCTTTCGCCATCTGTTGGCCGCATGACGAAACTGTTTGCACAATGCAAACGTCGCAGTAAACACAACAACAACAATAACAACAACAGCAGCAGCAGCAGATGGTCGACTGAGTCAACGAGCATTGAGCATTGTGCAAGGACATAACCTATCTTCTCTCTCTCTCTCTGTCTGTCTGTCTGTCTGTCTGTGTGTGTGTGTGTGAGTGTGCTCGATAAGATGCCCAGTTTTGGCAAATCGATCGATGCCCATATTTAAAAGCACAATGTTAAAGTGAGAGCGTAGGAGTGAGTGAGAGATGCACACACCTGTTATTATGAATAACAGTTGATGCTGATGAAATACATTCTTTGTGCTTTGAACAGGATTAAGCGTAGACTTGAAACGCACTAATATTAATTAACATGAATGTGAGCTAATAATAAAACTTATGTGAAATAATTGTATGAATTAGATGAAAATTAAAACATTTTTAAACTTTTTAACTTTTGATTATAAAGTATGTGAATATAATGCCTAAATAAAATAGATTCCCAACAACAAAGCAATTTAATTATAATGACGGCTTTGAAGCTGACGTGGCTTAAAAGTCAGGCCATAAACACGCACATACATACATTTATTGTAAACGTTATTCTAATTGACCATAGGCTCTAACAAAAATCTAAAGTTTTGTCGATTGTGAAACGTGGCGTTTAAATTTCGTTCGTTTCTGTTACCATGGACAACAAAACGGACCTTCCCCAAAACCACTCCAAACCCCCATCCCCTTCATTTCGTCATCTAGACAAAGGCTAAAGGTATCTATTGTTTGTGTGCGTCGGCACGTACCCTTGTGGCAACAATAAAGCTACTTGCAACACATGGCGTACGTGTCTTTTGGACATCGGCTGGCACAATCAAAAACCTCTCAACCCCCCCAATTCAACCCTCATCAGATCGATAACACTTCAAATGCAACCCTTCGTTGATCACATCATGTTAAAGGGAAGCTGGTATCCTTAGCGCACATTGGGACAAGTGTTGATTCATTTGGATAAGATTTAGATGTAGATCATCTTAAGTATTGTGTATTTCATTAGATGACTTCAAGGTTTTTATATGTATTTGTAGACATACATAAAATATGATCTCAGAGCATATTTTAGTTAGAGACATCTGTCTGGACGGCTAGATTTGATGACTAAAACTTCGATTCATCAAATTTGGATGTTGCCCAACGAGTTCGGCAAAAAAAAAAAAATTAAAACAAAAACACTTTAGAAGCGGTTTGACTCACGTGCTTTTTGGCATTTTGTTGTTACGATCGGCAACCGCGTGCTATTTCGCTAAGAAAGAGAGACACTGAGCACCGGTAAGAGAGATAGATAAAGAGAGCGAGAGAGAGCAAGAGAGACAGTTATAAATAGCTGAATCATCGCTGCACAGTGAAGCAAGAGACAACGATTTTAAGGAAATAAAGCTAAAAGCTTAAATATTATGCTATCCAGAACATCAATAAATTTTTAGTTCATACAAAAAAAATATTCTACCAAAATACCAATGACATTAGCCAACTGTGAACGTTGAATTCAAAGAGCGAGAGAGAGAGCAGCGAGAGCTGAGAGTGATGCTAACATATTGTAACGCTCATTTTGCGCGCTTAACAGCACCACGCTGAGTTTAACATAAACATGCGCCATCCATTAACAGACCGCACGGCATGCACGTTTGTACGATTCATTTTGAATTTCATCGACTAACAGAGGCATAAGAAGCAGCAGCAGAAGCAAAATAAAAGCCGAACGAGACGGACGTGTGTGTAACGGTTGCGGCACGACAAACAGCAAACAAAAAGAGAGGAAACGAAGTTTATTTTTTTCGCTTTTCGTAATTCGTTATTCCGGTCGCTTGTTGTTTTGTGTCTGTGCACATTTTTTTTTTTTTTGTTGAAAGAAAATCAATTACAAACTTTTACACGCGCCACCGTCGCTGTCGCAAATTTTAAAATTCAATTCAATTTGTTTGTATTTTATTGTGTGTGTGTGATTTTTCGTATATTGCGCGCGCTCTCGTTGCTGTAAATGCAATTTGCGGTAAACGCAACGCGGTCTCCAATCGGAGAACAGTTACATTAGTTTACAGCAAGCAGCGGTAAACGGTAGACGAATCATTTTGCGTATGTTCTTGCCAAACAAAACATGGCGTTACAACAACTAACAGCAGCAGCAACAACAAAAACAACAAGAACAATAACAACACAACAACAACAACATTGGCATGTAAATAAGCCAAAGGATATGCAAAAGCATCATCAGCAGCAGCACATGGTTATTAAGCCACAGACAACAACAATTACAGCAAGCAAAATAGCGCGACACAAGTAAATGAGGAAAGCGCAGAAGCAAAAGCTCAACAGCAACAAAACAGCAACAACAACGAAGCGAAACTCTTACGAAACGTGAATGAACGAAAATTTTGCACAAGCGCAAAGGAAATGCCCATTTTATGGGGGAAGAGAGAAACAAAGTTTTCAAAAGTTTAAAAAATAATACAAAACAACAACAAAAAAAAAAGCTAAGAAAAAAGCAAATTGCACAAAAGTGAAGTGAAAAAAAGAACTTTTTATTTTTTTGCTATATTATTTTATGTGCTAAAAAGTGTGTTTTTGTGGCCAAAAAGATAAACAAAACATAAAACATCTAACATTCTAAAAAAAACAAAATACAACAGCAACAAAATGGAGCAAATAACGCATTATTTTGAGCACATGGATTATTTGTCCTTTGGCTTTATAGCGTTACCCTGCGTCTTCATCGCCATCTATGGTTTCCAGCAAGTCGCCAGCGGCCTTGCCAAAGGCAAAAGTAAGTTTCAAACACAAGCGATAACATTTGCCATCGATCGATAGTTTTTGTCCCCATGTGACTTAATAAGGATCTCAACCAAAAAAATCTCATTAAGTAGAAAAATCCAAACGGTTGTTGACACAAAACAAACTTATCTGGAATGCTAGGAATTCTAAAGCTTAAGAATTCGGAGACTCTACTGTATTAAGAACCGTTACGGCAAAGTTGGTTAACATTTTTAAAGCATTCCATTGCTTATTTATCGTCTGAGCATTCTTCACACATTTTAAACTGGAAAATGCGCAGTTTTTCGCTTTTTTACCATAGTTTAAAAATAATAATATACAATAAAACTTAAGATTCTGCTTATTTAAAGACCAACAATTTAGAAAAAAAAATGAAAATATTTCCAAACAATCTTAAAAACTAACTAAAAAATGTGTTTTTTTTTTATTAAAATTCATTTATTTTGAATCAAAATTAATAATTTGCTCAGTTAAAATTTGATTTGAATTTTTTTGTAAAAATAAAACTAAAAAATTAAAGACCACAAAAAACAACACAAAAAAAATGTTATCAAAAATATTAAAAACCAACTAAAAAATATATTTTTGTTTAATATGTTTATTTTTAAAGTAGAATTTCGACAAATACGCTTGACACAATTCGATATTACTTTCATATTTTTTATTCTTTGCTCCATTTTAAAAAAACATTAAAACTATGTCACTTGGCAAAACTGGAACATTAGAAAAAAAGAGAAAAAACAAACCCAAACTAACCTAAATACACTGTCTAGCATTAGACACTAGTTAGTTGAACTAAGTATACTTCATATACAAAAAATGACACATAATGCAAGAGCAATATTTACACTTTTTTTTTGCTAATCAAATATAGAGTCAGGTTTTAACAGCTGGAACGCATTCTAAATGCAAATAACCAGAAAAGAAACACAAAAAACTCTGGGTCTTTCCCATGGAATGCGATGTATGCTATGTACTTTGTTTTTTTTTATGGGCTCTTCCCTTTTGGCTCGACATTACTTAACTTGGAACGTGTTTAGGGGTAATTAACTCACGTTAACAGTTAGAGAGATAGAAGGGGGGGGAATATAATTAAATATTGTATATAGTATATTTTCTCTATAGAAAATATATATATCCCTGACCTATCTCTCACAGTTTGTGTTATTCCAAACTCAGCTTTTTTTGTTGTTGTTGCTGTTGTTACATTACGTTACGCTGCAGTATCTTGGAATGATAACGATGACAGACATAATCGAGCGAACCGCAGTTGCTAGATAGAATAGTATATATATACTATATAGTATATAGAAATCTTGCACATTTTCAATTGTGCAAATATCAAAAGTTAATTAGATGCAATACAACAATCAGACAATGCTTAAAATAGACTTTACTAAAGAGATTTCTTGGAGATTTGTCTTAGGTAATATATAGATATATCTTTATATGACAAACCCTTTTTCCTCTCTACTTTTTTAAGAGGAGTATAATTTGCGCATCTCATTTGAAACTTAGTCAACAACAGTTAGGCAATAAGACATTCGGTATCATTAACTTAAAAATAAAACCAACAAAAATCAAGTTTTAAGCTACGACCAAACACGATCTTTACATAATCACCAAAAACAAAAACACACACACAACTTTCATTCAACATCAACAAAAAAAAAAAACTATAAAAAAAACAACAAATATTTCAAGCTGTCACCAAAAAGTCTGCAAAAACAAAAACTAATCAAAAATTAGCACACTCGAACTTTGTTTTTTTTTGGCTGACTTACTTTCTTTTTGGTTGAGAAAGGTCTGTTTTTATTGGGAGTGTGTAAGAGGCTGGCTGTGTGGCATAAACAAAGCATACACTTTTTTTGAGCTATTTTTGTTGACATTTTAATTTATTTTTTTGCTGCTGCTGAAATTGAGTTCATTTATTTATAAAGTGTAGGCAGTAAATGTATTTCAATATTAAATGCAATAGAAAATTGCATTACACTGACTATCAAAAGTGGAGCACCACACATACATATATTTATGCTTGGCCTAAAAGTTAACTTTTCGTCGTCTCTTATATGTTTATGTATTTATAATATATATTTTATGTCAAATGTTTGCTTAACAACATCGAAAAATGAATGTTAGGGTGGCTCTCGTTACATTCTTAATGTTAACCGTAATTAAAATGTCAACTGCAAACCATTTTTTTTTATTTAAAGTTATCTAACACTATGAATATCTTTTGACATAATATGACTTAAGATTCCTGTACACTTATGCATATTATTACACCTTATACAATCCACAAATACAATTGTGAGTTAGCCCTAAAGAAAGAGAAAAATGCCTTTTGGATTATTTTTAATTGGTTCCGGCTTTTTACACACTCATCATCATCATCATCATCACATTGACTTAGTCACATGCATTACAACTATTATTTATACTTTGGTTGCTTCACACTCCCGCTGTTGTATTTTTTTTTTTTTTTTTTTTGTAGTTGCTTAATGTGCCTTACCTTATTTTTTGTTGTTGTATCTTGTTTGTCGTATCTTTTGCAATTTAGTTGCATTGCCTGAATGCCGTCTGCGCGATGTCTGTCTGTCAACCTGTTGTAACTATCCCTAATTATATATATATATACTAGTATGTCGCTTCACAAAGTGGAATGCAATTTACAGCTCCGCCTCTGCCTCCTCCTCCTCTTTCCGCCGACACAGTGATTCCTCATACGATTTGACGCTCTGATACGGCTTAATAGTTTTTTAATTTGTGTATTGTTGCTGTTGTTGTTATTGTTGTTGATTACAGCTGTGTGTGCGATGCTGACAGCTGACTTGAAAATGATGCAAATCGTTGATTGAATCGCATCATGCATTCACATATCAATCATACGCACAATGTGACAGCCTTAACAATTACGCGTCCGATGTTCAAAACTTCAAATCTAGTGTTCACACATGTTTCAGTTAGCCGTAATTGTCGCATTATCAATCGGCTGGAATCGTCATAAAGTACCTCAATTTTGTTAGTTGAGCTTAGCTTGGTCAAAACTCTAAGTCAGATTCCACATATGAATTTTATTTTTATTACACAATTTTTGCAGGCCTCTACTCTCATCATCATATGATTTTAATTATTGATATCAGTCAACAACAAAAAAATGTTATTAAAAACATGTTTTTTTTTTTTTTTTTTTGTTATTGTTGTATGCTTCATATTTATATTGCGCGTCTATTTATTTAATTTGTTTGAACTCTTGTGCTAATTTGCTCGCATTTAGTCGCACTTTTTTGTTATTGTTATTCAAATTTATATTGTGATATGTATTATTTGCGAATAAATGTATATTTTTATATATTTTTGTATGTCAATTGACAACAACAAAAAATAATGTTATTAAAATTGGCGTTCAATGCGCAAAAAATAAGCATATTTTTGAAAACAAATATATTTTACAAATGTTTTAAGTTTTTTATTTATTTTTAAAGTGAGATCTCCACTAGGATATACCCCTAACCTATTTCGTAGCTTGTACAGTACTTTACAGCAATTTTAAACTGTGATATCTTTGATATTCCTTCACCGATTTTGATCAAATGTACATAATTTTATATATATTTTCAAACCTCATTTTTACAAATTTTAAATTCAAGCTTTTTTCGTTATTGATAACATGTGTTTATCGATAACTTTAAACGAACATTTACTGCTTATGGTATAGGAGAGCTTAAGAGAGCTATATATTATAAACATATAAATATTTGTTTTATTTTTGCCCGGCCTATATCTGTATAAGCAGTAAATCACGCATCTGCCATGGCCTTAACGTGTTTCAATTGCTTTTTGAGCCAAATAATGCCAACTGTTGGATTAGATGGAAGAGAGAGAGGGCAGGGGGTCTGCAGTGGGGCAGGTCGTTGTGACATAATACAACCATGCGACAATAAACTAGACTTAACAACAACGACGAAGACGACGACGACGACAGCAAAAAATGCCAAGCGCTTCAATTTGTTGGTCAAAAGTGAAAAGTCAAAGAAATTTTTAACCAAAAAATCAAAAAACGAAAAATACAACGAAAAAACCATACGTGACATAAGAAAGGTCGTGGCCCATTGTCATGGGCTTTTGGCCACGACGATTCAAAGTTGTTTCATTTTCAATTTCAACTCTTCGCACATATGTACATACATACATATGTATGTATAAACAGACATACATACATACATATACATCAGCTATTTTGTTTTCTTTCTTTGTTGCTTGGTTTTTTCTTGATGGCCAAGTCCAAAGCCAAAGCCAAAGCGAAAGTTTTGCTTCTTTGCGCTCTTTTTTTTAACTTCTTATTTAACTTGGCTTCGTTTTCACTTTGCTGGTGGCGCATTGTTGTTGTTGTTGCTGTTGCTTGATTGAACGTGCCGCAATTCAAAACCAAAATATAAAAGTTAAGCACACAAAATGCATACATATAGACATGTATGTATGTATGTATGTATGTAGATATTTCGATTATGTTGGCACATAAATCACCAAAAAAAATATATATACCTATGAATATGTATGATCAGGGTGATCATCATCATCATCTAATTGAAAGTCCACAGAGAAACTTGTCATGCAAATGACAAATAATATTATTTGTCGACTCATTTGATTGAATACGTCAATTAGTATTATTAACTAAATAGATTGCTTGGAAATTCTAGCGTGAAGTATTCATATTAATCTTGAAGACATTGTAAAAAGACAAGAAAATATTTTTGTAAAACATAAGAAGAGTAAAGGAGGAAAAATGCCTTATTTTGTATATTTTTACAAGAAGTCTAGAAAAATGTGAAATGAAAATTGTTCCTTAACATTGTTTGTAAAACAAGTTTTAGGTTCATTTTGAGCTTAAGGCTTGGAAGCATTAAAGTTTTTGTGGCTTTCCTGGTTTATTATTGAGAGTTTTAACTTTGATTCTATTCTAGTTTTAGTTCCTTTACTTTTTACTTTTCCTATAAAGGTGTTTACCAAGTTCCTTAGTTAAAATTTAATTAACTACATTTAAGTTTTGGGTTAATGGGTATAATAATACATGAATCTTCCTAGAGAAGATGTTCTTCGACTGTTGATGCTGATCAAGAATATATTCGTATATACTTTATGGGGTCGGAGATTCTTCCTTCTGTCTGTTACAAAACCATTAAAAACCATTAATACCCTTATTTACCCATTTTATGTGCTAAAGATACAAAAAGTGTGCAAAAAAAAAAAAAAACAAAAGTGAGTGAAATTATTTAGCAACTTTTTTGTTTTGTATTTTTTTGTCGTTGGCGTTGGTATGATGATGGCCTTTTCACATTGTTGACTGTTTGACTGACTGACTGACTGAGTGACTGACATTGGGGAATGCTGGCAACATGCTGACAATGCTGCTGCCACTTTCTTTTGTCCAGACAACAGCAACATGCGATATTTTTCGAGACTTTCGTTTAAATGCGAAATGCAAACGAAACACGAAATGAAACGAAACGAAGCGATATGAAATGAAGCGTGCGGATGAGTTTTGTGTGCCAAGTGTTATACAAGAGAAGAAGTGGCATGCCCCCAAATTGAGTGTGACCAAAGACGGGCATGTTGTTGTTGTTGTTGTTATTGGGTAATAATAAGTATGCAAAAGCCAAACATAGACAGACAGACATTTGTCAAGGGTCAGTTAGTAGCCCCCCAAAAAAAAACAACTATTCAATCAGGCAAACAACATATGGCCAAGTTAGCCGGCCGGCCAACAACTCAAACGTCGCGACATCGACAAAAAAAAAAAAAAAAAAAAAAAAACAGCAATAACTCAAAATGTTTTTCAGTTGTGTTAACACGTTTTCACGCGCACACACATAATTGCAACACACACTCACACACACTTTTAGCTGAGTGCTAAACATTTGTGTGTCTGTTGATTGTTGTTGTTAGTGCTGAAGAGTCTTTAGCCGTTTTTTTTTTTTTTTTTTTTTTTGCCAGTGTGAAAAACCATAACCGAAATTGAGGCTAATTGAAGGCACTTTTACTCTTGCGCGCAACCAAATGTTGCACTGCGATAATGTTGACAACATGTCTGGGGGCGCAGCAACATGTTTGCTCTTAACATACATACACATACTTACTTACAGTAGTGTCTAGATAATTTGAACCAACAGCATTAGTTGTTTAGTCACATTTTTATATACTAGAAGTCTATATATACATATATTTTATTTAAAATAAAGTGCTCATAAATTGTCAAGGCTTAATTTTGGTCACAGCAGCAGTGAACAAAGGGATTAACCTGTAATAAATTATAGAAAACAAAAAACTATAAAAGTTTTTTTTTTTAAGACAAACAAAAGATCTTTTTATGATTTTTAAAAAAAAAAACAAGTAAGAGGACTCGAGTCGAGAGATTTCGACTAGGATATACCCTTAATGCGTTACGTAACGTAAAAACTTTAGTTTCAGATATCTACGGGTTTTCTTAACGGATTTTGATCAAATTTCATTCAAATGTGCATTATTTTATCCAGACCTTCAAAGCTCATTTTCACAATTTTGAAATTCAAGTATTAATCGAGAGTTTATTCAATAAACCTCTTCAAATATGCTTTACTAAACATATATTTAATGTAAAAACACAACATTAACTATTTGAAATCTTCTTGAAAACTAGCCCAAGTCAGGCTGACGACGAACAGCTGCTAAAGTTTTAACTAATGTTACTTTATCACATTAACATTTGTGCTAAATTCATGTTCTATACTCTACTCGCAAAGTAAATAGATACAATATGCAGAAACTACTTTGGGATATTTCTATTTTTGTGGAGGTTTCACCTTGCTTTTATTGTTGTTGGTATTGTGATGTTGTCCCATTTCTGATGACATTTCATTCAGGCGAATTGAAATAATTGTCATGGCAGAGCAGAGGCCATAAACAGCCAAAAAATGTTGTTTTCTTTTGTGCTCTTTCATTATGATTTTTGCATATGTATTTTTGGGGCATTTTGCGCCAACTTGTTGATTTGCACACTCATCGCGTTGACAACAACAACAATAACAACAACCGTGTTACAATAAATTACATGCAATATTGTAAAAGTTTGTATATATATATTTTATAATGCTTCACACGTTTGCAGTTAAGGCTAATATTAGAATTAACATGCGGAATTCCGTGTTGAATTTATATTGCCTTTCTCTCTCTTTATCTCTCTCTCACTTTTGCCTTCTTTGTGTCTCTTATTTCTTTCCTGCACATCATCATCATCATCCTCACTTCCGGCATCTCTTTGTAGACTAATCTTACTGCTATTACAATGTATCATGCAATTTACTTTCTCATCGTTGTTATTTTCTTCTTTCTTGCCGGGGGCGCTTCACAGCAAGTCAGGAAAGGGTTTATCTTGGCCTGAACAAAAAAAAAAAAAATGATTGAACTTGGCTTACTTGAAACTAGCTTTCAGAAAAATATAGACAAAAGAATGAAGATTTTTAGAGATTGCATCGAAATCGTTTGGAAAACTCTGGAGATATTGAAGCGTAGATATGATCGCAAGCATAAGACACAAAAGTACAGGGTATCTGTTGGCGAAGTAAATTTGACTAAAGCCTCTTTCCTACTCCTTCTTTTTATGGCTGTTGACATGTTTTATTTTTTATATATACAAAAAAAAAAAAGATGTATGAGAAATGTATCGAAACTATTCGATATCGTTCGCAGATTTTGAAGATTGAAGTTAAAAGCCACAAAAGTACAGGGTATCTCTCAGTGAAGTTAACTCGACTTGAGCTTCCTTATTACTTCTTCTTGTTTTTCTTACAACATGCACTTCCGCTTCATTCTTCTTTATAGCCTTTCACTCAAACCCACCAACAAGTTAACTCTTTCTCTTGCTTTTTTTTGGTATGCGTTTTGGGCCATGTTTACTTCTCTCTCTCTCTTTCGCTGTTGCTGCTGGTGTTGCTACCCACTATTTACTTATGTTTTTTACAAGTGCAATTGAGGTTACTTTCTATTTAAATGAAAATAAATAAGTACGCATGCAAATAGATCCAAAAAACGCCACAACAAATATTGTCAAATATTTGATTTTGTTTGGTTTCATTTTTTTTTGAAGACACAGCAACAGCAGCTGCTGGCATGCATCAAAATTTGCCATCAATTTTTCTTGTTGCTCGTGCCCTTGCGCCTCTAAGCAGCATTTCATTTAGTTGGATAGATAGATAGATAGATAGATGGATCCCATAGATACATATGTAGATACTTGTGGCTCTGTTTACTGGCCTTTCTATCTATCTATCTATGTTTTGTCGCTGTCTGTCTTTCCGCTCGTGTATTTTTTTATTTTTGTTTTTGTTTTGTTTGTTGTTTATTTTTATAAATTGTGCTCTCATTTGTATTACTTTGATTACTATTTTTTCGCCGTTTTTCTGTCGTTTTTGTGTCGTTTGCCCGTTGTGCACAAATAAATCATTGTGCTTGCGGTTTTTCTACAAATGTATACGTCTATGTATCTATGTATGTATCTATGTATGTTGCCCCCATGTTGCTGAACTGAAAATCTAAATGAAAACAAGTACAAAAACCATTAAGTCACACGACTAAATAATACCCAAGTCCAATGTGCTGTGAGTTAAGAAACGATAACAGGAAAAAAAATGAAAAACTGGGAAAGAATTGTCTTGAAAAACATTCTTAAATCCAAAACTTTGTACTTGAAATTACATTATATCAATCAATTTTTCATTTAAAGAACTTCCTATACATTTATTTTAAAAACTTTCTTATATACGACAAACGGCTCTCCATCCTTTTTCCCTACAGGGTATTTTCCGTAACAAGAAAAAAAAAAAAAAAAAAAAATACAAAATCTCACACGTCAGCATAAGCATCATTTTAATAGCCATATTTTGTGATATGTATTATAAAGCTCATTATGTGAATATTATAATAATATCGCTCTCTCTCCCTCCCTCTCTCTCACTCTCTCGCCATCCCTCTCTTGCCCTGTATAATGTATTCACACCTTGTACATATATGATAAAGAATTTTTACGTACATATTTTGTGATGAATGAATATGAAATTTTGGCACTAACATCAGCAAAAAAAAAACCTACAAAAAAAAAAAAACAAATGCAAGACAAGACGAATCAAAACAAAATACGTTGATAAACACAGAAAAAGCAACAACAAAAAAAAAATATATATATTTTGTCAAGAGCGCACAAATCAAAACAACATTTTCTTACGTTGTATTTGGTTGCTTAGCAAAAAAAAGATGAAAAAAGAAAAGAAAAGAAAAAGACGCCACCTGATGTACATACATATAGAAACAATTATATAGGTCGCTATACATATGTACGATCTTCTGTTGTTCTTTGTTTTCTTGTTATTATTTTGATACGTGATCATGAGCTGCATCCAACCATTGTCCGTTACTTTTTGGCCTCTTTCTCATCATCATGTTGTGCCAATTGTGCCAATTGCCTGCACTGCAATCTGAATAATTAGAGCAAAACAACACTACTATATCGTAGTGTTGTATAATCATAAGAAGAACATTTACATGCATGATAAGCTACTGTACCACATGTACCGTTAATTTGCAGCCTCTCTTTCGTATGCACAAGTGTTGCCAGACCATTTAACGCTCTGCTAAGCTCGAGCTTCTTAGGCAACTCTTAAGTATTTTTTATAATACTATAACTAAAAGTTTATTTTGACAACAATACATCAGTATTTTAGGCTGTATGAATATTTTTTTAAAATTTTTTTCTTGTGGTATGACAGAAAAACTGTCAGCATCATACAAATTTGTGACAGGCAGCACGCGGTCCAAAACGGCCTAACATTCAGTTGAAAGTATTTAAACAGAGAACAGAGAAAAAACTATGTTAAAGTATATTTTGAACTTGTGTCTAGGTTTTTGAAAGCAATTAAATACCAAAACAAAACAATTTCATAGACAAAGCGAATACCCTTCGTTATAAGCTATCAAGCAATAAGGTATATTAATAAACTATTTAAAGAGTAACTAGCTAGTCGCATATGCCTTGCAAACTATAATACTTTTACTTTTTTTTTTGGGGGTGGGGGTTTTTTGTGTAAACACAACGTGCCATAATGTTTCAAATTAATAACAATTGTGAATGATATGCGAAATATTTGGTACCACCACCTCCTCCACCTCAGCAACAAGAGTGCCAACAATAACAACAGCAACAGCAACGATCTGCCCACACTTCTACAACATTGTATGTGTATGTATATTGGCCAATGACGCAGACCATTTTAGCCCCATTGCCCAATTTATCAAAATGTTTATGCCATTAATAATCATATATTTGATATAGATTGTAGTTCATATATTATTGATTTTTTTTTTATTGTTGACAAGGGCACAAAGGAAAACTCTTTTCCATAGTCAATAGTTAATGAATCTTGGAAAGATATGATAAAAAACAAAAAGTTTCCTCAACTATAACCACAAATAATTTGCTTTAACCTTTAATGTTTGCATTGTAAATATTAAATTGCATTTGATTGTTGGAAAACCGCAGCAAAATCGATTCGCATTTTCTTGGCCATCTGTCAAAGTCATATTCATGGCTAACAATAATTCATTGCCGCTTCTTCTTATTATTATTCTTTTTCAATTAGTTATCAAACAAAAAAATAGCAAAAAAAACTAAGAAGTGTTTTGCGATAAGAGCTTTGAAATAAAAAATTCCCACGCATGAATGCACAAATTGAACCCAAAAAACCTAGCACAACTTCCGCGCACAACAGCAACAACAAAGAGGAGGGGGTAAGAAGGGGATAAGGGGGTTAACGCGTATGCTAGCTTTAAGTTTGTTGCTATCGCGCATTGCGCATACGCCATGTGCTCAATGTCGTCATCGGAAGTGATTTGTTTATCGATTTAACAAAACAATAACAACAACCATACAATAAGCGTTTATTCCAAGTGCGCTTGATTGACGCGCCCCTACCTCAACTCAGCTAAATGTCCCACCCCCACCCCCCTTCCTGCCCCCTCTTCTAGCTAACCCCAACACAACTCTTTTTTGTATTCCCCATTTGGTTTAATTGTAATCTGAATTGTGTGTGCGTACAATTTGAATATGCATAGGGTAGGTGAAGGCAGAGGGGGGGAGAAGGGGCGTTGTTGCTGGTGCCTCTCTGAGCTTAGAGGCATGGCAAACGAGCGGCAGTCGAGCATTGAAATAAATAATTGACTAACGTCATCGAAAAAGCAAAAAAAAAAAAACAAAAAACATTTATTGCGTGAGCTTCTTCCAACAAATAAATAAAGTACACTGAAAACGTTCGTAGCTGATTATCAGTTCACGTCAACACAGACGCCCCTCCACCCCTTACTCACCTCCTCTACCCCCCTCTTCTAACGCCTACGAACCACGTTCATACAAGTCGTAGCACATGATTGAAATTCTTCCTGTTTTTTTTTCGAGCTGTCTTCTTAAACCCCCTTCCCTCCCTCTCCATCCCTTTTAATGTGACTCTGGGGAACGTAATTGAATGCTAATGGCTTAATTTTGCAATGGATTTACTTTTTATGAGCAAACGAGGGGGTAAGGAGTTGGCCCCGCGTCCGCAATTAAGCAATAACATTAAAGTGACATTACACATTTCCGGTTCTAATAGCTACAAAAAAGAATACTCCCCGACCCTTCTTCCTCTCCATTTAGTTCCCATCGTTTAGCCTATCACAATTATATTCCAATCATGTTGTATGAAACAAAACTTGTCACAAAAAAAAAAGAGAATATTTTTTCGCATTTTTTTTAAGACATTTTTATCGAATTTTTAACGTAATCCATATAAAGTATTATAATAAAAGTTATTATAAACATTTTCTAACATTTTTTTTAAACCAACTTTTTTTATAAAATTTTAATAAGCTTTGATTAACGTTATATACTTTAATGAATTCAAAGCGCCAAAATATAAATTCTTCAAATATTTTCACCAAAAAGACACTTGATTATAAGCCAAAGGCTTTCTACTTTTTTCCCATTATTATTTAAGTTCTTGATCATCTCGTTTGCTTATCATTTCATCTTAATAGTAATTTCTTTCTTTTCTAAAGTATTTCATATATAACATAGACATATATAACACGTGTTTTTGGTTAGTTTGAACTCTAAGAAACAAGTTTGTTAAACACTAAGGCGGCACATTACGAAGTTCAGCAGCCCCCCAAACAAACAAAATTATAAGCCATTTAACTCATTTAGAAAAAGAGCATAAAACGTGTTTAGGGTCCAAGAAGCCAGCCATAAACTGAACTGAATAGAATCTTTAAGCTTTTTGCACACAAGATCAGAGTCCAAAAGCACTTTACGCAAGTCAGCACCTTAATAACTTTATTAAAATAATAATGCCAATGTCAAATATGTTTGTCTAAAATCAGACGAGAGAAGCGGGCGAATGCGAATCCCAAGGAATGTTGTTGTATAACATGCCCCTCGGGTATTATCAATCAATAACAAACATAAAGCTTGATTGATGCACAATAAAGCTCTATGATATATTAATATCTATCTATTAATTAAGCTGGTTAATATCGTAATGATAATGTAAATAAAAACATGTTTACTTCCTTTTATATTATGTAAGAACTCCACGTAAAAAAAATTTGTAACCAGTTCCATGACATACGTACAATAAGGATATTCCTTTAGTTCAAATCGAACTTTTGAGTTTTATCATAAAGAATTGTTTGATAAAAAAATGCGTACAATAAAGTTTAGAATGTTTATTACAGAAAAAACTTGCATTAGGGGAATTCCTTAATGAATTAATTTGCTTTACCCCAGAGATCAGCGATTTTTTTTTTAAATAAAACGTCTTTTATTATTCAATTTTATTTGATTTTGATCTTTGGTATTATTTTAGTACAAACTAATGCAGTTGAGGTAGTCCTAGGTTCTTAAGTGTTCATTGGCATTAGATTTGGTATTCTCCTGTTCCTAATGCTATAATGGTGTTCCTTTAGTACAATCTATTGCAGTTGAGATAGTCCCTGTCCTTAAAATTGGTATTCCTTATATCCAACCTTATGCAGTTTGGTTAGTTCCTAGGCTATACAGTGTTTCCATATTTTATTTTTAGCTAAACATTCGAGTAAACTTGGACCCAACTTCCCCCTTTTCAAAAAAACCTACATAATTGACATTCCTTATGCCTTTGCTACACTTAAACACTTACATATAAAAAGCTTTAACATTTGAGACATTCCTTATGAAAAACGGAATTTATCCTTGATACTCGTAGTTTTCACTCTTTGTCTTCTTCAGATCCCTTTGTATACATGTTGCACATGCCTTAAGCTTAGCAGCTGCTACCTCAATTGGGGGCTTGACTGTAGCCTGGAGCTCTCTCTCTCTCTTCCCCTCTCTCTCAGTCTCTGTCTCTCTCTCGACAGCAGCAGCATGATCGTCATTTGGGTTTTCTTCGTATTGTGTTGCCATGCGAAAAATTGGTTTTTTTTCATCAACATCAGCTCAGCTCTTCGCTTAGTTTGTTTGCGTCTCCTTTTGTATGTGTTGTTGGACTCTTGCCCCTTAATGATCACATTTGTTGTTGCTGTTGCTGTTGTTGTTGGTTTCACTTCAGTTCAGTTCAGTTTATTTCAGTTTAAGTTGTTTTTAGCTTCCCTCTGGCACCCTTTTTGCTTTTTATGTTGCTGTAATTCGAGCAGAGTTGGTACGATGGCTATGCTGTTGCTGTTGCTGTCCCTGTCGCACTATGCCACATTTTGCGACGATCTTCCTCTTCCTCTTTCGTGGAATTCATTCAACTTTGGTCACGCACACATACATATACATATATGTATATATATACACACATAGAGTCTATGGGAACTTATGAATGATGCCAATGAACATTAGCGTAATGATGATTGCGATGCTAATGATGATCATGATGATGTTGTGTTTGTTTTTGTTGCTGCCACAAATAGCAACACACGCGGCACGTTCGCATTGCATTGCATTTCCGTTTTGGCAACGTTTTGACCAAACCAAAAAGCTGCCACAGTGCCGCCAAAATGGTCAAAAAATTCTATTAAAAAACCAGGGATGAACGATTGAACCTATATATATATATATATATATATATATATATACTCTGACGATGATGTGAATGTGCTTTAACTATATTTATATGTCCGTATATATTTTCGTATCATTTCGATTCAACGAACTCGTCGCTGATATCATATTAAAAGTTATGACACATTTTGAATGCGAAAACGATTTTATTGTTTTTTGTATTCTTCTTAAGAAACTGGCTTTGCGGAGAGTTTGTTTTGAAAAGTTATGCCTTACATTTTATAAACAAATATTAAGTTTGTTTTATTTTTTTGGTACTAAAAAGGTTCACATTGGGGTTAAGAGCTTTTGTTTGCACCTGAATGCTGTTAAGTTGGCTGTGACTGAACCTTTTTTAGACAATCTTGAAATTCGAAAAACTTACAAAATTCAGAAGCTTCAGAATTGTGAGATTCTACTTAACAATAATATTTTTGTTTTGTTTTTTTTTTTTTTCAGTAATTCTTTTTTTGTGCTTATGTTGTAAAAAATTAAAATTTAAAACGGTTTTTTTTTTGTATTTATTTCTAATGTTTGTTTAGTTTTTATTTATCTTCGCTTTATTTTATATAATTTTGTTCAAGTAAATTTTTGTTTTTATTTGATTTTCTTTCAAATTACTTGCGTTTAAAACTAGCTTAAAGAGTATTAGAATGTCAGTGTGATCAATTTTGCCTTTAGATCTCTCTCTCTCTTTTTTTCTCTCTCTCTCTTGCTCTTTGCCAATGCTCTTGTTATTTTTTTTTCTAAAACCTACTACGCAATTCCATTCAGGCACAATGCTAAACGATCCAATTCCAATCCAATTCCAATTCAAGCCCAAGCCCGATTGGGTCGTCGCCGTCTTCGCTTTCATAAATCAATGCGTATAACTGCCGGCCGCTATATAAAGCCGGGTCGTAAGAAGTGGAGGGGCGATGGGGGGAAGGTTAACTTTTGTTTTGAATTTGAATTTTGGATTTGCCAAAAAAACGGAAAGAAACAAAACGCAACAAAAGTATTTCTTTCACTGTGTTAAACCGGGTGGACGAGCAGGAAGGTAAGGGGGCGGGGAGGTGGGGGGTAATAGGCGTGGTGGGTGGGGTATAAGCACACTCACACACACACACACACACACTCGTAAGTTGAGAGTCACATGGAGCGGCGCTAGGCACGAGCTGGTACCTGTTTTTATTTGTAGTCGCAGTTTGTTTTTTGTTTTTGTTTTTTGTTGCTTCTTGTATTTATTTAAAAATTTTAATTTTCGGTGTTGCTTTTTTTACTCTCAGCTTGTTTTTTTGTTGTTTATTAAACGCGTTTTTTCCTGCTGTTGTTGTTGGCCATAATTTGCCGTTATATTCACTTTTGTTGCGCCTTTCTAAGCAAACAGCCCGAAAATGGCCATAAACCAAAAAAAATTGCAGAAATTCCACAACAGTGAAAGCAACAACAACAACAACAACGAAGAAAAGGGAGGTGTGGCTTTTTAGATGAGCTACAAAATGTTTATGTCTTATATACTATATAGTATTGTTATATACTTGGTAGTATTATTTGTTTGCATTGTTTTTTGTTGCTAGTCTTTGAATCAACAATCTTTAAAATACGAGTATAAATTCTCGCAATTTCGATACAAGCGTTTGTGGCTTTACTTTTTCGCGCTAACTTTTAAGTAGAAAAACAAAAACATTAAAAATTAATTCCAAAAATTAGCCATGAACCATTGAATCTGTTTATTTTTAAGAGTCAAGTGCAAGGGTGCTTAAAACAACTAAGAAGGCTCTAGTCGAGAAATCCCGACTGGCACATACCCTTAGCCCGTTACGGTAATTTTTGTGTGGGTTAACGCTTTTGCATAATGTCTTACCTGCGATATCTCTGGTGTTTCTTAACCGATTTCAATCATATTTCATTATTTTATCAATAGTTTCAAATCTCATTTTTAGAATATTGAAATTCAAGTTATTTTTGTTATCGATCACACGTGTATCGGAAACAAGAAATGTAATCGATATGTTGAAACAAACTTATCCTGCTCATGGTATAGAAAAACTTAAGTTTCGAATCTCGAGGTCTCTAGTTCTTAAAATCTCTGAGATCGGCGCTTTCATACAGACAGACATCGACAAGATCGACTTGTCTGTTGACGCTGATTATGAATAATATATACTTTATGCGGTCGAAAAGCTGCTTCCTTTCTATTATTAAACCCATTTTTACCCATTTTATGTTTTAAGGGTAAACAAATGCTTTTTTTTATAAATCATTCTTTATCCGAAATATAATTCTAGATGATCCTTTATTCCTTAACAAACTTGTTGTTACTATTTGAAGATTTTTTTTAGACGCTTGACGCGTTGAATTGATGACGCCAAAACAAAAGTTCATTCATGCAACTTGTGTGGCGTTTGCCGTTATGCTATTGAACACGTAGCAAGCATGCGCAGCTGCCACCAAAATACGTGTGGCAACAACAACGTCAACAACAGCCGCACAGCACGTGCAAAAACCCCAGCAGCAAGAAAAATACAAACAAGCTTATGGGGCTTTTAGCCCAGGCAACAAATACAATAATAAAAAACCGACTTATCAACAACGTTTTGTTGTTGCTGTTGTCGTCGATGAATGAATCATTGTGTCGTCATCGATAGCAGCAGCAAAAAGGCAGCGTGCAATTCAAGTCAATTTGAATTGTATTACTGGGTTTCTTTTTATGTTTCCTACTCGCTTGCGCTCTCAGCGTTTCTTTCTTTCTTCTACTTGTTGAATATTGTCACACTCATATATATGTACATATTTATATTTATATATTGTTTATATCGCGCTCAAGTGCTAATCGTGCCATTTAGTTTGATTTCAACTGCAAATGCAGGCGGGCGTCTTTTTATTCAAGATTAATGCACGATTTGATACTACAGCAATGCATTTGTATCTTGAGGATTTATTGCAAGTGCTTTGTAAGCTATCAAGAATTAAGTGTCTTTAACTCTCCAACTAATCATGTGTTTTCTTCTTCTTCTTCTTCATTTAGATGACAACATGCAACGTTATAATTCGAACAACAACAACAACAACAGTGGCAGCGGTAACAATAATAACAAACGCTGCCAACAGAAATATGCCAATGGCAACATAGCAGCAACCGCTGGCCAAAGCACAGCAGCAACCATTGCTAACAGCTATCAGCAGCAGCAGCAGCAGCAACAACAGCAGAACAACAATAACAAATCGTCACGCAAATCACGCTACAACAACAATAAGCGTCAGGATGGCAACGCATACAAACGCACAAATGCTGGCAACGATTCGTCCTGGCATCGTTTTGTTACTTCTTCATGCATCGAAGGTAAGCTGATTCATTTTCTTGTTATAGTGTATAGTATTATATATGAAATTCCACGCAAATTTCATTCTCAATGATTCATTCACAATCACAATCACACACACAAAACACTTTACGTTGGCGTCGCGTCGGCCAACGTCGTCGTCGTCATCGCCAGATTTCTCCACAAGTATCTTAATCAGAGTATTTTGTTTTGCTTTTTTTTTGGGCCAACTGTTATTAGCTGGCGTCCAGAAATGGAATACCACACAATCATGCCTTATACGGCTGCTCAATCGAAATAATAAACCGGAAAGAATACACCGTTCATGCCATAGATTACATACAGTCAAAACCAAACAGTTGAAAGTCCAACCGGTGACATTTAAATTTCATAAAAAAATAAGTGTCTGGCATCCGTTTGGTTTATTTAACTCAAAAAAAAAAAATTCTTGAGTAATAGCTAAGAAACAAAATTTGAGAAAAGCTAAAGCTTACAACAGATTCCATACTGATTTATTGTCACAATTTTTTGAGTTGAAAATTTGGTGGAAATTTCTTGTTTTAAATGCACTTTTGGTCTAAGGCTCAAAGCAAGACTTTAAAGGTATTTCATCCAAAAATTAAAAAAGTTTCGATAAAGTTATGGCAATCGAAATTTTTTTCCGACTCTCAAGTTTGGAATGAAAATCGGCTAGAAATAAAATTTCCAGATTTAAATGCAGTATTAATTAAGAGCATTAAACAAAACTTTTGATGTATTCCATATAAAACTCGGGCTAAATTTGAGGAAGTTATCTCCAACTCTTTTCTCGATTTTTAGTCACACATTTTTTACTTAAAAATCGATTAAAAATCGCGTTTCCAGATTTAAATGCAGTATTATTATAGAGCTTAAGCTGAGACTTTTGAGGTATTGCGTTTGGAAATCGGTTAAGTTTTGAGGAAGTTATGAAAATCTAAAGATTTTTCCAACTCCCATTTTTGGACACCAATTTTTGTGTTGAAAACCAAGTAAAACGCATATTTAGATAAAAATGCAGTATTATTCTAGAGCTGAAACCAAAACTTATGAGATATTACCTTCAAAAATCGTTTTGATGAAGCTGTGGCTATCAAAAGTTTCATCCAACTTCCAAGTTTAATTTTTTAACACAAATTTCTTTGTGATGGGCTTTCGCCGAGATTTCTCAACTAGAGCCTTCTTACGTGTTTCTTATTTAAGTTTCATTGTAGAATTTCTTTCAACTAATGGCTTTAGCCTCTATAAAACTCGCTTAACGAAACTGTTTTGTTTTGTGTTCTATAGAAGTTGGAAAGCACTTACTTTAATTAAGGTGCATGTTGACAGGCCGACAACAAAAAAAAAAAAAAAGCTGATTGTTCGACTTCTTAATTGGGTCATCAGAGCTGTACTGGACATACAGTGGCTGCCATAATTATATGCATACATTGTCAGTCAACTCAAATGATAGAAGGCTGACAAGACTGCTGCGGACAAATGTAATGACAATAGAACACAATCAAAAGAACAGGTTATAAATCATTAGAAAAATTATACAAATGTGTTACAATTGTTTTGCACAGACAATGCAGACACACAGTATGAATAAAATCGAGGGAGATTTGCAATTGAAAATGCATTTTTGCAAACAAATTCTTCCTTTTGTTTGGGAAAAAAAAAATTGGCGCTACTTGATGTGGAACATACGTAACTTTTGATAGCAAATTAGGTTAGATTTTACTTCTCTACTTATAGTATACGTACCACTTCCCCTGGGAAGGGTCAGCCGGTCCAACCTATAGTATATTTATCTTGAAGTTCTTTTCTCTGTCTAAAAATCTTCAGGTAAACAGAAACTTAAAATGAATGACGTGCGTAAAATCATAAAAACATAAAAAAAGAACATGCTTATCTTTTGTACGTAGCATGTCATTAAAACCTTGTTTTTCCTATGAAGTGTTTGTTGGCTAAAAAGAATTCTAAGGAACTGAAACTTAGTGTAAACTAAATGTTCATAGGAAGTGCAATATTATTATCATTTAGTTGAACGACTATCATCTCTGAACAAAAACATATTACCTAGGAAAAACAATTCAATGAAATATATTTAAAACGCAATTTCTAACCTAGCACAATCATTTTCGAGTTATTTGTACACAACACAACACTTATCGCTCCACAATATCGCCATAAAAATTCGATTCGATTCGATTCTGCTATCTTAACAATAACATTGATTCCATAAAGAGAGAGCCCTTAAGACCTTAACTTCCTTAGCCCGCTGTCATTTTCGCCTCCCCTCCTCATCCTCCATTGACCAAACTATGGAAATTTTGTATGCGATCAGTGTTTTAATATTTTTATGAGCCAAAAAAAAAAAACTAGAAATATTGTACTAAGTATATGTACTTAACTTAGTAGGAAATAGGATGTTATACTATTTGAAAGACCTTTGCCAGTACTTGAGTGTGTGTGTCTTGATGAGTGTGTTTAAGTTGAGGTTATTTTTAATACACATGCGGGTCTCTCGGTGATTTGCAAAAAAAAAAGTAAAGAAAAGAAAAGAAAAATAAAAACTATTTTAAGGCTGAAACGCTTTACAATCTCAATTGAAATGTAGACTCATAAATAAGAAAATTGCAGGAAATCTTCGCTTAAGCTTCAACCGCAACAATCTTAATGAAACACGCGAACAGCAACAACAACAACAGCAACAACGATAACAATCTAAAAGAGGCGCCTGCTTCATTTTGACTTTCGCTTTCAAATAGTGCGAAAGGGGGAAGCCCGAATCAATTAAAAATTCAAACACATATATAAAAGAACTAACCAAAGAACAGCAACAAAAAAGGCATAGAAAAAATATTTATAAATTATGACTGTGCTTCATTAGCTAAACAAATAAACAAGAAAAAAATAGAAAGAAAAGAAGCATTGAGAAAGCATAGGGTCTGGAAGGTAAGAAAAAAAACCTTAGGAAACCCTATAATCAAAACAAAATCAGCTTGTTAGATAATAGAAATAAGCTGGTGCGTTTTAAGCAGAGAAAGCTTAACTTGAAGATAAACGAAAACCCTAAAAAACAGTTTGTATTTGTTAGACACATTTCGTGTTGTCATCATCATCATCATCATCATCAAAAGTTTGAGATATCGCATGATAACATGATCATATTACTAACGCAATGATATCAAAAGTGGCAACAAATTTGTTTAAACTGTTTATGACACATGAAATAGGAAAAAAAGGGTATAATGGTTTTGTGAGGAAGTATTTAACGGATAGAAGAAAGCATCACTGACCCTATAAAGTATATATATTCTTGATCAGCATAAATAAACCGAGTCGATATAACCATGGCGTGGATCACAAAGACTATAAATAAACTCGTCAAGCCCAAGGCAGATCAAGTTTGTTGCAAATTATCGATAGGTTTCCCGGTTATAGATATACAAAAGTAATCGATAACAAACAAAAACTTGAATTTTAAAATTGTAAAAATAAACTTTAAACCAATGGATAAAATAATGAACATTGTGATAAAAATCGGCTCAGAATCACCTGAGATATATCTCAGATTGAAGTTTAACCTCTATGCAAAAGCATTTCTTAAGGGTATATCCCAGTCGGGATTTCTCTACTAAAGCCCTTCTTATTTGTTTTTGATTTATTTAGTAGCTAGCTGGGATTTATTTCCAACATGATTTTATTCACACACACCACACACAAACACACATATATATATTTATAGTTTGAATAGTTAATTTCTTTATTTTCGCTTTTGTTTCGTTTTTTTTTTTTTTTTTTTTTTTTTTTGTGTTATTTTTGTACCCCCCCAAAAACTTTCCAGCAAACGCTTGTAAAAAGCGCTCAACGCTGCTGTTATGCCATTTATTTATAGCAATGCCAGCGGCAACAACAACAACAATAACAACCACAAACAACAAAAATAATAATAATAACAATTTAAGACGCAATATACTACACACTCGTCGTAGTAGTAGAATCAGCTGATTAGCGTTTTGTGTTTTTTTTTTAATTCAGATTTTTTCAGTTTGCCTGCCACCCCCCTTTGGGGCCCCGCCTGAGTCATTTGGCGCCACAAACGCGTACTAACGGTGTTTCATGTGCGTTCGTTTCCATACGTTCCAAACGTTCCCCTTTCCGTATCGAAGCAACAACAACAACAACAACAATCAGCAACCGCTTTAACACCCCTGAACTGATAGCCAAGTCAACAATCAGTTTAATAATATTTTTTTTTGTGTATGTGTGTGAGTTTGCGGTTACATAAGTTGTTCGTTTTGTCATTGATTAGAACTTGGGTCAGCTATATGTTGTTATTTGTTACATTAATGCATTGATTTTTTAGATTTTAACGAAAATCCCTTTATAATTCGCAACTGGTTTAAGCTACTTCCTTATACTGCCGTGAAGGATTCCCTTCAAGTTCACCTTGTTTGTAGGTTGTAATTAAGTTATTGTTGCCAATGTTATGCTAGTTGCAACTTGCAGCACCATTCACGCCTCGCTGCGTGGTATTAAGGTTGCCAGACGGATAGGGGGAGGAGAGAGAGGAGGTGTCTTTGGTGAACATAAAACAAACAACTTGAAGTGTGGCATCATCATATACATACAGTAAAGCGTGCCCCAAGTGTCTGCACTCATTATGTAGCTTACAACAAGCATGTGACACCAATTTCCCTTCTTCTTCTTTGGCCCAGTTTTTTGTTAAAGGTTAACAAAAGGTTTTTGCCCTTAGGTTTTAGCTCTTAAAACAGATTTCTATATTCCAGATATCAAAGTACACTTTTTGCTCTCATCATTTATCTACATTGTAAATGCACTTTGTAACTTATCTCGTGCACAAAACTTTTGTCATTATCTATTTAGATACAAAGTATATATATAGATACAAACAAACATATGCTAATCACACTCAAAGCATTATCTGTATGATGTATAGTATTGTAATAGGCATACATCATATACTACATCCCCCTTTTTTTTTTTTGTGTGTGGCGTGCCAGCTTTTGACGACCTCCAAAGATTGCGTGCTAAAAAATCCATAAAGTATATAGAGAGTTAATATATGTACATATTGTAGTTAAACTATTGACGCTAGTGTAGTTATTCAAATTACACACACACACGCACAGTCGACAGTGTAATCGTATCTTATTGTATTTTATGCATTGCCATCTTTTTATGGCTCACAAATTTTGAAGCGTTTCGCCTTTTTTGGTGCTTTGACCTCAATGGCCATTTTGCGTGTGTTTTTTTGTTACTCGTTTCGATTACATATAAAGTTGAACGATTGTCTAGGGTATTTGCTAGCGGTACATACCCACATCCAATTGCAAACCCCATAAATATTGTCACGTATAAACAAACACATAAAAAAAAAGACTTAAAAGTACTTAAAAAATATAAAAAACAAAAAACATTAACATAAACAGTATGTATGTACGTATGTATATTTATGTATGTACATGTCATTAAGTCTATGCAATCCAATATTTTTATGTGGTTCGAGCAATTATGTATGTGTCTTGGACAGGAAACATAAGGGCCTTGAGTATTGCATGATGAGTTTTTGCGTATGAATGGAATTATCTGTGTGTGATTAAAAGAGCGAGAGCGAGAGAGATATATATTGATAATGCCATGAGCCATCGGCTAAACTTAATCATTTGTATTAATTTGGGTCACATCATATCAATACTTCAATGCATTCTTTCCCTCCCTCCCAAACAGACATCTTTTTTTATGCCATGCCCATGCTCGCTCTCACAAGCTGGCTGCCATGGCAACAATGACTTTTGGCTGCCTGATATATGTATGGACATCAATCAGTATTAAATGTGTTCGTCATTTGTGATTTTTGGGATAGCCGTCGTCACACACACAAACGCACGCACACGTCCAGCTGATTAGGCATAGTGTAGCATGGTAACGAAATGTCCACTTGACAACGCATCTTATCGCCGCATAACGGCGACCCAGCAACCAAGTAACTCCCTCTACCCAAATGAGACTTAGTACTTGGCAAAAGTGTCTAGACTCTAGACTTAACTGAGATAGCCTAAAACGAAAGAATCAATCAAGTACAACCATATCAGTATCCAGCTATTAAGTTAATTGCTTCTTTCATTTGTTAATTTGTATAACTAACATCAAATTAGATACTTAAAAGCAACAAAAAAAAAAAACACAATACAATTAGATTAGATCATTGTCAAAGGCATTTGCATGCACATTTACATTTCACGCCACACGGGGCACACACACAGAGAGAGAGAGAGAGAGAGAAAAACCTCACAATAAACCTTAACTAAACCACAACCAACAACAATGTATTGTTTTCGATTTACTCGCTATATAATTTGTCTCGGTATCTCGTGGCAACAACAACAACAGCAACAAATGCCAAATTATATATCATATATATATGTATATAATATGCGTATACTTACTTTGACCACACTTAAAAACTATATATGTATGTACATATGTATGTGTTTATACATAGATTATCAAACGTTCAGATCGTTGAGCTGCTTGCCACAGTAGCTGCGATTTATTTATTTTATTTCGCATTGCAATCTTATCAGGGAAATACTTTAAATATATACACATACATGCTTATATACACTATAATAGTTGTAGTTCTTTTGAGTTTTTTGAGTGTGCAACGATTCGAATGACTTTTTGAGTTTCAAGTCAAGTTCTTTAACACTAATTAGTTTTTATCAAAAGAATCTACTTTTAATACGTTGGAATTCATCAGTTTTTTTACGACTTTAAAATATTTTTAATCGAATCATTTTTTTCTTTACAAAAAGTAGTTTAAACAGATTAAAAGCTTTAAGCTTACAAGCAAGAACTACTGTTTATGGAGATGAATATTTTTTTCTATTAATTTTTTATTAGAAAATATTTATTTAATATTGTTAGGCTATTTTAAAAAATTTTAAAAAATATAAGAAACCTTGAAAAAATATTTTTTTAACAATTTAAACAAATTTAAGAAAATTTTATGGTTTATGGTATATTTTTCTCAGGAACCAATAATGTTTTTACCTTTAAGCAATTTTTCGTTTCACAAGTTTTGTTACTCAAGGTGGGAAGCACATGTTTTGGGAACAGGAAAAGGGATGTTTGTATGCCCAAATTGGTTCAATCTTAACTGCCTTTTTGTTGTTATTATTGTATGTTGACAATGCTTGATTGTCTGCCGACCATACATGCATACATACATACATACATACATATGTATATAATTGAAACGCACCTCGCATAATTATGTTATGTTTACGTTTTAATCACATGTATACACATTTTTCAAGGCTGTTGAAGATTTTGGCGCGTGTGTTTGTACGTTTGTGTGTGTCTTGTTTAGTGATAAAGCAACCAAGTAGTAGTAACAAACATACATACATGCATACATACATACATATACATACATATATGTTCGTGTTCGGGAAGCTCGTTTATCTAATCGTTAAAGGGGGCCCCAAACAGTTTTCAATGCGTGTTCAAGTACGTGTTGCACATATGTAAACATTAATTGAGGCTCCACAGCAGCAGCAGAAGCGGCAGCAGCAGCAGCCGCTGGCAAACGCGGCGTATGCGTGATTTATTGCTTCGTGCGGAGAAATTTGCTTGACATGCAAAATGCCTGACGACGATTCAACTGCTTATACCATATTGGCTTATTGGTTGGCCACCCCCCTCCCTTCCAACCACTTGTCAATTGACAATTCGGGTCACGTTGGCCCAGAGGCAAACTATGATGCCAAATAGAGGTATCATACCACAAACCAATCGAATAATATGTGTCCTTCAGGCGCCGCCAACAAGTCAACAAACTCAAAATGAGTGTACTTTAATATATATACATACATATATACATATTAATATAGCCATGATTAATGTTGTTCAACATATGCTGCCTTTTATGAACGATTTATACACATTTGAGGAAATGCATTTTTGGGGCAAACTTTGTCAACTTTATCAGGCGCAAAACTTTGCAAATGGGAAGCTGCATGCGAAATAAAGATAACTGTTATAGAAAGTGTTGGAAAAGTCTTAAAACATTTATAAAGAAAAATAAGAACAAGACATACTTGAGAAGATAGACAAATGCATTGAAAAGTTTTTGAAAAAAAAAAATGAAATAAATTAAAAAAAAATTATTTTAAAATTTAATTAAAATGTTCAAAATAAAATCACTAAAATTGGGTTTGTTGCAGCTTATAAAAAAAAAAAAAAATTGTTAAGAATTAATTAATTAATCAAATTTAAAAAAAAAAATTAAACATATTAAATCAAAATAAATTGTTTTAAAAAATGAAGCATTTTTTTTTTTTTGTTAATTTGGAAACAATACATTTAAAAAATACTTTTAAGCATATTTCAGACCCCAAAACAAATGAAGCTCTTAACTAGATACAAATGTCTGTTTTAGCCAGTCGAAAAAAAAGAATAGTACAGCTGAATTTAATAATAGATTTGCCATGTTATGGTTATTATGGAAATACTTAAGCAACACTTGTCGCGTTCTAAAGGGCTTTTCTCAATTAATTGGCAACAGCTGCTTGGTAACTAAATCAAAGTCCAATGGCTTGTGCCACGTGTCTGCTTTTTGGCCAGTGAACTGAAACAAGTTAACAGCTGGCCCATAAATCCCCCCCACTTCACACACACACTTATAGACAGACGCCCAGACTCCACTTGACAACAACGCCCTGGCATGGCACGCCCCTTTTTCTCTCTCTCTCTTAACGTCTCTTGATCAGCGAGCGCTGATGAGCCACAAAATGCGGAAGTCAAATCGACAAAAACTATATGTGTATTTATAATAATTATGTTGATAATGAGTAATGCTCGTAATTTTATTTTTTTTATAATAATACTACAACTACTGGCAGCAACAGCTTTTTATGGTTGTTGTTTGCTCTTAGCCACAAATAAAAACATAGACAATAAGCTTCATGGCTTAAGTCATGCGTAAAAATGTTGTTGTGAATTGAAATTTTTGTGTTCAACAACTTGTTCAACGTACAAATACCCTGTACTTTGAATGTTATTTATACAATTTAGACATGACAGATCTTCCTAGAACTCGTTCATACCCCAAACATTGGCAACATTTTGATGAAAAATAAATAAACAAACGTAAAGTCACCGAAAAAAAATATATAGAAAAGCACGTGGCGTCGTGCGACGATTTAAGCGGCCGGCTGATAAGCTTTCAAAGCCATCGCACACATATATGTACATATTGATTCTGTTATCAGCTTTGACAATTAGCAACGTAAATTGACGTCAACCAAAATTTGACTACAAATCATCGATGATTTCATGACTTCAGTTCGCCTAGGAACTAGTTGCAAGTTGGAACAAGTTGACGCATTAGATTATTATTGATATAAATGCAACAAAATGTTATAAGCCCAGGAACTACTAGTTCAAAAAGTGAAACTATTTCACGTTGAAAGCAAACAAAACTAGTTTTAAAAAAAAAAGTTAAATGCTAATTGAAATGCAAATTGTTTGTGATGTGCAAAACTATTTCAAGTTTTATTGGAACCAGTTCAAAATCTTTATTTATTAATGCGATAAATATTTGCTTGTGGAGTGGAATTCCCTAGTTTGGGTTTTTGTATTAAAAGAAAAAAATCTAAAATATTTTTTATGGATTTTTTTCCCTTATTTTACCATTATAAAATATTATGGTAATTATAAAAAAAAAAAAAAATGAAGGTTTTTTTTCGTTATTTTACCATTATTAAATACATTTTTCTAATAAAAAAAATCTTTTTATCTTCCTTGCAGAGAAATTTTTGGGTCAACACCACAATCCGGGTCATCGCAATAGCACCAGCAGCGAGGCGACCAGCGAGGACATCAATTCATGCGATGAGCAATCTCTTATGCCAAACAAATGTCAAAGGTCCAACAACAACAACAACAATGGGAATGGCAATGGCAACTGCAACAACAACAACAATGGCAAATCGCGCAACAAGCGTCAACAGAAATCAAAGCAATCCTTGAACAACAACAACAACAACAACAACAATAGCAACAGGACAACAACAATGGTGCCAATACCAATTGTTGCCAGCAACGAACAGGCCAACAACAAATTGAATATTGTTAATGGCAAATGCAACAAGCAGCAGCAACAACAGCAGCAACAGCAGCAAGGCAATTGGCGCAGCAACAACAAATGCAATCAGAAGCGCGCCAACAACAACAACAACAACAACAACAACAGCAGCAACAATGGCAAAGCTAAGCAAAACAAATGCAACAACAACAGACAAAACAACAACAACAGCAACAACATAAACATTATGAGCAACAACACAATACGCAACAACAACAACATGAATCGCAACAACAACAACAATCACACAAAATGCAGCTCAAATTCATCATCAGCATTAAGTTCGCCCAACAGCTCACCAAACAGCAGCAGCAGCGGCAACAGCAGCAGCAGCAGCAGCAGCAGCAGCAGCAGCAGCAGTGGCAACAGCAGCATTGTTAGCTGTCACAACAACAACCACAAGAGCCAACACTACAACAAACACAACAACAATAACAACAGTAACAACAACAACTGGAGACAGAATATGAATTTTTTGGTGCCGCCATTGCGGCAATATCAACATTTTGAGCTAGATGATAGTGCATTGTTGCAACAGCTGCGTCGTCACATCATCGATCACAATCTGTTGCGCGTTTATGGCTATCCGGTGGCAAGTGTTGTCCATGACGGCGCCATCGAGATCTTCAAGTGTCTGCCACACATGAGCTTTGCCGCTGCCCACAATATGTCCG
The DNA here is from genome assembly GCA_018152965.1 of Scaptomyza pallida. Lineage (NCBI taxonomy): Eukaryota > Metazoa > Arthropoda > Insecta > Diptera > Drosophilidae > Scaptomyza > Scaptomyza pallida. The sequence goes on from JAECXP010000224.1 coordinate 4,491,592, forward strand.
TCACAGAGACAGCTTTAACTGTTATCAATTGCCATGATGGCCTAAACACCAGCCTGAACTACGAGGAGATCAACAACATCAGCAACAATGAGACCCTAAATGAGACAAGTCCACGCAGCACATCCACCGATTCGGGCAACATCTCGCCCCGCTCCCTCGACTCCGAATCGGGCGGTGAATGGAGCGGCAGTGAATGCGAATCGGCGCCCAGTGCCACCGAGGAGAGCACATATGCAGCGGCAGGATTACAGTTATATTGCAACTATGCCACACTAATGGAACGCAGTTTGGCCAAAGAGTGTGTGCGTTGCAAGCGTGATTTCCTTGTGGATGAGCACAGCGGTCAGTATTTGACGCGCGAGGAGTGCAGCTATCATTGGGGCAAGTATCATCGTTGCTATGATGGCCTGGACAATGCCTGGATAACACGCTGGACCTGTTGCAGTCTGACGGACGAGTTGGCGCCGGGTTGCACACGCAATGAGCTGCATGTGTGGACGGGCTCAGTGGTGGGTGTGAATGGACCATATCATGATTTCGTACAAACACGACCACGTCAGCAGCAGGCCAATGCGAATGTGAATCCTGCCGTTTATGCATTGGACTGTGAGATGAGCTATACGGGCCGTGGCCTGGATGTGACCAAAGTCTCGCTGGTTGCCCTCAATGGCCAACTGGTATATGAGCATTATGTGCGTCCCGATGCCGATATTGTTGATTACAATACACGCTATTCGGGCGTCACTGCCAAAGATCTCAAATCTGCGGGCGTCAAGACGCTCGCCGAGGTCCAACGCGATCTACTCGATTTGATCGATGCGGACACCATACTGATCGGCCATGGGCTCGACAATGATTTGCGTGCACTGCGTCTTGTGCATCACACATTGATCGATACATCGATTGCGTTTCCGCATTCGAGCGGCTTTCCGTATCGTCGCGCCCTGAGGCATCTGACGAAGACGCATCTGAATCGCGAGATCCAGAGCGGTGATGGGGCGACGGGGCATAGCAGCTTTGAGGATTCGCGTGCTTGCATGGAGCTAATGTTGTGGCGTGTGCGCTGTGAACTGGAAGCTGAATGCAATTGGGAGGATTAGGGGGAGGGGGGTTTCTTAGCGGGGGGGGGGGGACAAAGGGGGCGTCACATACTTAGCTATTTAGTAGTCATTCTCTCTCTCTCTTTCAGTGTATCTGATTTTGATATTTTTCACTGCTTTTTGTTTTTGTTTCTTCGTTTTTCTCTGTTTTTCGCGCGCCCCCTCTTTATATCCAGCTTCAGTTCAGTGGGCGGGGCCAAGAAGTACTTCTGTAGTCTGTAAGCTCTGTTTGCTTAGTTCTAGTAATATACGATAGATATATAGGATTACATATATATATGGATTTTTTTTTCGTTTTTTCCGGCGTAAAGAAAGCAGCATTACGCCTTCGCGTATTTAATCTCATTCAATGTTCGCTTTGTACGCCTCACAGCCCAAAAGAGCAAAAAAAAAATAATAATCAAACCCCTGAACATTCATAGCAGGCAGCAGGACGATCACAAAGCGAACTGAGATCGAATCGAATTCCCCCGATGACAAGTGTCCAATTTTTTTGTCTATTTTTAGTTAGACGATATACATATATATATACATATAGCATATTGTATATACATATGTGCATATAATATGTATATATCTACACAAAAAAAAAAACAACAAAAAAATCCCAACAACAGCAACAACTGCAACGCACAACCAACAATTGTACGCACACAGATACACAAACAACACACACAGACACGCATCCAAAAAACGCATATACATATATATATTTATATGTATGTATATATAGATATATATCTATAAAAAAAAAGAAAGAAAATGATTTAAAAAATTTTTTTGGTTTAATTTTTTTTTATTATTATTTTTGATTTCGAAGCACAAAGCAAAAAGAAATGTACTGAAGTTTTAGCTGTGATGTTTTTTTTCTCACTTTCTCACATATTTACAAAAGCAAAACAAAAAAAAAAAACTACAAAAAAAAAAAAAAAAACACTCGCACAATAATCACACTCCATTTTCAAAAAAAAAAAAAAAAAAAAAAAACGATAAAATTTTTTTCGTCACACTTTTGCATAAGTTAAAGTTTAAACGAAGAGTACGAATGCAGCATCTCATATAGGAATGATGAAGAAAGAGAAATAGAAAAGAAAACAAAAGTTGATTTAACTATTTACACGCCTCAACATTTAATATTTAATAATTAAAGTAAGTTTAGGTTTCCTATCGAGTATACATTAATATTAATGTTTTTTTTTTTATTATTATTATTATTTTATTCGCCGATTAGATTGTAAGTACATGCCTAATTTATTTAACGAACTCATGCAAAAAACAAAAAAACATGTTCATTGAAAATTTCTTCAAGTGTATAATTTTTACAATTGAACAAAACAACATCCAACAATTATAATAATAATTTTACTTCGATTTAAGCAAAATGTTTATTACTAGAATTATTATGAAATATTGTCATTTCTTTTCTTATATATAAATTTTTTTTTTGAAACTATTATGATTACGATTATGACACTATATCTTTAATTATTACTATTGTAATGATGTAACGATGATGTAACGATGATGATGATTGTGTGTATAAAGAGATTCTTCTTCTTTTTTTTTATCGCACAACAACAAGAAAACAACACCAAGAAACAACAACAACAACACGTAGAATTGATGTTCCTAGCAGCAATTAGCGCACAGATTTGTATCTCTCAGATACACGGATGCACAACAACAACAACAATTAGGATGCGAATGTATTTTTTCTATATATTATATACGCATATGCACATAATGTTGTTGATTAAAACACATGTAAAGAGAAAAAAAAAAAAAAAATGCAGAAAATAAATGAAAGGAAACATTGATTTGTTTTCAAAGCGATATGTATAACATTTACAACAAAAACAAAACAACAAACAAATTCTTATTATTTTTCAAATGGGTCAAAAGGGCACAAACGAGTTGGGAATTATAAAAGCAAACATTTTGTTATGATTTATTTCAGTGTGGTTCAAGGCGAATGGCAAAAAGCACTTGTTCAACAATCCTTCAGTTCAATCAGAACAAACCATTTTCATTTATAAATCTAGCAATCTGAGTAATGACTGTGAAAAACATTTTCAAACACACACACAAGACCTTAAGATTCAGATTGAGATTCAGATTCAGATTGAAGTAAGTATGTTGAATTCTCAGGCACACACTTGTGTGGTTTTTGTTGCTGCTGCTCTGTGTGTGATAATCTATTTCAATTGTTTTTGATTAAGTGCATCATCCATAGGCCACAAGCAAGCACAGCTGTTACATGACCCTGTTCAAGTCACCTTCATAACAGGGCCCCCCAACTGCTAATGCCACCTGAAACTGGGCCATTTAATGGTTTTTTTTTTTTTTGAGGTCAATGCAAGATGAGAAAGTGCTTAGGTGCTAAGCAAAGCAAACTAAAGCAAACCAAAAGCAAACCAAAGCACAGACAATGAACAAACCATCTGCTATTGTAATGTAGTAAATAAGTACATACTACATACATACATAGTAAGTATGTATTTATAGTTTTTTGTTTGCACAGCTGAGTAATCAGGAAGCGGTATACAAAGAGTTCACATCTTGACTTTCAAGAGCAGCTGGGGGGGCAAGAGGTTAAGTTTGTTTTCATTCTTCTGCTTCTTTGGACGCTGACGTTGCAATTTTTGAGGGGTGAAAGTCGTAGAAAGTGGAAATAGATGACGAAATTATTGAAAAGATTATTGTTTCGGTTGAGCGCATTACAGCACACTGTCTTCTAACTGTTATACAATACTCTTATACTTTGTGTCTTATACAAAGAAGTTTGCAAACGATTTGATCGAAGAGTGGCGAAGAGAGAGAAAAGGGGGTGTTGTGTGCGGCTGATGGACAGTGGCTATCATTTGACGTATATACGAAGGCGATCGACTAAATGTATATATAAATTGTATGTTCGTGTTTGGCACATTTGTGCTAAAAATCGCATCGATTGTTTTTAATTGTACAATAGACATGTCCGAGATGTGTGTTTAGACATCAAGCGATAAATACGGTAGGCGAGCGTAAAATATTTATAATACACATCAAGTATGTTAATGTGTGTGTGTTAGATACTACACCCTCAGCTGTGGATCTATGTATAAACAAACAACAGATAAATAAACCATGATAAACATTTGCATCAATATGTTATGTGCGATTATGCAATTGGAATTTACTCTTTTTTTTTCAGTTGAGCAACGAAAAAACAGATTAACTATATCTGATTTATGAACAAAACTAGAACTAAACAATCATCAAACTTATCGATAAGAAAGTGCATTGTGTGTAAACAGTGTTGGATAACAGTGTAAATATGGCATGAAAACTTTGACATATGAAGAAGATTTTTTTTGAATTTAACCAAATATGGCCAAGACGAGAGTTGGGCATGAGTCATGCATACCAACAAGTTTTGGCTAATTGATGATTGTGGCAAGTGTGGTAGGATCATCAGTTGCATGAATACCCCTACTGTAATACGTGATTTATCATGAAAGTGCGCAAAAAACAGCAGCTGCAACATTGTTGGCGCCTATGTTCGACAACAAATTATACAACAAATAGATAAATACATATATATAAAACATAAAAAAGTCAAATCGTAAACAATACACACACACTCACGTAGCATGTACATGTATGTATGTATTTGTATTTGAAACTAAAGCTGACACGTTTGCCCGAATGGCCAAAATGTCGTCATTCTGTTTCGGTGACGTGATTATTATTGTAAAGCCAATGATTTGTGACTTTGGCTAAGTTTTGGCGATTAGCCGGGCCATATGACATAACATACACATGACACTACTATGTGCGTTTCGAGTGTTTATTCAAACTATTTGTCCATAATGCAATCGTTAGAATTCTACAGTAAGCAAAACTTTACAACAAATCCAAATTTGTCATACGCAACATCTTGAGGGGAGGGGCCACAAAATGCTGAAAGATTTATCATGCCATGAAAATATGTTTATGTTTGGCATAACTCAAGCGTAAATCGTCACGAGGGGCCAACGCTGGTCACATTCACACAATATATATAGTTCTTAAGTATTTTCTAAATCTTTTCCGATTTGATTTATGGCCAATTGCGTATAAATCAGCTTAGCAAATGCCTAGAAATAAGCATGTGGTCAAAAGTCAACCATTTCCAGCAACAAATTATTTGAAAAAAACGAAAACATTTATTGTTTTTTTTTGGAAAACTTGCGACAAGCTCTATATGTATGTATATCTATATATATAAAAGAGTTTGTGCTAATTGTTGAGTAACCCACAGCCAAAACGAGAAGAGCTAGAAGGTTGAGCAATAAGAAGGGTTTTTTATTTTTGACAACTCCTTCGTGCACCTGCTGAATTTATGATTTGTTTAAATGCAGTATTATTCTAGAGCGTAAAACAAAACTTTTGATGTATTGCATTTGAAAATCGAGCTTATTTTGAGGAAGTTGTGGTAATCGGAAGTTCCGTTTCACGCCCAAGTCGGTTATCGATCATAAAAAATTGACATGAAAATCGACTAAAATTAAGTTTCTTTATTTTGTATTTATTTAAGAGCAGTATTGAAACAAGCTTTTATGTATTTTATATTTATTTTTTTTGTTGAGAGTTTTATGCCCAAGTCGGTTATCGTCATAAAAAATTGACATGAAAATCGACTAAAAATTAAGTTTCTTTATTTTGTAATTTATTTAAACGCAGTATTATTCTAGAGCGTAAATCAAGACTTTTGATGTATTGCATTTGAAAATCGAGCTTATTTTGAGGAAGTTGTGGTAATCGAAAGTTCCGTTTCACGCCCAAGTCGGTTATCGGTCAGAAAAAATTGAAACCGAAAACGGATTATAGTGCTGTCCAGTGTGACCGTGTTAGCCTTTTTTGGCATTATGTTGCATGCAATTAAGATGAGGGGGGAATAGTGGTTTCTCTTAATGAACGAAAGATGCTGGGAACCAATTGTTTTCCATTAGCTGAGTGCCCACTGTATGTTCATATAAACATAAGTGTGTTTTTATGTTTGTTTGCTTCTTTTCTTTTTGCTCCAGCTGATCATTTTGGGCTGCCTTTCTTACTTTCGCTTTTGCTGCCGCTTTTATTGTATGAAAAGGGAAAGGCACATACTGGAAACCAGCTGGCTTTTTTGCGTTTTTTTTTTTTGTGAACCGGAGCTGTTAGTTTTCTTCTTTTCTCTCTTCACTCTCTTTCATTAGCCAACTAAAATAGCCGAGAGTGTGTTAACTACTTCTTCATCGATGATGGTCATTGGTTCATTAAAAAAAACTAACGAAAGTGCTGCTGAACTTCATTGAACGTTTTTTTTTTTTAGTCAAGTTGAAGGTTTTCATCAGCTTTGGCCGACTAAATAAACCCGCCTTGGCTTGCAACGAACTTTGTTGTTGTCTTAATTCGCAACGAGCTAAGTGCGTGTGTGTGTGTGTGTGCCTTTGAACACCTACACAACACTGTCTCCAATACCCACACTCCAAAGAAGATAAGTTAAAGACGAAGAAGATAAAACATTTTGCCCCTGGAGAGTTGGCAACGCTGCTGCTAGTGAAAGTTCAAGGCTGTTGTGAACAACAACAAGTTGATCGAGAAAAAATGTAAATAAATAAATACATGCATAATTACAACAACAACAAGCATATGCATGTAAATAAACATGAATAAAGCATGTTTAAATATTGCTATTTGACAAAATGAAAACAAATATGTTTGCATATGGTTTTTTGTCTTTGTATTTTATTCATGGGTCATTCGCATTTGCAAAACAAATAATGTAGCCTTTGTTTCACTTGTTTACATCTTAAACTTGAGCTCAACAAATATTTTATTCCTTGGCTCAATAATTGCACTCGTTTACACATGTATTTGCATACAGCAAATGTACATACATGTATGTATGTTTGTACATCATTTTCGAAGTGAACTTCTGTTGCGGCAATATGACCCCTACACCACTTTTAACGGTATATTTCTTTAGTAAAACTGTCATCGTTGTCATCGATCTTAAGCTTGATAATATTTTATTTATCTTTCAGCTAAATCTAACTAAATTCAATGATTAAAATCACAAAATACATAGAAAATGACAGCAGCAACAAAAAAACCAACTTGTTTAATGCCAACACAAAATCCCTTAGTGGTCATGTGGCGCCACCTCGCGCCAGGTACAGCAACTTTAAACAAATCATGTGTCTTGTCCGTTCATCCATACTGTTGTCATACGACTTTCAAAATAGTTAATAAAAAAACTCCAACTCTGGTTGTTTCATGCACAAAAAAACTTGTGGGCCGAAATTAACTTCAATTTGTTTTTGGCGTCTCTGCATGTTTCTTGCATATTGCATGACGATAATATATCACTTTTTTTTATTTATGACGTAGGCGTTTCGCATTTCCTTAACGTTGCTCAATCCGGAAAATTTGAAAAGGTTTGTGTAAGTCACGAACAGTTGCCGTTATGATTGAATAATTGCAAACATTGGGATTAATACATATTCATAATGCATAATTAGTGCATCGTTTGCACATAGCTACATTAAATGATAAACAAACAAAACAAAACCAACAGAAACGCTGCCTAAAATCAAATTTGGCTTAAGTCGCAAAATGTTTTTGAAATCAACATATTAAACTGAAGCACAAAATCTACTAAAATTTAAGAAACAAATTTTTTGTGGCATACTTTTAGGCACGAATAAAAATGCAAAATATATATCTTTCGCTCTGCCAAATGCTTTCAGTTAGTTTTAGGATGTACTGCGTTGTAACTTCGTAACAGTTTAGCTACAGCACGAAACGTAATAGGTAGAAAATTATTCGCAGAATGCATCTTAATCTTAATCTTTGAGATCCTCGGGGGCCCTGCTTAACCCAATCGCTTTCAAATTAAAAGATTGTACACAATTTTACTGCTTTGGCGATTATAAATGTATTTGCAAGTAAGTATGTTTTATATGTATGTTTGTTTCTATGTACATGTATGTGTAGTTATGCTTTGATCACTTTAAGGCCTAATCGTACAAAATGTTTATGTTTATATATACACACACACACACATGTACATGTATGCTTAACGCTACACAAAGCTTTAGCATTAAACACTTAATTGATTTTGCTTAACGCTACGGAATAACGAAAAAAAAAAGAAGACCTGCACTACATTATATTGATACTAATTATGATAATGATAATATGATTGAAGCCATTTAGAACAAATTAACAAAAAGTGCAGCTTAGCTTGACAAAGCAACGCCGTTCAATTCGATTCCGTGGCTGCGGTGGCAATGGCGATATGGCTAAAGCTATCTATCAATCCAGCTACAGTTGGAAGAAACTTGTCTTATTTTGGCCGAAGATGACGATTTAAGTCAATGGCAGCTGTATTAATTGCCAGCCGATGTTGATGCTGCTGTTGTTTGCTTATAAATGATTCCAGTTATTTCACCATCTTTTTGAATGACACAACGCCTTAAAACAAAAATGCAGACAACATTAATGCGAGTCTGATAAGAGTATATGTATGTAAAACTTACTTATTGCCGCTGTACAAGCAAATGGTTGCAGGAACAGTGCTCTTTGGCTCCAGTTTTGCCACTTGTTCGGATATGGCTGTGCCAATGCCAGATACATTGGGATTGATATTGCCCTTGGCTGTTAAAGGATCCCCGAAATGAAGAGTACTTATTTTTGTATGTGTGTATATTAATTTACTTACCACCCAAGCACAGGCCTTGCCGATTCGCCAGTAGTGCTCCCACCGTGTCTGGTTGTGTTACGCTGGAAATTGGAACGTTAGGTATTGATTGTCAAGCGGCATTTTATGCAATACATACATTTCGCTCAACACTTTTTCCAGCTGCTGTTCCATTTTTTTTTTAGTACTACAATTGCTCCAACAATTGTACAAAATGAAAACAAAGAATAAACCAAAACAATATCAATTTAGAACTTGACTATCGATAGCTTAGACCATGGCGATATCGGACTGCCAACCTGCCAACAGTGCTGCATAGTGCGATAAGAGCTTGCATTTTGCAACACTTTTTTTGAAGCGGCACTTTTCAAATTTAAAATCATCATTGCAGTTAAAGTTATAAGTCGCAGAAGACAATCAATTAATAAAATATTTAATGTATTTTATTGAATGTTTTGTTATACTCTATGATGATAGTTGTGTGGAGCATGCCATTTGGAATAACGAATGACCATGGATGCTTACATATATGTATATAGAATAAGTATTGTAAACATAGATTTAACATTTTTATAATCGTACATAATGCGAATAAAATCGCTGAAAAAAAATATATAAAGGTATGTATTGATACTAGGTATACTATACTACTACTGCCGTTAGATAGTGTATCTCTCAGTGTTTGTATGTGTTAGTGTGTGTGTGTGTTGGCCTTAAACGATCTCGTACTTCTCCACAAACAGCATCGTTTCGCTTGAATACTTGACAGACTCATCGTTATCAACTTGTACAACATCTAGTGCACTAATTGCCGCATACGGTGTCTTTGAAACGAAGGACACCTGCAGGGGAAAGAAGTCACCCGGTATGGATGCACTGCAGCTAAACTCCATTGAGCCGGACTCGTTGGACGAATCGATAACGGGTATCTGCCACTGCAACACATGTTTGCGTGAATCATAGTTGTAGGTGCCATCGAATTCGGCCACAGAAGGTTGTACATTCAACCTGCAAAAATGACAAAAAGAAGAAGTTTGTTCAAAATCCAATCCATGAGTAAAGCTTGTAATATTTACGGCAATGGTATGGTAATGACAACATCCTGCAACTCCAGATGCGATGCCTCCAGTTCGTATTCAATGTTGACATCGCAACCACCCTCACCATTGTCCGATGGCCAGCAATTAACTATATTCATGAAATAAAAAGAGACAGAGAGATATTGTAATGTTTTAGGGATTAGTTGAAGTAGTTCCACTTACTGGTCAGTGGAATGGCCGATTCATCTTGGGTAATGTAACGCCACTTGAGCACACCCACATCGGTGTTCAGTGGGAATGGTTTGGCTGGATTCTTGAGTCCGATCATGGCGCGTGTTTTGAACAGTTCCTTGTCAACATTTGGATGCGTCTGCAGCTGTATGCCCTGTGTATCGTTATTGGCCAGCTTCACCTTGATGCGTCCCAGATTCTCATCGCTAATGCGCAGCGTTAGCAAACCCGTAAGCTCGAATTGCTGGACACCACCATCACGACCCAGACGCACCACCAACTTATCCTCCATTTTGAGATGAACGCTGCGGGAGAATAATGAACATTTCATAAGATATTGTGCCTAATTGCATCAGAAATGTTTTTTTTTTGTACCTTTCTGTGTGAATGTCTGCTGAGATTTTGGCTTTAGCTGCTGCACTGGCATTGGCCGCAGCACCAGAGCTGCCTGGAGCAACAGCTGGAGCCAGATTGGCAATCTTTTCGCCCTCGCTCTTAAGCTGATCCACAAAACTGTCCACATCCTTGGACTTGCCGCCCAACTTGAGTGCGTTGCGCGAAACGGGTTTCCTATAAAAGGCAAGAGATCAATAAGAAAATGAAATGATTTGAAAAGAAATAGCCAACTTACTGCGCTGCCTTGGCGGTCACAATCTTCGTCTCCAACTGCACAAATGATGAATTGCCACCAGAGCCGCCCATGCCGCCACCACTGCCGCTGCCGCTGCTGCTGCCAAAGCCTTCGGAACTGAAGCCACCACTGCGTCCACTTAGGCCGCCCATTGAGGGACCACCACGTTTGTTGGCCTCCATGCGCTGACGCTGCAGCTCCTTGGCCTTTTCGCGCATCTTTTGACGCGCCTCGCGCTCTTGGGTCTGACGCACCGCTTGATACACCTTCTCTTCGTGCGAGTCCATCTCCACAAATGTCTTGATTTGCGCCAGATTAACGCTCTCCCTATAGCCCAGAGCAACGATCTCATCAAAGGCAAAAATCAAATTAAATGCATTCTCCACAATTTCCTTTTCGTCCAGCGAATGACAATACTCGGGAATCTGTGCACATTAAAGTTATAAAATGAATTAGGTTATAGGAATGTTTGTACGCACCACTTTCGAGAAGAGACGAAGTGTCTCCAAATCCTCCAGTATGTTACTGGCCTTTGTTGTTATCAACAGCATATAGAGCTTCTCCATGGGCTGATAGACGTAGCGCACCGAATCCGTTTCCACATACGTATGCTGCTTGCCGGCCGTCATTAGCTTGGGGAATGCTGCCAGCAGACCCTCGATACGAGCCTTCGTCATCTCAACAAACTGACGTGACAATATAACTGTTTGTATGCAGATGTATGTGTGTGTGTGTGTTAGGTTAGATGTTTGTTTTTATGTTTAAAACTTAGAGATGGTGGATGTTGCTTACCTTTGCCATTTTTTGTGCAGACTGCTGCGGCGATAAGTACCTGCAGAGGATAAGAAGAAAAATAATAAACGTAAATGAGACAGATAAGCAAAATAGCCGACGTTGACGTTTGGACGTGTGTGTGTGTGCTTGAGAGCTTACCATTTTGATGCAGCGTTATTAGAAAATAGGCTGATGAGTACTTCCAAAAATGTTTTGTTGCAAATGTGTGTAGTTGATGCAATCAATTGATTGATTTTGGAATGATCAAAACAAATTGTTCGTCAATCAATCCGCATTCGCGTAGCTGACGTGTTCGGTTCTGCAACTAAATGTTTACGATTGCGTGCGTATGTGTGTAAGTGATGACAGTGTTGATGTTGATGTCACAATTGATTGTCATGACCATCCGGCAAACGGGTTAAAATGCAAGAAAGATTCGATTCCTACACCACATACACCACTTATACATAAACATTTGCAACTTTAATCTATTATGAGAACTTTTAATTCAATAAACTTCATGTATAACCAAAAACATGCCTATTGTGACGTCACTGTTGCCGGTCGTGAGCACATCGCAATCTTTGTAAAATATCGATATCGCACAACAATGAATCGATAGCTAAAACAGGGCCAATAATTGTATAGCACTTAAAGCCGGTATAAAGTTTAAAAACTAAAATATCAGCAAAAATTTATCTTTTAATTGATTATTTTATTTGGAAGCGGTGGGCTTACTGCTTAATGTACATTAAACGAACGTCAAATTAAGAAATATATAATACATACGTGTAACTATATAAAATAAAAATATATAGAAATAAATCACTTTTAAAAATAACAATTTTGTGCTTAATGATTTAGTCATCTTCGCTGTCGTCTAACGTTAGTGTCTCCACTTGGTCAACAATCCCATCTGCATCGTCTGCCTTTGCCAACTGACCTGTGCCCTTCACCTTGGCATATTCGGCACTCAAAATGCGCATCACCTCAGCAGCCGTAAGATTTGGTCGCTTATGCTTTTGAAAATTATCCTTGACAAACTTGGCGAAACCAGTCGCCTCGCGCACCGGCGTCGGCACAATATTTCCGGACTTGTCCTTTTTGTTAAGCAGCAATGTAATAGGACCACGGCAAATGCGGCAACGTAGTGTCTCCACCTTTCGTGATCGGGAGTGTGCATGTGAACTATAAAATAATGTTTATTTAACTCAATATTTTGTAATTGTATTCATATCCCTTTACAAACTTACGATGTGTTGCACTGTACACATTTATATGTGTACTTGAATTCGATATTGTAGTTGTGGCAAACACGAATTGGCGGCAAATCGGGAAACTTGTCATTGGCACGCTGTGCCCAACGCTTCCAAACGATACCGTGTCCGCCCTCGCCATTGAATACCCAAGCAGCTGCATGGCACAGCTCATGGATTAGGGTGCAGCGTAATCTATCAGCACTGGTCAGCACCTTGACACTAAGCTCCACAACACTGCTGCGTTCTTGCAGTCTACAAAAAAATTATTATAATAAATAAATTAAATGGAGAAACTCAATATTCACTTTTTCTTATTTTTGCATCTGCCTGCTGTATTGCGCAATAGCTTGGACCAGGTGATGGGCACTTGGAGTTCATTGTTAAAGACCTGTGCATTGAACATGTCATATAGATGTCGGGCCAACTGCTCCTTATTCTTGGCAAAGTTCTCGCGATAAAAGAACGCTTCGTTGTCGCAACGTTCACGCGCAATCTGTGGCTCCAGCGATTTGAGAAAGCTACATTTGTCTATATTCTTGCTCTTGGCTATATTCTTTGGCGTTGGTGTATTCTGTGGCTTTTTGCTGCTTTTTGTCTGTGGCGTGGGTAGTTTAAAGATCGGTTTGCCCTTGGGCGATTTCACTCCAATGCCCAATTGTTGTTTGATCTCCTGCAAACGCTTATGCACTGTTGTGCCCGGCATATACACATTCTCCACCTGCTCCAGGTTGTCCAATTCCAGCGCTTCATCCACTATGCGTTTAGCTTCGTTTTCGTCTTCATAGCCGGTATTTGGTGTGAACAGCTGTCGGCGTATCGGAGCACGATTCTCGGGTGTTGCAGGCGTCGCTGGCAGCTTGGGCTTATCGGTGGCACGGCACGTCCGCAATATGTCATCAAGTCTTTTGGGAACTTTAGGTGCTGCAAGGGATTTGGAGTTAGTAGTAGTAAAGTCTCTAGCACGTATACTCACTTGCAACTTCGTCATCGCTGGGATTGCTGACCACCTCCACTTCAGCCTTGGTGAGGTCCAAGTACGTGAGATTGGCTTCATCGGCATTGTTGTCACTGCTGCCCGTTTCATCGGCATCGTCATCATCGGAGGCATCGGTGCCACTATCCGTATCAATCAATGCACGCCAGCGATCCTCATGTATATGATTGGTGCGTCCAATCTGTTTAACGGGACGCCTTTCCGTACGGGAGCCCTTCTTGGGCAAATGCGTTGAGTTCAGTTGGCTGGAGTGCAATGCTTGCTTAACTACAACATGAAACATGGATTATTAATGATTTGGATTCGGGATTTTAATCTCAACCTACATTTAGTAAAGTCCATCAATGCGCTCTCATTCGGTGTGGCGAATGTTGGTGGAGCTGGAAGACGTTTCTTAGCTGTTGTTGCAGCTGCACGACGTGGCTGTCGTGTCTTGATCTCGGTCAGGGGAGTGCGATCATTAGCTACAGCAGCTGCTGCTGCTGCTGCTGCTATTCTCGTTGGCTTTTTGACAGTTTTGCCACCGCTGCCGCTGGAGCGTTTTAGGGTGCGTATGACGTCTGGCGTTTGCCACGCTTTGCCGTAAAGTTGATTTAAAAGCTTTTCAGCTTTTGTCAGAAATTGCTCATCCTCTGAAGCATCGCCACCGAGTACGGAACGCTCCGCATCTGCTTCCTTGTTCTGTGGCTCCACAAAGCTCACCTGTTCCGGCTCCGGATCCAACTCTTCATCTGCTGGCGCAATATCGGACTCTGCGGAGCTTGAGTCCATTTGGGGTATGTGTATTTTAATGTTGATCTTCGCCGATATATTGATGCTGCTCACTTGTATGTTCTCTTCTTCCGACCCGGAAGATTCCAAGCTGGGCCTAGCGGGAGATGGCTCCACTTCACTGCTGGTCTCTGGTATGGTTTCATCCAGATGCGTGGACTCGGACAGCGGTTCGTCAATGTCAGGTGTATTTACCTCCGTGTCATCGTGAGCCAGGCGCTTACTGCTGTCCACTTCCAGCTGCTCGTCAACGTCAGGTGTATTGACGTTGGTGTCATCGTGAGCCAGGCGCTTACTGCTGTCCGCTTCCAACTGCTCGTCGGGAGAGTACTCTGTATTGATCTCTGTATCATTGTCAGCCAATCGCTTGCTGCTATCCAGCTGCGCTTTGGTCAAGGATGACGGCGTTGGCAGGATCATGTTAGAGGACAATTGTGTGCATTCGACATCGGTTAGGCTCATGGACTCCGTATCCGCGCTGGCCAGACGCGTATGAGTACGCGACTGATCCATTTGCCCATGACGGTTCTCAAAGGAAACGTCTCGAAGGAACGCCTCAATCCGCTGCACCTTGCTGTCCGATAGATGAACTTCTTGGAGCTCTGGAGCAGCAGCAGCTGTTCCCACCTGACTACTAACTGCCATGCTTGTCTCCGGCTCCGGCTCCTGCTGCCGTTGTACAACCAGATTACACTCACTGCCACTCGTATCGGAGATAGTAATACAGGATTCGGTATCGTCCTCATCCGGATCCTCCTCAGTTGTCGAGGATATGCAAATGGACACTTCCGGCAAAGGTTTTGGAGGCTGAACCCTTAAATTGGATACCTGTGTGGACAGAACATCCACATCGAAGTCATCGACTGTTCGCTGAGTGCAGGTATCGCCGCTTAGATGCAGTGGCTCCATATAATCGGAGTATTCGAGGTGACTGTCTTCATCCTTGAGGGATTTGGGAATGTGCTCCTGTCCCATAGCGCTTGGAGATGAGGAGTCGCTGCGCAATAATGGATGCTCATAAGTTTCGGCAACAGTTATTTTCTCAGCTTCATTCAGTTCCGATAATAGTTGGCGGCTAACGTTGTTGCTATTGTTTTTGCTTGCCGATTGAGACTTAGTTTCCGGGTCCTTATTTTCAGATTGCTGCTTTTTCTTGTTGGAGGAAAGCGTCAATTTGGCGAATTTGTCTTTAAGTGGCACATTTACTGTGCTCGGATCAACTGTTCTGAAGAGTTTAAAATCGTTTGGATCCGCCATCTTGCTGGCGTTCTTTGAATTAACTGTATATGTTTAGCAAAAGAGGAACGCATAAAAACAAAACCAACAACAAAATACAAATATCTCGCGGGCGTCAGTAAACAACGCTTAGTGATGGCAGCTCCGATGCGGAGCCGCTTGTTTTGGTTGCAATAAAAATACTAACAAAATTTTTGCATTTAATTTAAACTGTAATAATTTTATTTTTCTTAAAAAGTGCAGTATCAATAAGAATTGTGTTCTTGTTTGAGTTTTCTTATGATCATTTTTCGTTTAGCCGATCAGAATTGACAATTGACCAACACTAATTTAATATCGATTAATTGTCATTTATGGCGATGTTTTCATAAATCACGTTAATCGCCGCGTTATTAGTGTTGCTAAAAACAATAACAACAAAGGCTGTTCAAGTTCCCATTTGTGTTTGTGTATTTTGGGGCCACCACCTGACCAAAATGGCACTCAGCTCCGCCGGCTCTTTAACATCAAATTCAAAGCTCTCGTTGGGCCTTTTGAACTTCATATTGGCTGTGTGCTCTGGCTGGGCACTCAAACACTACAGCAATGGCAGACATGGATTAGCCGCATATGGCTTATTCTTTGCCCACAGCGACTTTTGCATTCTACGCTACACGCATCCAAATCCAGGCCCAGTGCAGCGACGCATTTGCGAGCAATCATTGCGCTATGCACCAGTCATTTTTATCACATTAATCATTGGCCAGATGCAGGGCATCGTCGGCGATATACCATTCGCCGACGGCATTAGTTGGCGCTTCATTGTTCTCGCCCTGTATACGAGCATATTGACATTGACCAGTTTGCGGCGTTGCCTCAACGAAAAGTCAACGCTGGCAATGCTCTTAACCAAATGCGAACGCTTCAATCTAACCCTGTGCGTTCTGTGGAATGTCTACTGCCTGTGGCGCATTGCCATCATAGCTGAGTATTCGTGGTCACTGGGCTTGGCCATGTTGGTGCTACTCAATCATTTTGTACTCTGGCGTCTGACATTGCGCTTTAACATTACACCCATGGAGGTGGAAACTGTTGGCATGTGTTTCTCGGTTATATTTGCCATTAATGCCACGCAGGAGCTACTCGAGGAGACGATTAGATGATGAAGAACAAATGGACCAAGGACTTGTTTACATTTAGCGCAAAAAAAAAACATTGAAACATATTTAATATATATAATGCTTCTAGTCATTAAGAGTTGATTTTGTATAATTTTTAATCCGCGAGAGTCAATAAACGAACAGTTTTTGTTATTAATATATTATATAAAAGCACAGAATGTTGCTTTATTTTTATTATAACCAAATAATTGTATTAATTTTATTTCAATTTGTCAATTCTTACGCTTAACGGGAACATTAATGGATTACAAAAGATAAACTTATTTAAGACATTCACAGAAGAGAAAATAAACACAAATAAACTTTTCAACCTAAGACTATTATGGTTTTTCTTTAGGGTGTGAATTGTAATATATATGTAAAAAAAAAAAAATCAAATTAAAACTAAATTACTAAGAAAATGCTTGATAGGTGAGGAGGGAGAGGAAAGGAAGAAAGAAAGTTTGGATGGAAGCCATCGCTATTTAAGCATGTGTATTATCATCCTCGACAAAATCCTTGGCCTGCTCACGGGTCACACAATCAATGTGGCTAACCTTGTTGCGGAAACGCACACCATAGAACTTGTGCGCATTCTCCAACAGTTCCGGCCTAAACGTTGTTGTAATGAACTGTGCGGTGTCACTAAGCTCATGGATCATATCGGCTACAGCCTTGCGATGCATTGCATCAAGTGCCTGCAAAAGCAAAGAGTTATAATCAAATCCTAACACAATAACTGCATAAAGTTATAGCCTCACCTGATCGATCTCATCGAATAGATAGAATGGTGCCGGATCACATTTCTGTATGGAGAAGATGAGAGCGAGGGCGACGAGGGATTTTTGGCCGCCGGACAATTGATTCATTTCACGCATTTCGGCATCGATGCCCGTGAAGGAGACGCGAATGCCAATGCCCGTGAAGGCATCCGAATTGGCCACCTCCTTTTCCATTTCCTCGCCCTCGTTATCCTTGGTGCGCAAGATCAAAAATCCGGCGCCTTGGGGCACCAGTTTCTTGAAGACCTTGGTAAAGTTTTGGGCCACCTGCCGGAACGTAAACTGTATGGCCTCGACCTTTTGCATCTCCAGCGATTGGATGAGCATATGAATCTTTTGATCACCCACATCTAGCTCCTCCTTGCGCCTGTATAGCTTCTCCTTTTGCTCGGAGAAACTTAAGAACTGATCGAGTGCCTTCTTGTTCACATGATTGTACTTCTTGAGATGTTGATTGGCCTTCTCCAGCTCCTTGAAGATGTTCTTCAAAGAGATGCGCGTGTAGGCGGCATCCACTTGAGGCAGTGCACCCAAACTGGCTATCTTTTCGGTGCACTCATCGATCTTCTGATTCAGCATATTCTCTTTGGTTGTCCATTTCTCCAATTGTTTGCTATCCTTGTTGATATTCTCCTCCGCTTCCTTCTCTTTGCGCACATGCGTCTCCAGCTCCGCTTGCAGCTCCTTTTGCAGCTGGACAGCCTCATTGACACGCTTCTCAATCTCCTCGAGATCCGCATTGACCTTCTTGATGCGCTTCTCCGTCGACACCAGTTCCGTCTTGCAATTGTTCAGCTTTCGTTTGCGATCCTCCACCGAGATCTCTTGCAGTGCCTGGATGAGCTCATCCCGACGCCGGAACAGATTGTTAATTAGTAAATTATCCAATTTATTTTTGCGCACCTCAAGCTGCATGCGCTGTGTAAAGGCCTCCTTGTTCTCCTGATTGAGGCGACGTATGTCATCGTTCAGTTGATCAATCTCTCGCTGATCCTGCACGGACAGCGTGGACATCAGCTCCTGTTTGAGTTCAGCCTCCAAGCTGGCCTTGGTGCTGTTCATGGCCTCGAGGGAGGCTTTGCATTGGGCCAGGGAACGTTCCTTGGGCGCACGATATTTCTCGATGCGCACCAGCTCCTCCTTCATCAAACGAATCTCGCCCTGCACCTTCTCGAACACATCCTTGGACTTGCCCTGCTTTGTCTCCGTCTTCTGCATCTCCGACACAATGGAATTAATGTTGTTCTCCGTGGATTTCAGCTCGTTGCGCAACTTGCTCAGCTTCTTCTCGAACTCCGTGATCTGTTGCGTGTACTCCGTGCGTTTCTTTTGCATCTCCAGGCGGGAACGCGATGTGTTGAAGTAGCCGCCGGTCAGGGAACCCTTCGATGACACCTGATCACCATCGAGGGTCACACAATCCAGACCCGTGCTCTTGGCCAGCTCGGTGGCACGCTCCAAATTACGACAGATCAACGTCTTGCCAAATATATAACGCAATGCCTTATCGTGCTGCTCATCGTATTTGAGTTTGGATATCATGGGTATGGAATCGGGATCATCGGGATAATCGTGGATCTTCACCTGGAGGCGATTCAATGGCATAAAAGTGACCTCGCCGGGCAACTTCAACTTGTTCATCTCCTTGAGGATCTGGGTGCCTTCGTATTCGGATTCAACAATGTGATGGAAGAGACGATTGGCCGCCGTCACCTCCACGGCCGTATAGATGGTCTTGTCGCAGCTAAAGTTCTCAATGACGGGACCATAGTAGGCCCGAGCTATGGCCGCCGACTGACCACCGCGTTCCACAAAGCTATCGAGCACCTTGCGCACGGAATCGCAACCATTGAGAATGGGTTTGCCGGCCATGCTGCGCAGGGCTTGATCGGCACGGGAGAGCTCCTCCTTCTGGGTTTGCAGCTGTTGGGTCATTTGGGTCTCCTTGCGCCACAGTTCGTTGCGCATGGACTGGTGTTGATCCTTGGTCTTCTTCAGTTCATAGTATTTCTTGTTGTGCTCATCGATTTGCAGACGTAGCTGCTCCAGCTCCGAGGAGTGCTCCTCAATCTTTGTGCCCAGATCCTTTTCGGATGTGGCATCTTTCTTGAGATCTTCCACGAGCTTGGCATGATGATTGATCTTGTCCTTGGTCTGTTTACTGATCGATTTCAGTTCGTTGTGTATCCACTTGTCGCGATCCTCACGCGACGAGAACTGTGAGCCACGTCCCTGCTTGGCATAGAGCTCCTTACGCTTCTGCTCCTTGAGCTGGAGTTCGCGGGAGCAATCCTCCTCCTTGCGCTTCATCGATTCGTACTTGGGCTTCACGTCGTCCAGCTCATTCTCGCGTTCCGCTATGGTCACCTTGAGATTCTTGAGCTCCTGGTCGGCACGCTCCTTGGACTTGTTGTCGCCCTGCACTTCGTCGTTCAGATCGACAATGGTTAGATCCAGTTTGGTCTTCTCACGCAATAGCTGCTGCTGTTCGGTCATTAGCACCGAACGCTCCTCCTTGGTGCTGGTCACCTTTTTCTTGGCCTCCTTTAGATTCTTTTGCACTTCCTTGATCTTCTCCTGTGCCTTTTGGATCTCAATGTTGTAGTTCTTCTTTTTGTCCGATGACGATTTGCGCTGCAGCAGCAGCTCCTCGAGAGCTCGTCGCGTGTCCTTTAGCTCCGTCTCGTAGCGTATGTATTCCAGAGTTCGTCGTGTTTTGTCCCACTTTTGATATTCCTTTAGCTCCTCTTTCTCCTCTTCGAGTGTCTGCAGGCGATCTTCAATGGTCTTCAAGTATTCTGTAATCTTCTCCAGCTTGCCATCGGTTTCGCGCAAGAGATTCAATGACTCCTCTTTCCGCTCGTCGTAGACCCGAGTTCCAGCCACCTCACGCAGCAATTTTAGACGATAAGAGTCGGCGGCGGTGGCCATTTGATTAATTTTACCCTGCTTAACAATATAGTAGGGATTGGAGCTGGAGAAGCCGGCCGATTCCAGCAAATTGACAACTTCATTGCGTGGCACAACCTTTTTGTTGAGAAAATACTGATCTTTTTTGGCGCCAATAACACGACGCAAATATATCTCCTCCTTGTCGATCTATAAACAAATAACAAACAACTAAGATATAACGATTCATGCTAATGTGTGTGTTTCACTTACTGGCACTCGATTGTCGGAGTTGTCGAAGATTATCTCCACATAGGCCGAAATGACGCGAGCTCCAGTGCCTTCGTGTAGAAGCGCCTGTCGCTGCTCCGGACGTTGATGTGTGAACTCATCGCTTAGCACAAATTGTATAGCTACATTCGAAGTGAGAGAGTTCAAGCAACCTGTTGTACATATTTAAGGCAAAACTTACCGTAGAAAAAATTACTTTTACCAGAGCCATTGCGTCCAACGACGACGTTGTGACGCTTATCGAATGGCTCAACCACTGTCTGGTCCTTGTAACTTTTAAAGCCCTGTATAATAATCTGAAGTGGTTGCGTTATTAATAAATGGTGTGCACTCGTGTATTTATTGCTTACATACCTGCTTTATGTGCATTTTATTTCAACACAAAACACATAAATAAACAGCTACAGCACAATATTATTTTTTTTTTTGCGCCAGCGCAGGGTTGCCAGCAAATGGCTTCACTTAACGTTTGCAGCCAACTTAACGTTACTCACAATTGCGCCAACAGCTTCTTGGTATTTTATTTCATTTCGTCAACAAACTGTTCCCAGGCAACTTAGAATACAATAAATAAGGAAACGAATTGTACAGATTATAATTGAAATGAATAAAAAAATATACGTTTATTCATTTGACTTGAACACTGGTTGACACACACTATGTTTGCCTGAGTTTTCTAATATTTGCTCAGAAAGCGCATTAGAGCGCGAAGAATAAAGTCAAGTACAGTATTTTTTTGTTGGTATTTTTCTAGAGCTCAAATGATTGCGTTGGTGCTTTGTGCACTCGAACGTATTTGCTTGTAAGCCATAAGCGGTCACACAATTTGTGGCTCCATCAGTTTTAATTCAGACTTTCTTGCGCATGGTTCGTGCACCCTGTGAGCAATATATATAGTTTTTTGTCGAGTTATTGTTATTGATTAGCAAATAACAAAGTGTACGCACACAGAAGCCGGCTTAACCGACGCCGACGCCAAGTGAATAAAGTGAATAAGCTGAGCTTACAGCAACGTGTAAATACGAACAGAGAAGAGTGAGATCAAATCTTGTGGATTCATATTTTGTTAAGTGCAAAAAAAAAAAAAGAAAAAGAAAAGAAGTCGTGCCAAAACAGAGTGAAAGAAGCAAAGAGGAGAAGAAAGCAAGCAACAGAAATAAGCAATAATAAAATAGAAATAGCAAAATAGCAATTATTCGGCGCAGTAGCGTGTAAAAGAATTAACAACAATAACAGCCATAAATAAAAAGTCGCCGCCAACGCCACCACCCAAAAGAAGAAAGTGTCACCGTTGTTTGTTCCCCCAGTCGCCCTCCAAGCCCATCACCCATCTCTCTCGACAAGCAAACAAACCCACCACCAAGCACAACAGCAACAACAACAACACAGGCAAGACACAGACAGACAGCGACGCGTCGCAGCAGCAGCGCAGTTTTTCGCACAACAACAACAACACAAAAACAATAAGAGAGCGGCAAAACGGCGAGAGCGATAAAGTGAAATTAACTTTATAATTTATATAAATAATAGCCAATATAACAATTAAGGAACATCAAGAAGTACAAGAACACGAAGAGCAGCAGCAACAGCATAAGCAACAGTGCTCTACAACAACAACAACAACAGCAGCAGCAGCATAAGCAATAAGAACAGAGATAACAAAATGGCAACACTAAACAAATTTACAAAAACTTTATCCATTGATGAAAAGGCCGAGATAAAAGAGAAATTTACAGAGGTAAGTAAAGAATGTGAAAAGAAGAAGTTAAGCATAAAACAATATCATGCGAATACAGCATATACTAGAGTAAATGTTAAATCAATAGTATGTGCAACTAGCGCATAATTGTGGTGGGGGGAAGGGAGGGATATGGAAATTAAACGCCAATTGCATGAGTCACATAAAAGAGTACTGCGCAAAACCGTTAACCGGTGCATGTGGGCGTCAGCGTTAACGTCAGCGTCAACGTCAACGTTGGCAGCAACAGCGACAGCGACAATGGCCTTCAACAACCCCCCCATGAAGAGAGCGGCATCAACAACAGCTAACGGTAATGCTCCAGCTAGAGTGCATATACTTATGTCTGTATGTATGTATATACATAAATATATGTATGTTTGTACATATGGATGTTTGTGTATAAATGCGTGAGCGTGTGCGTGTGTGGGGGAGCGCAGTGCATGGGGGAAAACAAGTTCCCTTGGGTGGTGGCAACGCCATCTCTTTTTGCTGTGTACATGTGTGTCTGTGTCTGTGTGTGTGTAAGTATGCATGCAGTGCAAAATCACAACTAGCAGCAGCAGCGCATGCGCCTTGCCCCGGCTGACGCACAAGTTCAATGTCTGTCTCCTCCCTCCCGCCCGCCTCCTCCTTCTCATACACAAAACACGCTTACATATGTACATACATACTTGACGACTACATACATATATGACTAATCCGCATAAACTAGGCAGCAGCAAGACGACAACGCATGCTTCTTTCACTTTACTTGGAATTTCATATGAATTTCGCGAAAATAACATTTGAATAATATACATACAAACATACGTATATACGTATGTTTGTAAGTATTTTCATAGTATGACAACACACAACGGCAAACGTTAAGAGACAGAGTCTAAGAAGGCAAACAAAAACCGGTTTCTGCTTAAAAATAAAAACACAAACACACACATACACACACACACACAGATCCACACAAAGATGGAGAGCGTGAAAAACTACGACTCAGCAGCAGCAGCAACAGCAGCCCGCAAGCCGGAGACGAAACAAAAAACAACAACAACAGCGACGACGCTGCTGTCTCTAGTTCTCTAGTTCAAGGGGCAGCCGCAATTTTCATTTGGCATTTTTGTGTACAATTTTTTCATACATACAAACATACATACGTTCTCATACGTATCGTGCACACACAGTTTTAATAGTATTCAGGTGTTGCCTTTTTCGATTTGCCAACTGTAATTGTTGCGTCTTTAACCCCCCTCTCTTCTTCCAATGCGCCCACACACACTTGTACCCATTCCAATGCAATTTGCGTTTGTGAACACTGGAAGCGCACGCGCGTTAACGTTAATCAAAACACAATGTGGCATTGTTAAACACAATACGCGCTTGCGCTCACTCATCAAAATGCGTGCCAAACGAAACGATAAAAAGGATAACTGAACAAACAGAGTGAGTGAGAGAGCGATAGAGCGAGATGCTAAAACTGACAAAATGAATGCAGCGTAGGCGGGCGGCCGGCTAGGGTCTGTGAGATGTAAGCGGGGGCGTCCACATGCTGAATTATACTGGCACTCGCACTGATTGACACTTGAAAGTGGATTTTTCGGTTGTTGTTGTTGATTTTATTAATCAGCAAGCACGCCTTGAAGCTTTCAAGCGATGACTAATGCAGCGCTGTAGCAGCGAACGAGGGTTAGCTGGACTTGTTCCGCATTTACTAAGTGAACGGGGGAGGAGGGTCGTCTTCGACAATGCTTACTTTGCTTAATGTTAGTGTCAAATCAGAAACAGTGTTGCCACACTAAAGCACAAAGCAATGCTTTTGTTTTTGTTTTCTCTTGTCTTTTGGACGTCTGTCTCTCTTCTCTCGAGTTGTCGGATTGCGCGTGGGAGTGTCAGCATTAATTGCCGCAAAGTCTTGCATTTTGAGTGAACAAAAATGTATGTGTATGTGTATGTGTGTGTGTATGCATAAATATTTTTATGGTTTATCAGCCCGCTTCTTGCTTGCATGTCTTAAGTTGAAGGCAAGAGCATAATTCATTGGGCTGCGTTTATTAGGTCTGCAGTCGTTGTTGTTTCTGTGCCCATTCACACACACACATACACACACACAACAGCAGCAGGCACATTTTGTTTTTGTTTTTGTAGCTGCGCGCGCTTGGCTTTTATCAAGTGCATTTTAAGTGCGCTCGGGGCAGGAGGTCAGAGGAAACTGAGAAGCATTGAAGGCGTTTAAAGGAGGACGCTACTTATGCATGTAGTATGTGTGTGTGTTTGTATGTATGCATATGCACTTGAACATTCTTTTGCATTGAAACAAAGACCAACCCCCATTCCATTTGACGTTTCGTTTATGAATGCAATATGCCAAACATTCATACAGTGTCACTCAAAAGTCGTGCACAGTGGCTCGTGAGACATTGTAAATGACATCGAATGTATGTTTGTTTGTCAATTTTGTTGTAGATAACAAAGAACAATACACTTTCATATGCATATGTACATATATATTTTTATGTATGACATCAGTGCATTTGGAATTTGATTGCAGTTAATGAAAAAAATATATATATAAAACAAATTTACCCCACGTACAGTGATGCATGATACGTGAGACCCATTTACAAATCAGTTAAAAAAAAATACCAAGTTTAAATTGAAATGAGAAAATTTGCATTAAAAAATCAAAACATTTTTGTTGATTAAACACCTTTTTTTTGTAGACCACTGTGCACAAATGCAGCGAAAGTGATTTTTAATGCGTTTTAATATGTCCGTCGCTTCGCATGCAAGTGCTAGCTGTGTCTGTTTTTCTCTCTTGTATTTTTTTTTTTTGGTGCTGCCACTTGTCGTTTGTCCTTATGCAAAAGTTTTAAGGCTTTCTTCGGTTCGTTTGGTTTGCGTGTTGAGTTTGTTGAACTCAGATTACCAGTTACTTTATGGCGCCGATAACACCGTTTATATGTTTATGCACTGCACCCCACCCCACCCCCCCCCCCCCGCACCTCAAGTTCATTTTGATCGGTGTACATGTGCATGTATATATTTGCAGGTTTTCACTTTATATGTATGTATGTATGTATGTCCCTCAGTCCAAAAAAGGCAATGCAACGGAGAGAAAGAGACACATTTGCAAACACAGCGAAAGAGAGGGTGGAAAAAAAGGAAGAGAGACACCGAACGATTTACGGCCCCATTACAAATATTTACCGCAGTGGCAGCACTGCTACTGCGCTACCACACAACAACAACTAACCGTTCATTTGTCTTGAGTGTATGTGTGTGTGTGTGTGACCAGAGTGTTCGTTTACGCTAATTAACACGCCTTTAAAGGTGTGTTTTTGTTGTTGTTGTGTTTTGAAGCCAAAGAGACTATTTGTCTGTTGAGCTGTTGTGTTGAGTAGTAGTTCCCCAAATGGTTGACTCACCCATGTAATAATAACGAAACGAGAATATGTATCATTTATCCTTATGACTAATATGCGTATTATGTTTCATACGAAAATTGCAATCAGTCAGCCCTGTCTGTCTCTGTCTGTCGTGTGCCACGCCCTACACCAACAGCAACAACAACAACAACGATAGCCAAGACATGAAAAGTAGATTTATGGCATGGACAAAGTGGTCATTGGGCCTTTTGCTTTTGCCTATTCGGCGGATATGTGTCACTGCTGATTATACAATTCACTTAGCTTTCCGCGTAAGTAACTAAGTACATATGTAAGTATGTTGTGTGCATACATCCATACATACTCTATCTTGTGCCAATTTCTACATAAAAATTTATTACATGCTCGAACTGTACTCGTCTCTCTCAACAGAGAGTCAAATTTTGTTGATGTACGTGTTACAAATTTCAATTGACTGCACGATCACAGCAACAACTGAACGACAACTACAATGACAGGCAAAGTCGCGACGTTGATGAAGACAACCACACACTCGCACGAACATACAGACATACAAATTGACATCATACTGGACTCAACAGGTGACAAATGTGTCGTTAACCGTATTGGAAACTAATTTGCATACGCAACCAAAAAAATTCAAAACTGATCGAAAATGTAGAATTTTATGAATGTACACAATACAGAAGATTAGAAAACTTTTTTTTTTATTTAACACCCACGCATCAACCAAATTTCCGTATTAAAATTAAATTGAATACCTGTTTATTTGTCGGGTGGGGACAAAAACCTTTACAATTGTCTTACACCTTCTGCTGCTTCTTTGTTGTTGTATTGCTTGTGACAGCAACTGTAAAATACAAAAAAAAAAAAAAAATCATAATGGTGTCTCAGGCAGTGTGTGTGTGGCTCATTATAAATTTTTGTGTTCAATCGATTTCCTTTGACTATTTACGATCGATACATACACACGCTTGGCCCCAATGTGCAAAGCAACGAAGTAATATGCATAGTTAGATAAATATGTAGATAGGTAGTATATATAGTACAATTGAGCTGTCTTGGTGTTGATTAACATGTTTCTAGTGTTGTTATTGTTGTTGACTCATTCACGATGCCGATGCCGATGTCGATTCAATCAACGTCAACTGCTAATGTTACGCTGATGTAATGCCGCCTTTGTTGTCGAGGTCGGGCTTTAGCTTCAATTTCAATTTCAGTATCTCAGTATCAGCTACAGTTTCTACAACTAAATGTATGCACTTTTTGTTTTTATTTTTAAACAAAAACAAAAAACATTGTCAATCGTCACCGGAGCAAATGTTCCACTTTTTCACTTAGTAAAAAACAAATAAACAAACAAAGGTTCGTGCCTGGCATGAGCAATTGGAATGTTTTTTTTTTTTTTTTTTTGACTATGTAAGTGAACTGGTTCCACTGGGCCAGCAAAACCGGTTCAACGAAAGCGAAAAATGAAACTAACAACAACAATAACCATAACAAAGTACATGTAATACATAGTCAAATAGACCCAAAGTTGTATGTACTCTATTGCTGACGGCATTTGTTTTTATCTCCATACCCTTTAAAATATGCATTCAGATAAAGTATAATAAGAAAGAAGTAAAGTTCCGCTTGATCATCACAAAGGGTATATGCTAGTCGTCTACTCTCAACTTTCTCACCTCTAACATGTTTCTGTGGTTCTTGTCATATTACGTTTTCACGCCTTTCGTTGACACTTTTGTTTGGGGGTGGGTTGTCGCTGGTGGTCGCCGCTGACGTCAGAGAACAACAAAATCAAGTTGGTCGTGTCACGAGCCATTACACGACAGCGTACGAAACAAACAACTAAACACCGTTTAGCAGCTTCTTTTTCTCTCTTCTTCTTCTTTCATTCATTCTTTCTTTGGTCTGCTAATGAACTTCATTTGCTGTAAATTGACTTGAAAATGACAATGACAACAACAACAAAGTTCAAAAAAGAAGAAAAAAAAAAAAACTTTCGCGCGCCGCTTTGTCATAATCATAATGATAATAATTACTACGGTTTGTGTAACGCTGTTTGCCGTTTGTTTGCTTTCTGACCTTTTTGCGCTTTAGTTTAACTATTCTTTGCCCTTACCCCACCCCACACCTCTTGCGTAGTAGTAGTGCGAAAGGCCAAGGAAACGAACTTGAACTTGTTAACACCTTAAAAATGTGGAATTTGTTGCGCGTCGTATAACAGTATAACAGATGCTATTTGTCACAAAGTACAGATCACATCAAAAGTGATCGATGCCATTGATTAAGTTGATTAAAAGGCATTGATAGTGTCAAATGTTATCAATCTAATAATTTGTTGAAACACTTTTAATACACTTCCACTATGCTAAACGTTTCTTAAGCAACTAAACTCTTTCATTTGTAAGCAGAAATGTTATCGATAACTTAGCCAAGTTATGCACCATTGCTGCCAAGCTGTTTAAATACAAGTGTATCTGTATGTGTGATTGTGTGTGTGTCAAGCCCAGCTGTAATGACAAATAAATGAATGCAGCCGCGAAATGCACAAAACACAAGACATAACAATAGGTGAATAAATAACCTATTATTATAACAGCTGGTAAGCAAAAAAAAAAAATCAACTTGAAGTGGTGGTCTAGCCTAGGTGATTAGTCAGCCATAGATTGGGCCCAAAACTGGACGTTAAGCAAATGCTGATAGCCAAACAGTTAGCCAAGTTTATTGAATTAACTACTTTTGTGTGCTGTGGTTTGGTTTTGGTTAAGTTTTGTGTGTGCTTATCATTGGTATTTTCTCTGTGGTCTTATCTCTGACACAAAATGGTATTAAAT
Organism: Scaptomyza pallida; assembly: GCA_018152965.1. Classification (NCBI taxonomy): domain Eukaryota; kingdom Metazoa; phylum Arthropoda; class Insecta; order Diptera; family Drosophilidae; genus Scaptomyza; species Scaptomyza pallida. The sequence goes on from JAECXP010000224.1 coordinate 4,520,410, forward strand.
TTATGTTCAACAAGACATAAACGAAAAAAAATAAAAGCAAAAGAGGCTAAAAAAAAGAAGGCAATTGGCACATAATTCCCCCTTAGCTGCTGATACAATGGCTATTAAAAAACCAATTACGTTTAAATGTCATGTTTACTCTCTCTCTCGCTCTCTTTGTTGTTGGTGCTTAAGTACCTTTACCAATACATTTTTACAGTTATTTGTGATGTGTAAGCAATTTTGGCACTTGAGAGCCAGAGTTGTCACAGTTCTAAATTATTCAACACACGAAAAAAAGAGAAAGAATTTAAGTTAATTAACATAACAATTGTGAAGAAACCTTTTTTTTTGAAAGTTAGTTCAAATGTGAGTCGAGGACTTGAAGAACTCTATTACAATACACACAAACACACACACACACACACATGTTAATCGTAACGTAATCTGATATTCTTAATCGATACCGCCACGATTGCTAACTGATTGACGGAACGGTTTGAATTTGATTTGGAGCAAGGTGTTGGTGTTGTTGTTGTTGCTTTGGTTGATTGGTAAGGGCGTCTTATCAGAGCGAATGACCAAAAATATACATACACACACATGCACATATAATGCCTTAATTGTTGGCTCATATGACTTTTAATTGAATTTTTGCAAATTGCTTAAAATTGAATATGCAATCGATTCGCAAATGACTAAACCTTCAAAAATAATAAGAAAGAATCTGTTCAATTTGCCTACAATCTGTGACTAAGCATTACAATATTCATACATACATACATACATGCATATTCATGTACATGATTCAGTGCAGAAAAAAAACAGCCGCTCTTCAAAATATGGTTTGGGTTTTTCGCTTTGCGCCTTTGGGTCTCCATACGCTCTTTCTCACACCCACTCTCTTTCGCTCTTTTAGTAGGTGTTATCGCACAGTTCGATTTGATTGGAAGTGAGAGAGAGGTGTTGTTTCTTCATTAACTTCTGATAAAAGAAAAGGCATAAATAGTGCGCGAGGCGTCAGGCGCTCAATTAGTAGTACGGCTCGTCCAGTGGCGCTAACAGCTCAAAACGTTTGGAGTAATAATACATAAACCACATAAATACATACATATATACACATTCACACTCAATCATATCCTTTGTACTCGCGCGCTCTCACACTCAATCACGATTTCGCGCGCGCTCTCTCCCTCGTTCTCTCGATACAATACATAACGGTGAATTTCGTTGGAACGCGTCTGCTTCTTATTCAATCGCCTGTCGTTCAACACTCGTGCCGCCATACTCAAATCGATCGCGCGTCCGCCCACCGAACGTCTTGCCCACCTTGTTTTTGTTGTTGTGCTTTTAATTTTCTTTTGCGTGCGTGCGCGCGTGTTTGTGTGTTTGTGTTAAATCAATTTACTTAATTTTTCACGCTTTTGTTTTTGTTTATTTTACTCAGCATTAATTGAGTGGCAACGAAATAACGAATAAAAAGTGTGACCCCAAAACCCCCCTCCAAACAAAAAATACAACAAATATTCAAAAATGTCTGATATTATCAACGTTGCACAGCATCAAACCACCGAGGAGTTCAAACAGAACCTGGAGGAACTTTTGCCCGATGTACGTTACGTTTTATTACTCACGTTTCACGTAATCACGAAAATAAAAGAAGAGTGTTGTTGTTGGTGTCGGCATACTTTATTGTTCGCACAGACAAGCGCAATTAATACTTTAGTTAGAGTACAGTGTGCACCCTTGATAAAGTTCACACGCACACATACACACACACACCTTCAACTGACCAACGGAACTTCCGTTATGTGTCAGCCAATAGATATTTATGTATATATATAGTATATAGTTCATGGCTTATCACACAAAAATTTGTTCTTTTTTGCTGCTGGCCTAAACCAAACCAAACACCCTTGGCGTTCCCAACAATAACCGTCATCATCATCAGCCTGCCCCCCACCTCCCCTTTCTCACCACTCTCTATAATGATTACCATATACGTATACGTAAACTGGTGCTATTTTCGATTTTGTTGCCATTTTGCCACAAGTCTTTATCTTATCGGGTGAACGGCAATGCCGAAGCAACATCATCATCATCATCATTGGCCCGACCGACACAAATACCAAACGCAATCAACCCATATATAGCCAAAGAGCATACAAACTATATAGTATATATATAGTACATGTGTGTGTGTGTGTGTGTGTGTGTGTATGCATGGCCATGATGAGAATTTCACACTATATACTATAAAGCATTTTTTTGCAATTCCTTAACAATCCATACCCATACCCATACCCACTCCCAACCCAACCCGCCCCACTGCGAACAAAACTTTTCCTACAATCGTCAAACACAATGATGGATTATGCATGTTATACTACTTTGGGGTTTGGCCATTTTGAAGTTTTGCAATTTCAAGTATTTCCCAAGTGTTCTATTTGCTAAAAACCTTCAATTTAAAACATACAAAACTTGTTTAACTTGTCGTTGTTGTTTATTAAGTTGGGAAACACAGAAAACTTTAAGTGATTTTTTGTTTACTAAAGGTTTACGAAACTCAGATGATCTGATTTAAAAATATAACTTTTTTCGTTTCATATATGGATTTTTTCATTAATAATAATGATAAGCTGTTTTTTATTGTTTTGGAACTTTTCAATATAATGTAAACCATTTTCGTGTTTTCCGGGCCTTTCTAAACTCCCAATCTTAATATTTTCGAAAATATGCAATATCTCATTTTATTTTTAACCAATTTGCTTTAGTTTAAAAGTTCTTTAAAAATTCTGAAATTTTTTCGCTATTTTAGGAATTTTCTAAACTCAAAATCTCAATTTTTTTTAAAAAAAAAAATTTAATATTTCACTTTAATTTTACCCATTTTGCATTAGTTAAAAAATTCTTTGAAGATTTTATATCCAGGAATATATGGAACATTTAATTATAATAAGACAAATTTTCATGTTTTTTGTTTTTTGATGGATTTTTTTAAAGTTGAAATCTAAATATTTTCGAAAAAATTCTAAAATACACTTAATTCTTACCATTTTGCATTCTTAAAAGATTTCAAAACCCGGGATCTAAAACTTTTCAATATAATATAAACCATTTTAATGTTTTTCGTTTTTTTTTAAGATTTTCTAAATTCAAAATCGAAATATTTTCGAAAAAAAATTCACTATTACACTCAATATTTACCGTTTGCATTACTTAAATCATTTATTTTTAAAGATTTTATAACAGATAATCGCACATTTTGTTCATTACAAAATCGATACCGATAACGATAACGCTATAAAAAAAAACGTTATGCATCCATACGTCAGTTAAACTGAAGATAGTCAGTTACTTAATACTATGATATGATATGATATGGAAAAGTTTTGCTGTCTGGGGCCTTTTTGCCTTTTTTGTTGGGGTAAGACTTGGCCAAAAAGAGAGAGAAAAAGAAGGTATTTAGCAATGAACTCCTCGTAATTGCCGTGTCGTGAAAATGTGCCATAATTAATCAGTAAAAACTGAATTGCTGATAACGGCAACAAACTTGGATGGAAGATAGATAGATACATATACATACATATATTGAATTGGTGTGGGGGGGGGGGGTAAAGAACTTAAACATATGCAGGTGAGGTAATATCTCAAAAATAATGAAAACGAAACGAAAAAAACCATATGCCCTATTGATGAATCAACAAATTTAAGAGAGAAATAAATTGATTAATCATCGAATAATATTTGTTCTTTGCAGCTTGATGCCAACAAGGATGGCTTCATTGATCTGCACGAGCTGAAGGATGCACTGAATCAGGTGGGCTTCAAACTGGCCGGATATCAAGTGCGCGAGATGATCGATGAGTTCAAGAGCAAACAGCGAACGGCCCACCAAGGCAAACTCAATCTGGATGAATTCGAGACACTGTGCCTGGACCTGAAATCCAAGGATGTGGCCAGCACATTCAAGACGGTCGTCTCCAAAAAGGAGAATCTAGAGACTCTAGGTGGCATGTCCAGCATATCATCTGAGGGCACCACACATTCGGTGCGTCTCGAAGAGCAGTTGGCCTTCTCCGATTGGATTAACTCGAATCTGGGGCATGACAAGGACTTGCAGCATCTGTTGCCCATCGATGCGGAGGGCAAGCGTCTGTATCTATCGATCAAGGATGGCATCTTGCTGTGCAAGATCATCAATCATTCCTGCCCCGATACCATCGATGAGCGCGCCATCAACAAGAAGAACCTCACCGTCTATCGTGAATTTGAGAATCTTACGCTCGCGCTCGTCTCATCGCAGGCCATTGGCTGCAACATTGTCAACATTGATGCCCACGATCTGGCCAAGGGCAAACCCCACTTGGTGCTCGGCCTGCTCTGGCAGATCATACGCATTGGTCTCTTCAGTCACATCACCCTCGACAGCTGTCCCGGCTTGGCCGGTCTGCTCTTCGACAATGAGCGTCTGGAGGATCTGATGAAGATGTCACCGGAGGCCATACTGTTGCGTTGGGTCAATCATCATTTGGAACGGGCCGGCATCTCGAGACGTTGCACCAACTTCCAATCGGATATTGTCGATTCCGAGATCTATTCGCATCTGTTGAAACAGATTGCGGGCAATGAGGCCGATGTCAATTTGGAGGCATTGCGTGAATCCGATTTACAATCACGTGCCGAGATCATGTTGCAACAGGCAGCCAAACTAAATTGCCGCAGCTTCCTTACACCCCAAGACGTTGTCAATGGCGTTTACAAGCTGAATTTGGCCTTTGTGGCCAATCTGTTTAACAATCATCCCGGCTTGGACAAACCGGAACAGATCGAGGGACTCGAATCCATTGAGGAGACGCGTGAGGAGAAGAGTAAGTAACTTGCAACACTTTGCGGTATGATTGTTAATTGTGTTTTTTTTTTCTTCTAGCTTATCGCAATTGGATGAACTCAATGGGCGTGGCGCCGCATGTTAACTGGTTGTATTCAGATTTGGCCGATGGTTTGGTCATCTTCCAGCTGTTTGATGTCATCAAGCCGGGCATTGTGAACTGGAGTCGTGTCCATAAACGTTTCACACCGCTGCGTAAGTTCATGGAGAAGCTAGAGAATTGCAATTATGCTGTGGATCTGGGCAAACAATTGAAATTCTCGCTGGTTGGCATTGCTGGACAGGATCTGAACGATGGCAATGCAACGCTTACATTGGGTATGCACTTAACTTATTAATCCAATTAGATTAAGCTGCCAATCTAGGTAGTAGAGAGCTAATTAATAAATATTTCTTTTCTAAAAAAAAAAAAAAAAAAAAAAAAAAAAAAAATGCTCTCAACTGAGCTTAATCTTTAGTATTGTGTAGCTAACATATATGTGTATTCCAGCTCTGATTTGGCAACTGATGCGCGCCTATACCTTGTCCATATTGTCCAGATTGGCCAATTCGGGCAATCCCATCATTGAGAAGGAGATTGTACAGTGGGTGAACACGCGGCTAAGCGATGCCGGCAAACAGTCGAGGCTGAAAAACTTCAATGATCATGCGATTGCCGATGGCAAAATTGTTATTGATCTTATCGATGCCATCAAGGAGGGTAGCATTAACTATGAACTCGTTCGCACCAGCGGCACACATGAGGTAAGGACCTCTAAACCTTTTCCATTTTAACATTTTTAATTCATATTTCTCACCTCTTTTAGGACAATCTGGCCAATGCCAAGTATGCCATTTCGATGGCGCGCAAGATTGGCGCACGTGTCTATGCTCTGCCCGAGGATATCACTGAGGTGAAACCCAAAATGGTCATGACCGTCTTTGCCTGCATGATGGCATTAGACTATGTGCCCAACATGGATAGTGTTGATCAAAATAATCACAACAACAGCAACAACAGCAATTAATTAAACAACGACAACTACAAAATCTACTCAATTATTACTTAATCAAGAAAGGATGAGAGTAAACAACAACAACAACCACACGAATTATGTAAACACTACGTATACGTAATATATACAAACTAACAACAACAACAACAACAACAGCTTCGCGCCCTGCAATTTGTTCTTTTAGACACCCTTTTTTTTAAATATATAATTATTATTATTATTGTATTATTATTATTTTTTTTTTTGCATATTGTAATTAAGTGTAAAAATGTTAAAAACAAACCGTAAAAAATACAAAAAAAAAACCTTATTTTATAAATAAAGGTTTGGCCTTTTCATTTTTTTTCCCCGCTTTAGTTAATATTTGTTTATATATATATATATATATATATATATATTGTAGAGAAACTGCGAAAAAAGTTGTTGAAAAAAGTGCAAGAAATTTTGTAATATGAAACTAAATACTTTGTAAAATATATACACATACATACATATATATATATTTGTACACAATACAATGCGTTTAATCATATACAAGCTATATATATATAGTATATAAATCTATTTTTGCATAAAGAGTTGCCTGATAATGAAAATGGGACAAAATGGACGGGAATTGAGGAATAAGCAATTAAGCGGCAACTTTTCATTTCTCTAAGTGTAAGAACAAAACCTAAAAACTAAACAAAAAAAAAAACAATTAAAGCCACTTTTGTTGCTGTTTTCTCATCGATAAATGTATTCTAGCTTTTCTTCTTGTAATGTGTTTTTTTTTTTTGTAAAGCGAGACGGCAACAAGCGATATGGCATGGCTTAGAAAGAGCTAGCATAATATGATAATGATGAAAACTAAAATTAAAGAATTTGATTTAGTGCAATGAGGCGATTTACCACAAAAAAAAAATATAAGCTTAATTTGGACTAACCAAAAAAAACTAAAAATTAATTTATATATCGTACGCATTATATAAAAAAAAGTATAAAATAAAATAAAAAACGAAGAAAACACAAAAAAAATAATTATTTTTTATATATTTTACAGTTTATATCCGCAGCAAAAACCCATCTACACCCCTTAATAAAAACAATTTATTGGGAATTTTAATAATCTTAATATCCATAAACTGTAAGAATCAGCAAAATTGTGCTTGTATCATTCTTTAAAACATCTTTTTTCATAGAAAATTCTCAGAATATAATTTTTTGCTAAAGATAAAGCCAATGATAACGTTTCTTAATGGTCTAAAATTGCCACACCCTAACCCTATATGTAGCAGCAATCTGCAATCAGTTTGTTAGTTTCTAATCGCTTTTTGGTCTTATAGCCTGATAAGCATACACCTCACGTGGCTCAATCGACAATCGTAGCTTATCTAACACCAACAACAACAACAAAATATGGATCTTTATAATTGCATAACAAAAATGTTTGATGTCAAAACAATTGCTGGGATATAAATATACTTTCTGGTGTGGGTATAAGAGTTATTTGAAAGATTTAGGCTTAAAGCTCTATGTTTCGCTTATACTTCGAACCTGAATTTAGAACTTAACATCTTCGATCCCATACAGCCTTGGAGACTCCAAGTTTTCGACAAAATTAAACTTTTGTATAACAGGGTTTTTTTTATGCCATTAACCTATGCAATAGGTAAAAAACGGGTTTGTTCAAAAGTATGTAACAGACAGAAGTTAGTATCTTCGATTCCATTAGGTATATTTATTCTTGATTAGCATCAACAGATGAGTCGATATAGCCATGTCTGTCCGTCTGTCCAACTATAAGAGCTAGAAACTCTAGATTTGTTACTTAAGCTCGCCTAAACTCTAGGAAGTACTAGTTTTTTTTTCCAATGAACTATAGATACAATAATGAAAGCTTGATAAAAAATTGGTTAAAAAACACCACAAATATCGCAGTTTAAACAGGACAACGAATTTTTTGTCTTCAAGATTTAAAGAGTTTGAATTTATAAGCATTCCTATACCAAAGACTCAAAACGAAAAGCTCTTTCCGATTCGTTTTTAAAAAAATAAAATCTAAAATTTCATAAAACTTTTGTTGCAAAGGAATCTAAGAAGGTTTTAAGAACTAGATTTGATGTTAAGTAAAAGTTTGGTATCATATAATGTTAATAATTGCATAATTCTTTATATTTTCAGGATTAAATGCTAGAAAAATATCTATATATATATATATTATATTCAAGCTGTAACAAATCAACTTGTGACAATGAATTTAGGCCTTAAAATTACAAAAAAAAAGGACAAATTTATATTGCAAATGTTTTCAAATAAGGTAACTAACAGGAATTGCAACACGTCGGCGCACAATACGGCTTAATCTTTTTTTAACCGGAGTTGGAGTAGTCGATGCTGTTGTTGTTGTTGTTGTTGTTGTTGTAGGTGCGTCGTCATCATCATCATTATCATTCTGCTGATAGGTGTAGCTGATGGTACGCTTATAGATGCGTTGCTCCTTCTTCGTCCCCGTCTCGCTGTCACCATTGCTGCTGATCTGTTTATTGGTTTCGGTATCGTAGCAACGCTTCAGGCGTTGACCTCCACTATCCTTGCACTCATAGCAAACACTTTTGCCGATCAGACGACGTTCGCACAAGCTGTTGTTGTTGCTGCTGTTCTCTTGATCCTGCTGTCGTCGTCGTCGTCTTGTCGACTCATCATCATCATCATCATCGTTGTCCATGTCGCGATAACGTTTGTATTTGGTGCCGCTGCCATAGGCATAACGTTCCGGCTCCGCCTCGTGGGAGTAGCTGCACGTCTCGGAGACTTCATTGTTGCGCGCCTCGCGACAGATCTTGCACAGTTGTCCATGGCGATGAACGCTGCGACAGCGTTGCGATTCCTTCTTCTCATTTTGCTTCTTCTTTGCCGGTTGGACATTGCTGGCCTCCGCTTGGGTCTCCACACTATCCTCCAGTGCTTCAGCATCTCCCTCTCCTTCGTCATCTGTTCGATCAAAGTATTCACGCACAAATTGTTCATAGTTGCGTTCGTAATCCTCGCCGGATTGTGCCTCAACACTTTGACTATCCGCTTCCGCTTCCGCCTCCACATCCACATCATCATTCACATCCACATCGGTTGCCTCTATGGACTCATCCAGCTTTGGCTGTGCACGTGGCAAATCCGCCGTGGAGGTCAATGCATCCAGACGCTGCAAGAGCTTGCCGGGCGCAAAGGCCTGCCAATAGTTGACCGAATGATCGTAGCCGACGACCACGTTGACCAACAGCATCAGCACCAGCAACATGATTAAACGTCGCGAACCGTTACTCCATTGCCTTATATATACAGTTATGACTCCAATGAAGCGTATCCATTGCTTGATTGCATTGGGCAATGAGCAACCGCAGCAGCAGTTGTTGTTGTTGTTGTATTGCATCCATTTCCTGACGCGCTGCGAAGGAAGTGCGAGTGAAAGGCAATGAGATGTAGGCTGGCGTTATATTTATTGCATCGGTCGGTCGGGCGAGGGGAATCGGAATCGGAATCTGGCAGTACGTTTAAGCTAAGGCCAATTTTGGTAACAGACTTCGCGTTGTTGTTGCATATTATAAATTACAAAAAAAGATTGGAATGAAACGCACTGAGGCGGCAGGCACAGCGAAGACTGTATATACGTATGTGTGTATGCGTGTGTGTGTGTGTGTGTGTGTGTTTGGTTGTTTCATTATAAACTACGCCATTCGTTGTATATCGCTTATCCGTTGAGCACCAATGCTGGGTGGCGGGGGTTTAATGGGCGCTGGTCTCTGATGTCGCAATTCGCGACGTTTCTCACGGATAATGTGTTTGGTTTGTGATGTGTCCAGCTCCTCCCAGCCGCCGGCATTGTCATCCACCCAATCCTCGAGATCAGCCTGCAAAATGACAAGAGTTACGTGAGAGTGACAGAGAGAGAGAGAGATACGAAACGCTTACATTTGCACTTATGGGCACCATATCGGTTGCTTTCAGTCTTGAGAAATCAGTCGGCGGCGCTGGCGCTGATGCATCCGCATCGCCCAAATAATATTTAAGCTGCGGCTTAATGTCCGGCGTCAGTTCCTGCAAATGCATATTGTTAAGAAGCGGAAAATGCACAAACTAAACAAAACTAACACTAAAGAAGTCCGGTTCGGGCTCCTCTTTGGGCGGCGTGGGTGGTTGGGCCATGCGCTGGCGATATTGTTCGATGTGCTCCTCAACGGTGCGCGGACTGTCATCCCAACTGTTCCAGTCCCGTTCCTTGCCATTGCTGGACGCTTTTGTTGTTGCAGCGGGAAAGTCGCTGCCGATTGTCACCGCCTGCAGCTGATCGTTGCCGCCGTGGCTGAGTTTGCGGCGACGCGAGAAACAGCACAGTGCGCGCCGGCACAGCGTTACGATGCCCAGCAGGAGCATTTTAATTTGTTGCAGCACCATATTCTGTTGGCTTTTGTTTTTGTTGTTTTTGGACAGGGAGTGTTGGGATTTAGCAAAAGTAATTAGGGGACACACAATAGAAAAAAAGCAAAACAAATATGATGTGTTGGTCGAGTGTGACCATAACAAAGTGAGACAGCTGTCAGCTGACTGCTGTGTGCTCAAAAGCTAACTGCTATGAGAATGAAATAAACTTCAAACCATTTAAAATGTGCCCAGAAAAATGTTTCATGCATATTTATTTATTTGTTTATTGTCAGCTAATATCAGTCGACATAAAATTATAATTAAATCAAATTAAAAAAAATAGAGCTTAAGCTACAAAAAAGTTTAAGATTAATGAACAAAATTTAAATTTAAATCAGTAAGCAAACTGAAATGAAATGAAAAAGTTTAAAAATTAAATATTATGGGGAGTTCAACAAAAATTTAATGATCCAACAATTTTTGCAAGGATTGGGAAAAACAGAGAAAAACCCAATCAGATCATAAGATTAGTGATTAGTGACTATTTATATTATTATATTTTAAGTAATTAATTAAAAAACAGCTAGAAGTAGTATTTATGTAAGAATGTCAATTTATTGAATAAAAAAAAAAGACAACTAAAACCATTTTAATGTAACATTGTTTGATTATTATTGCCATTCGCCTGCTCACAAACATTATTGCGTTCGATTTCGCTGCGCCGACGAAACTTGACAATTAATACCTCAATGATCCAGGGTACAGCACACATGGCCATGAACACATTCAATATGTGAAAGACTAACAGATAATCCTGGGTGCGATCTCTAATATAGCCAACGATAGGGCCGATTATGAACATTGCATTGCCCTGTGTAAACATAAATAAGCCATAGCCGCTTGCATAGCTATCAAAAACGAAAATAGTTAAAAATTTGAAAATTGTACGTTTCCTAGTCAATAACGCACCGTTCTTTTGGCAAATAGTCGGCAAATACCAAGGGCAGGGGTACATGTATCCAGGTGCGCAAGAAACCAAGTACGGCCGTTATGCAGGCCATGCCCATGAAGCTAGTGATGCCACCGAGAGCTGCAATTAAATACCCATTAATAAATAAATCAAAAATATCCAAATTTTAACTCACCAAAACGGGCAAATATCGTAAAAAGTGCTCCAGCCAAGTATATATAACGGGCGGGAACTTGAATAAATATAGCTGTAATCGCAAGAAATATTCGCGATAGTAAATCAGCAGCGGCTCCAATTGCAATCACATTTGCTGTTTCAGCCTGCAAGAAATAATGCATGCAATTAATTTGTGAACTAAATGCTGGCTCACAATATGATTCACGTTCACAATGCATTGGCATGGAAGCTCAGACACATTTCAATCAAGGTGGCAGCGCCCAAAAGCAACGGTTCTTTTTTCTGTCGGCTTTAGCTGCCGGCTGCCTTTTCGCTGCAGCTTCTGTGATTGCTGCACATGCGTGCGAGTGGGATAGCTGTAGTGCGCGTGTGCCAAAAAAAAAACGTCGACGTCAAATTTTTGTCCGTTTCGTCAGTTGGCGTCGGTTACTTATGCAGTGCGGCTTATCTTGTTTAAGTTAAGTTTATGTTGTGACTATTAAATTTAAATAAAATGTGTTTGTTTATAAGAAGTAATATATAAATAAATACTAAGTTCCTGATGATCAAAGCAATTTCCTGCAATGCTGTTTATGGATATTTCTGGCGCTGTATGCTGTATTAATGTGCGTGTAAGTTCACTTATATATTTACACATATATTTGACAAAATAAAATTCCAAGAACTCGTCAACTGAATCGCAAATAAGAGACATATTAAAAGTCAGTGTGCGTGAAATATTTGACCAGTTTTTGTCGAAATAAATCGAAATTAAGTTGAATTTATTTCTTCACGCAATTCGAACTTTTGAGTAAAATAAAATATTTAATTAAAAATGTGGTGAAAAATGTTACATAATTATTAAAAACTCTTACTTTGTGTGTGATGGTGCTCTCTAAACTCTTGCATATAATCTTGCTTGAAAAATAATCATTATACTTGTTAAAATTTTAATTCAAATGCACATAAAAATGTCCAAGCTGTCATCATTTCTTATTTGTGCATAGCGAAAAAATGGCGTACCTAGAAAAATGCTCGAAGCTTCTTGTGCTTGTTGTGTAGGTATTTGGGCATGGTACTGGTGTGAAGGAGCAAAAGAATATATGTAAAAAAGAGTGCAAACACATCGAGGCCTAGTGCAAAAGAGAACACAGAACGAATAATTGCGCGCACATTTAGCAAGATCAGAAAACGACAAAGCAACATCGCTTCGCGCAGTTTGGATTAAAAGTTGCGTTATCAAAATAAATATTTTTCATTGACATTTTCCATAGATATTTGGCGAATTTTGGTTGATTTGTGTCATCAATTTTTGCATCAGTTTTCTGTCTTCTTTTCATTAGTTTTTTCTGTCTCCTTCTGCACACGAGAACGCGCGCCATTTTTGTGCATATGTATGTAGTACACACCTTTGTCTTCGTATGTATTTCGAGGCGTTTGGCGTACGTGTACGCATGTGTAAAAGGGAATTGGCAAAAGTTTGATAGAAGAATGGCAAAGGCACAATGCAGGAAACCAAGACATTTTGACATTTGGTTGCCGGCATTGAACCGAACGATGAAATTTTCTTCTGCCAGTTCACGTCGGTCAGTTGTGCAGTGCAGTTCAGTGTTTTTTACAAGTGGAAAATAATCAAATCTAATGAAAAATATATAAAAATAAATATAACAGAAAATAAAATGAAATTTCTTCTAAATAAATATGCAATATTTTAACAATAATACACAAGGATGTTAAAGATATTAATTGATTACTTTTTTTCAATTAAAAGATTGTCGATCGAAACAAAATGGCGTCAGTTTCTGCTGGTCATGGTGTAATTCAAAGACGTGCATACGTGTACGCATGTGTAAAAGGGAATTGGCAAAAGTTTGACAGAAGAATGTCGAAGGCACAAAGCAGGAAACCAAGACATTTTGACATTTGGTTGCCGGCATTAAGCCGAACGATGAAATTTTCTTCTGCCAGTTCATGTCAGTCAGTTGTGCAGTTCAGTCTTCTTTTTACAAATGGAAAATAATCAAAACTTTTTAAAAAAAAAAAACATAAAAATAAATATAAAAGAGAATAAAATCGAATTTCTCATAAACAAATATGAAATAATTTAACAACAATACACAAGGATGTTAAATATATTGTGTGATTACTTTTTTCAATAAAAAGTTCTTTGTTCGAAAAAAAATGGCGTCAGTTTCTGCTGGTCATGGTGTTAATTTAAAGACGCATTGGCAAAAATAATCAAAACTTATTAAAAAAAACATAAAAATAAATATAAAAGAAAATAAAATCGAACATCCGCTTAATATATATGCAATATTTACACAACAATACACAAGGATGTTAAATATATTGTGTGATTACTTTTTTTCAATAAAAAGTTCTTTGTTTGAAACAAAATGGCGTCAGTTTCTGCTGGTCATGGAGTCAATTCAAAGAAGCAGTGGCTGTTTATTGGTGAGTTTCTTCGACAAGAAAATTTTTCTTATGCATATTTTGAGTATTTAGTTTGCCCAATTTTAATTTTTAATGCAATTAAATAATACTTAAAAAATTTGCATTTGCTTGCGAAGAAACATGGCGTCTATAAACACAAAAAATTTGTAGAAAAGGGTTTCGGATACAAGCGAGCATCACCAAACAGGCACAAACGCTAAAGTAAGAAAGAGAACACACTACTACTGCATCAGGCTTCTGTCGACGGCACACGGCACAAAAGAAGCTGCGCGCTTGCGTACACAGAAAAAAAGTTAAGTCGTGGTTTAAAAATAAGTGTTTGCTAAAGCGATTGCAATTAAGTTTTTACATAAAAATATTCATCTAAAACGTTTTCTTATGTCGGCAGGCATGAGTACGTGCATTTAAGGTTTTTTTCTTTTTTGTGAAACATGAAATAAAAATGGCAAACAATTATATTAAAACAAAACTTGAAAACTTCAATACAGAACAAATTATGTATCGTGATAGAATCAAAGAAAATTAAAGTTTTGTAAAGCGATTGGAATTAAGTTTTTACATAAAAATAATTTTTGCTTATGTCGGCAGGCATGAGCACGTGCATAAAAGTTTTTTTCTGTTAAAGACATATGAAAATAAATATGGTGGACAGCTTTATAAAATTGAATCAAACTTAAATAGTGAAAATGAAATTAAAAATTAGTTTGAACTTTAAATATTTTTAGGCAATTATGTATAATATAAATTTAGTGCTTTGCACTTTTTAGATAATGTTAAAAAAAAACCAAGCGAAAAATCGCAAAAAAAAGATGAGCTCCGCCATCTTTAATACACAAATACACTTGCAAATGACCACTTATACATAAACATATATACACATATATACACACATATAATCACACATTTAAACACATATATACACACATAAACATACTTACTCAAATTTTTTTTTTAAACTTTACCTTGGTATAACCCAATTCGAAGAGATAAGAGGGTTGCATGGTGAAAAAGGATAGATCCGAGTACAAGGCGAACGTAATGCCGAGCACAATATTAACATAGATGGGCTTCTTGAACAGTGTCAGATCCAGGAAGTCGACAATAAAGCCACAGAAGCCTCTCTCATTAGCAGCATTCTCTTTGCCATTGGAAACGCCATTGACATTGGCATTGGCATTGGCAGCAGGACAACCACTGACAACACTTTGGCGCCGGGAGGCCTGATGACTGTGCGTCATCTGTGGCGAGGCATCGCTGACAACCATGGGTCCAGACCAGTTGCCCAGACTGGTAATGCTTGAGGCGCGACTCGATATAGTCCTGAGCGTGTGCTGCTGATCATCGGCATGGGAAACGCGTCGTGAACCCACCAAACTGCTGGATACTTGCAATGTGTTGTTGCCATTAGCTGTTGCTGTTGCTGCTGGTGCAAAGATCAGTTCGGGTATGGCCGTCAATGGCGTCTCTGGCTGCACATTGACAACGATGTTCGATTGAATCGGTTGACGAATCGAAATCGGAATCGGCTGCAATTGCTGCTCCTCCTCCTCCAAGGGCACGCGTCGCATATGCCACTTGACCGGATGCATCAGCAGCATGCCAAAGATGGCATGTGCATTGATGGCGGTCAGCACCAGCAGGCAACCACGAAAGCCATACCATTGCAACAGCTTCTGCATCACAATCGGATAGATCATCGAGCCCAGGCCAATCAGTGTCTGGGCAAAGCTCATCCACATCACACGATTCTTTACAAAGTAATCATTGAACGATGTGTAGCTCGTCGGCACTATCAAACCGAATCCTGTGCCCTGCACCAAGCTAAACGCCATGATCAGATGCCACGTTGAGCTTGCAAATATCTGCAGGCCTGTGCCTAGGGCGTACAGGATGCCACCGGCCAAGCCCACTGGACGCAGTCCATAGCGACGGAACAGCGAGCCGGAGAATAGGCCGGCAAAGCTCATCGAGCAAAAGAATGTGCTGGTTATGATCGCAATGGCGCTCGTCTCCGCACCAATGCCCTTTAAAAAGTCACCAAAGATCAGGCCAAACGATGGTAGTGCTGCCAATCCACTGACCTGTTTGAATACCGTTAAAGATAAAAACTTTGTTTGTCAGATCTTAAGTAGGAGTGCTATAAAAAAATTGTATAAAATCTTCAAAAAATGCATATTTTCGAATCTAAAATATTTTTTTTGTTAAATCTTCACTAGCTTAAGCCCTAGCAAATTTGTTACAGTTTCATAAATTAATTCCAAAAAAAAAAAAATTTTTTTTTAATTTTTTATATCACATTAAATACGTATACACATTATATAAAGAAAAGAACTTTGTTTATCATCTCCTAAGTATAAAACCTTGAATTTCTTGATAGAACATCAGATAATTAAATACTATTTCTTACTATTTTTTGTACTTTAGGATTTTCTTTTTTGTGATGAAATTTTTTTTTTTCAAAACAGTGGTGGACGATTCTATGATATTTATATAAACTGGAAGCCTATTTATATATATGTTGTATTTACTTTCTTGTATTATGTTGATACATTTTTATATATTTAAACTTTTGAAATTAATTTTTTTATTTTAAATATATTTTTTTCATATTTCTTACAGGACAGAATGCTTTTAACTTTTTTTTTTTAGATTTTTTGTTTTTATTTATTTTTTAATACATTTTGCTCATTTTATATTTTTATTCAAATATATTTAAAGCTTTTTTTTTAAGCGTTAATCAAAATAATTTATTTTTATTTTATTTTAATTTTGTACAAATATTGTTCACTAATTATTTCACTTGAAGTTTCATTTTCAGTATTTGTCGACACTTTTGATTGACTTTTATTTATTCCGTTAACACCTTAAACCATTTAAGAAACTTATATTTTTGCACATTATTTCGAAGAATTCTTCACAGAACAAAAAGGTAATTCTCTTTAAGCACAAACTCTCTTCGTACACACATATTTATAAAGTACTTTTCACTTCCTTTTCCTTACAGATGAATGAAATCAAATCGAAAACTTACAAATGGCAATGCCATGCCAATGCATATGAGTATGCCCCAGCCGCCATCGGGTGCCACAAGCCGATAGGATTTGGGCTGTGACGTTGCCGTTGCTGCTGCTGCTGCAGCTGCTGCAGCTGCTGCTGGTGATGTTGCCGTCATCTTTGCTGCTCGAAAGTTGTACGGTAAGTGAGAGATGTATCTAATTCTTGGGCTGATTACATAGTAGTATTATGATCTTTGGCAAGCTTTGCTGCTGCTGCCCTATTGCCGCCTGCCTATTATTCATCCGGTATCTTGGCATCTGGTGTGACAGTAGCAATTTGCTTAGTTAATTATTATTATGATCCCTAAGAACACAAACAACTGTGATTAGATTAATAAAAACGACACTCTGCACATTCTCACTTTGTGCTGCGATGTGTGTTGCAAACTTCCGTGCCAAGCCCCATTTCTAGACTGATGAGAGAAGAGTGTTAAACTCTTTTTGAATAGTATTTATCTTGGGGTTGGTTTGTGTTTCCTTGGGAAACACAGCCTCCAAAATTGTTGCTAACATCATTTATTATTATTTTTATCAGCAATCAACATTTGTTGTTTGTCTTTTTATCAGTATATCATCATAGTTGTTCTTGTTGTTGTTGATCGAGGGAGCGCTTCTTCTTCGTGTGTGCCTTGATAAAAAGTCCAAGACTTTGGCAAATCCCCGTGAGATTTATTGCAAGTACTGTTCTGTTCTCGCTCTCTCTCTGCTTTTCCTATAATTTATAGATATTTAAATTTATTTTTCACGCATTATCAACATTTATGTGCCACTTGTTTGTTTTCCTCGCCCCCAGATGGCACTAAATTATTGTGGCCAAGATACTGTTGTACTTGTTTCCAACTAATGTAATAATATGATATTACAAGAAGCGAGATACCTGAGCATCATTATCATCATTAATAAGATAAAGTAATTGCTCATTTCATATTTTGATTTCTCAGAAATATATTTGACGACATTAGATGAGATACCCTTTAAAGATGATGGGCGAGAAAGAGGGCTATCGAATAAAAACCATTAGTTTTTTGCATTTTTATATCACTTTATTGAAATTTGATAATATATCATATATATGTATGTATGTATTGTATATGTACTATAATGTATAAGGCTACAATATCGGCAATGCATATCCAAAAGATAACATTATCTAAAATATAATTCTAGATGTGTATATGTATATGTGACTACACAATTATTAGTATTACAAAAAAAAAAGTTATTACAAATATTTTCTTTTTTGCACCCTTTTCACATTTTTTCGTATCTTCTTTAAGTACATGCTCTCTTCTGTGGTATGCGTTGTATATCTTAATGATTTTAACGTATCTCTCGAATTAGTGTTTTTGTTTTTTGGTCATGGCATCTACTACAATAAACTACAGTCAGCAATTGTTATTGCTTTCCGTTGATCAATTTTTTCTCTTCTTAGCTTTTATCTAAGTACGATACTATCTTACAATAAGGCATTTTTGTTTTTGTCAACCAATATTCGAATACAATATATATATTATATAAATTTGTATACTGTAGTTTTTTTTTATTGGCGCATCAAAGTTGTTGGGTTTAGAGTTCAGTTTGCTTCGAGTGGGTTTTTCCAGCTGCTTTGCCCTTCTCTCTCTCTTTTACAAAACTTCCTTTAACTCTATAAGGATCTCTTGGTCTTGCAATATTAATAATATAGATATGTGAATATATATTTTCAACATAACTGTTTCGTTTTTTTGTATATAGTATAGTATATATATGTATATATAAATTGTTGATTGGCAAAAATTGATAAATTCAATTCCAGTTTATACTCAATTCAGTTTGATATAAAGTTTGGTCTCTAGATTTTTCAATCGTCGTTGCTTAATTTCAGTTTATTCTAGGTACATTATCATATATAGTAGTATAGTATTAATATGTTTTAAAGCCCATGTTTGTTTGTTATCGTTTGATGCCTTTTGTTCATATGTTGTATTCATTTCATGCACATCATTTTGCTTAAGGAACTAACGCTTATCAACTATCTTTGAACTATCACATACAAGTTCATACAATAAACAATAAAAAATAATCAAAATAAAGAGAGAAAAATACAAAAAATAATCAAGTATCCGAACTGTGGGCAAACAATTTTGGCAAAAAAAAAAAGAAACAATACGATTAGGGCGAGGGGGGTTAACATTATCAGTATATGTATATATTTTTTGGTTAAAAGTTTGAGACTGATTTGAAACTTGAAGATACATAAATTATAATTGAAATAACTAAGTAATTAATTATTAAGTAGTATGCATTTAGTTTGTGTATTTAATGAGTTCTTTTTTCTTCTTCCTTCCATCCATTTTTGTATGCAAAATCCTCTAATAATTCTCCTCTCTTTTGTTCTCTTTACAGTTTAATATCTTCTCCTGGCGCCGCTGCTCCGGCTGCATCACCCGCTCCAGCTCCTGCTGCATCCTGTGTGGGCAACTGTGCCGCATCCGCTGTGCGACGACGCGTTTGTATAAACTCCACCAGATACTCAATGCCCCAGGCGAAGGCACAAATCATAATGCAAACGCTCTGTGTGTGTATACAAATCGGATAACTATCGGTCACATCACGTATTAAACCTGGAGAGTAAAGGGAATAAGTTCAAGGTTCTTCAAGGCATTTTGAAGGCTCTTCTCTTACCAATCAATGGCCCAAAGCTGATGACAAAAAGGGCCTTGCCAACCAAATGCCAGCCAAAGGCCGATGGCAACTTCTCCAATGAACAATATTCGGAAACGGTAAGTGTGAAATTGCTCAATGCTGAGCCACGGAAGAAGCCACAAATCGATAGCCAAATCATGAGCTGTGTCCAATCCGTTTGCTCGGCCATAACTAAAGAGAAAAACAAAACATTTTATTAACAACAATTTTATTTGCAGTAATTAAGTTTTGAAACTTACTGGAACGCGTTAGTGCCACAAAGATGATGGAGACCAAGAAGACGGTTCGCTTCTTAATGGTTGTACGATCGAACAGAGGCGGTAGTACAATACGAGCAGCAATATCGGTTATGGCCGTTATGGATAGACAATAGGCCACATCCGCCTTGGAGTAACCCAAATTGGCAAAGAAGAATGGTGTAACCATTTTGAAATTCATTTCGGCCACATAGAAGATGGAGAGACCAAAGAGTAGATTCAAAAACATTTTATCCTTGAGCATATCAATGTCCAGGAGATCGGCAAAGCGACGCCAAAAGCCCGGCTTCTTCTTTTTGGCCTCCTCATCGGCCAGCTCCGTTTGCTGTTTCTCCATTTCGGTGGGTTTCATCTTGATGAAACTATCACGATGTCCGCCCAAAATGCTGCCCGTGGCGGTGCCAACACGACGCAACTCCCGATCATTGCGCTCGAACTCATCATCGCCCAGATTGAGATGCACTTGCAGTATGGAACCCGTAAAATCCATATAGGATAAATTGGATGTGACGGACGCTTTGCGACAACGCAACTGTGTTGTATTCACCTCGGCCTGTGACGGATAACCGCCACTGCCGCTGCCCACATCGGCCGATTGGACGCCCGCCAGCGACATGATGCGTGGAAATGTTGGACGCTTGGTTAGACCCAAACGGGAACCGTTCATCGTATTCATGGCCATTTCGGAGTAGTTTTTGCGCATCGATAGATGTTGGATGTGCGTATTGTGTGTCTTATTGAAGAGCAGCGTATTCAGTTCGGGCAACGCATCCTCCTCGTTGCCATCCTCCTTGATGACCTTAAAGGCTGGCGGTGGATTTGCCTGCTGGCCTCCTCCACTTGCGCCTCCGGCTGCTGCACCCGACGGCTGCTGTTGCGGCTGTGGCGTTGGCATTGCCGAGATGCACATCAACTCCTCATCATCGAACTCCTCCTTCCAGTGCCACTTGATGGGCTGCAGCAACACCGAACCCACAGTTGCATTCAAGGCAACGCCGGCCAGCATTAAGACCGCACCACGAAAGCCATAGCCCTCGAGCAGGATGCGCACCAATTGTGGCATTATCAGCATACCCATTGCGGTGCCCGCCATGGACAAGCCCACGGCCTGACCACGCTTATGCTTGAAGTAATGATTCAGTGCCACAAACGCCGCCGATGTGGACAGTCCCACGCCAATACCATTGATCACACTATACGTGCTGATGATGTGCGCCATTGTCGAAGCAGGAGATGTTAGAGCCAAGCCCAGGCCGCATAGCAGCGAGCCTGCAATGGCCACCTTGCGATACGAGAACTCCTTGAGCAGTGGTCCCACGAACAAGCCGGAGAAATTCATGCACACATCCATGGTACTTATGATCACAGCTGCTCCCGTTGTGCCCACATTGAGATCACGCAGCGTATCACCGAACAACAAACCAAATGATGGCTCAATCGAACGTGTTGCCAGCTGCAAGAAAAAAGGAGAACAGAAAATTTATTAAGGTAAGTTTCGGTCATATACTCTGGAATCCTAACAAGCTTAAGAGAATTATTTACAGATCCTCAACTCATTAATTGGGTAAGAAACAGGAAGATAGAACAATCTTTTAATCTATTAAGTATATTAACATATCATTGTCATTATAGATTTCAGAGATTGAAGTTAACGTTACGTAAAGGGCTAAGGATCGTGATTTCTTTATATCCGAATATAGAGCTATGAGAAAAAAAAGGATTCTAAGAATAAAACATATCATAAGATTCTATAAAAAAGATTTTTAAGAAAAATATCTATGCTTAAATCTTAACAATTTTTCAAAAAGTATTCCAAGAATCCACAATTATTATTCCTAATGTATTCCGAAAATACCAAGCAATAAAAGTCATATATTTACCATTTGAATACCCTGTTAAAACATTGTTAATAACTTTGTCAACTTTATTACAGATGCAATTAGTGAACCACTAGGCGGAGGAGGAAGAAAAATTTGCTTTAATTTATGACCTTAGCCTGGGATTTGGATTTCGTTCGCAATAATCGGATGTTATGAACAACGTGATTTATCGGCCAAACACATGCCAAACAAATCATAATCAGCACAATTGGGAATGGAAAAGCAACAACTACAACAATATTATAGTATATATATAACCTAGTCAGAAGGGACAACGTCATCATATTCCACAAACTTATTATCAACAGCAGCAGCAGCAGTTGATAAGAATTCCAAGTGAGTAGACAGTGCCTGACTCTACATACATATATATAAATATTAAATGTTTAGTATCAATGCGAGATATATCAATGCACTTGAAGTTGTGACAGTTTGTCGTCGTCGTAGTCGTCGCTGTCGTCCTCCTCTCTAATCCCTCAATACTCAATGGCCTTCCCACTCTACAACCATATCATGCAACAGCCTAATGATTACTTGTTATGTGTGTTTGTCCCCTAAAACGAAACCAAAAAGTGTGGGCTCGAGGGCATCAAAGTGTCTCTTTTCGAAAGCCTTCACTTCCTCGCCACGCTCGACAACAATATTGTTGTGAGAAATTCATTTGTATTCAGTGTCATTGATAAACATATGTACACATGATGTCAATTGTTTTATATTCAAGTCCACAAAATTAAAACACTTAAAACTCAATCATTTATTGGTTATCTTATGACTTTTGATGAACTCATTTTTCGAATAGTACAAACTTTTGATAAATTTTTAAAAATAAATGTGAAAAATACTTTGATGTCAAGCAGTTTAGTTGCAAGGATCACAGCTTGGTTGCCTATGGAAAATGTAATCCTCTATATACACAAACCGTTTCAAAACTAGTTTTTTATCCTTTAAGGATTAACTTTTTAGTTGGGAATGATATAGAATTGGTAAATGATTGGTGAATTGTTGTTCAATATTGTTGATCATCTTTGCTTAATACATTTTTATTTATGTTTTTGATAAGAAATAAAGTATTAGTTCCTTATTTTTGTGTTATTTGAAATGCTTATGAAAATATAGCTTTTTACTGAAAGCTTTGTTCATCTTTTGTTGTGAGAATTCTATGATAGAAAGCTAATTAAGTTTTTTTTCACGAATTTTTGCATTTTCTTTCTTTATTTTGAGAACGAAAGAAATTTGAAAGAAACCTTACAATTTATAAAATTTTTTTCCTGGCATATTTGACTAATAAAGTGTTCTCTTGTAAACACCTCCCTTGCATTATATTTAACTATCAATTATGATAGGACACAAAATTCAAACCCTTTAATGATAACATATATGTTACTCACTGCTCACAAAAAAAAATAATGATGGATTTGTTTGATCGTCGTCGTCGTTTATAACCTTAAAGTAAAAAGGTACTCGAACATTTTGGTTGTTGTCGTTATTGATGATGATGATGATTATGATTATGATGGGGTGTTATTGAAGTGCTTTATTTGTGCTTTTGCAAAATACGATTATTATTGATTGTTTGTGCTCTTATTGATTTTTCGTTTTTTTTTTTATCGCTTTTCATTTCACATAAGTCTGAATAAGAGCGAAGGAGAGGGGAGTGGAGTGAGACGCGCTCTGGTTTGTAGCTAGGGCAATAGTTAATGCCTAGATGATGTGTGTTGTGTTGTGTTTATGGGCGCTTCATTCAAAACGTTAATTGCTTGATAATTGAATTATCACCAATCATAATTGAAACAAGAAAATTGAGGGTAAACACTAAAAGCAACACGCGCTCACTTAATGATAGACTAAACGCTCCTTAAATAGCCCACAATGCTAAAGTTGTTGCTGCGATTATGACTCGTATTATTATTACTATTAGTGTATAGTTTGTTGCCTAGGCACAATGTTTAGGGAACTTTGATTTTTGTCGACTCTCTCTTTTTTCTACTCCTCCCTCGCACATGTGATCGAAATCAAAACTTGGTGATAAAAAGTAAAAACATTCATTCTTGTTTTTTTGCTTGTTGCTTATCAAGCCAAAGCAATTTAAGCTAATTTCGATGAAATAATGGTAATATCTTGATGGAATTAATAGAGAAGTTCTTCGTTCTTATCGATTTTTATCGATAACAGTAAAAGCTTCTAGAAAATGGAATTTTGTAAGCAACCATGCAACTATCCTGATGGAAGTTCCTGGTTTTCAAGTTTCCTTCGATAACTTTTATCGATTTTTTCGGTATTAGCAAAAGTTTCCAAAAAATATAACTTTGTAAGCAATTGAAGCTTATGACGGTTAAATAGTGAAAACATCTTGATTACTTTTATCGATAAAAGCAAAAGCTTATGGAAAGTGAAATTTTGTAAGGACTTTAAGCTAATTTTTATATTTTGAATAAAAATATCTTGATAGAAGTTCTTAGTTGAAAATTTATTTTACTTTACTTTAATCGATTGTTATTGAAAACAGCAATATCTTCTGAAAACATCTCACTAATCTTTATCTATTGATTATTTATTGATAACAGCAATACAGCTTTAATCAAAGCTTTTAAATAAAGCTAGCTCAAATCTTGCAAATATCTTAATGGATAACAATATTCAGTTAAGAAGTCGATGATTTGTATTTGTCTCACTAATAATCTAGATTTAGAATTTTGCAGCTCGTGTGCTGCTTGTATTTTCTTCGCTTAGCGTGTGTGTAATGTGCAATTAATATTGGTTAGCTACTATATTTATTATTGTTGCGAGGTTTTTTTCCCCTTCTTTTGATTTATTGACTTTGCTATTTGTGCGACGATGCGGTTTTTAGCGCAAAACAGCAAAAGTCAAACAAACGAACAAACAATTGAGAATTCCACGCAACAACAACACCAATAACCGTTAACCGTAATCGTAATCGTAATCGAAAATCGTCAGCTGTAAATGCTCTAAATAAGCCTTTTGATTTATACCATGGTTGTTAGTTATTGTGTGATATGTTTGCATTGCTCATTTAGGGGGGATAATTAGGTGGACGGCCGCCTGTACTATTTATTGTATTGTAAACATTTGCAATATTTTCCAATTCAATTTACAAGTAGTCGTTGCAGTCACAGTCACAGTCACAATGGCCGCCACTTGCGTGAAATTAACGTGACATTCGGATGTTCAGAGAGTGTGTGCTCGTATGATGATATAAGGGAAAACTATTCAATGATGATTGGTTTCTTGGGGTATGATCCGCATTGGTTGGCATTATAATTAGCTTATTCGAAATATGTTGATTGTGACCTCTTGATACACTTACACACATTGTTTGAAACCTAACTGATAAGTATGCCCAAAGCATTGGGCATTGTGAATATGATAGTGTCAGTTTTGGTTGCAGACTGCCATGGACGAAATCGTTTATTTTACATGATTTAGTCCTTGTCAGCCTGCTACTAAACTTGGCGCTGGTACATCGACATTGGGCCATGGTTTCTAAACTTAAGTTGTGGTTGGAGTTTAATTTAGTTGTGATATATAGGTTATACTAGCCTTGAGCCATTTGCAGTTCCAGCATTTGGCAAGTTGCAACTAGTTTTTGATAAGTTGAACTTGGCCAAATCTGGTATTACATTTTTGGCAAACTGCAGGTTAAGTTGTGACTGAAGTTTACTATAGCGGTATTTCCAGTGATTTAATAGGGTATTAAGTATCAAACGACCTCCTGTGCCATTTGCAGTTTCCATATTTGGCACTTGGCCATTTTTTTTTTTTTTATATGTTGACATTTGCCAAATATGGTATTGCGGATGGTTCGGACATCGACCATAGGTTCTAAGTTTTGTTTATAGCTACAGGTTAAAGTTTACAATTGCGGTACTTCCAGTGATTTAATAGTGTGTTAAGTATCCAATGCCTTGTGCCATTTGCAGTTCCGTATTCAGTGAGTGCAAACTATTTTTTGATTAGTTTGCACTAATTGAGTATGGGATTGCGGATGGTGCGTACATCTGGCCATAGGTTTTAAGTTAACTAACTTTTGTTTATAACTACAGGTTAAGTTGTGATTGAAGTTTACTATAGCGGTACCTTCAGTGATTTAATAGGGTATTAAGTATCAAACGACTTCCTGTGCCATTTGCAGTTTCGACTTCCAGTGTGTGCAAACTGTTTTTTGATTAGTTTGCACTTGCTGAAAGCGGAATTGCGGATGGCTCGTACATCTGGCAATAGTTTCTAAAAGATTTAGCATGATATATATGAATGTAGGTTATAATAGTCTTGTGCCATTTGCAGTTTCGATATTTGGCATTTGGGAACTTTTGTTTTTAATAAGTTCTCCATTTGCCAAATATGGTATTGCGGATGGTTCGTACATCAAGCCATAGGTTCCAAGTTAACTAACTTTAGTTTTTAACTACGGGTTAAAGGTATGGTAAAAGTTTACTATTGCGGTACTTCCAGTGATTTAATAGTGTATTAAGTATCCAATGCCTTGTGCCATTTGCAGTTCCGTATTCAGTGAGTGCAAACTATTTTTTGATTAGTTTGCACTAATTGAGTATGGGATTGCGGATGGTGCGTACATCTGGCCATAGGTTTTAAGTTAACTAACTTTTGTTTATAACTACAGGTTAAGTTGTGATTGAAGTTTACTATAGCGGTACCTTCAGTGATTTAATAGGGTATTAAGTATCAAACGACTTCCTGTGCCATTTGCAGTTTCGACTTCCAGTGTGTGCGAACTGTTTTTTGATTAGTTTGCACTTGCTGAAAGCGGAATTGCGGATGGCTCGTACATCTGGCAATAGTATCTTAGAGATTTAGCATGATATATATGAATGTAGGTTATAATAGTCTTGTGCCATTTGCAGTTTCGATATTTGGCATTTGGGAACTTTTGTTTTTAATAAGTTCTCCATTTGCCAAATATGGTATTGCGGATGGTTCATACACCTAGCCATAGGTTCCAAGTTAAGTAACTTTAGTTTTCAACTACGGGTTAAAGGTATGGTAAAAGTTTACTATAGCGGTACTTCCAGAGATTTAATAGTGTGTTAAGTATCCAATGCCTTGTGCCATTTGCAGTTCCGTATTCAGTGAGTGCAAACTATTTTTTGATTAGTTTGCACTAATTGAGTATGGGATTGCGGATGGTGCGTACATTTGGCCATAGGTTTAACTAAGCTTCTCCTATTTCTTTTCCCACCATCCTATAATATGTCATAATAATATTCTAATCGAAATTGAATTTGTTTTTGTTGAAACTATTCCATTCATTCTCAGGCAATAAGCTCGGGTTTGTTTGTGTTTGTGTTTCCATTGATAAGAAACGAGAGAGAGGTTAAACAATATGTGTGTTCTGTTTTCAGTGAACATATGTTTCATGGGAATGCGTATTGTTTATATTAGAAATATTGCAATCTTAGGCACTGGGCATGAATCATATTTCACTTTGATTGTTATTCTTTCTGCTTTAATGTTGACTTAATTTGCACTAATTGCAAGTGGAAATCTGTTTGGTTTTCTTATTATTATTATAAATACAAACAGCTGTTTTTAAAACTATTTTTCATGTTCAGTGTGACCCTTTTATAAACATTCTTGAACGCAAATGTTTTCATTATTTTGTGATAAAAAATAGGAAATATGATATTATTAATTTTAATGTGTGTTTCGTTTATGATAGCGAATTTCTAGATACTTTTTAACCATCAAAAGCTTGCGTCTCTTGAAAATAAGATACTTAACGCTTGTGACAACATTTGTCATTATCAATTTGTGGTATTTGATGGGACGACGACGACGTCATCATCGTTCTAAGGTCGAGAAGCAACGGACGAATGACGTCGCTTAGGGTCAAGCGGGACGACGTGGGAGGTCGTCATTGGTTTTTAGGAAAAGAACAACAACCCACAAAAGTCATTCGCATTCGTGTGTCCTCCCCTTCTCTCTTAAGTCGTCGTCATCGTAAATTGTTTTGTTGTGTTGTCCATCTATTGATTTCCCATTAACTTTTGCATGGCATTTTTTTTTTCGTTCCTAATGGTTTTTTTTTTTTTGTGCTTTTCTTGGTTTTTTGTACCTCTATTGCAGCGTGGTTTTATAATTTTGTCGTTGAGTGCTTTAAGCATAGATTAGCTTGGATCAAATCCATTTGCAGAGTTTCTTCATCAGATTATGTGGTAAACTGGTTTTCAATATGTTATGATGTTAATCGCGAGTTCCTTATTAATCTTATCCACAATTTACAATTGCAGTTTACACAGTTTGAAGATATGCGTGAAGTGTTTTCGATATATTCACCATAGTTTCGAATTGTGACAATCTGTGATTGGTTCTCTTCAGACATTTATGGATACTACGGATAGAATCGAATCTAATGTGTTTCGGTCCGTTTGCAGTTTTTACTTTCATGCCTGGTAATGAAATGTTTCTTTTGATAAACCTCAATATCATTCGTGAAAGTGAGAGCTGTCTGTGGTTTGCTTCAACACGGGTCGGGTTAGCAGAAGATCATATAGCTATCGCGAGTTCCTTAAGATGAGTTTTTAATCGGCTTGCGCGTAGTTAATCTGCTCTCCTCAATTCCATTTGCAGCTTTTGTTTAGCGAGGTACTGCTGAATATTATTAAGATCAACAGTATTTCGTTGAACTTATGCTGCGATTAGGAACAAACATCTATTAATAGTATGGGGCAATCGTGTTCGCGTCGATGGTAATGTTTTTGTGCAAGTGTATCTCTATATAAAGATCTTAAGATAAATATTAAAATATTTTTTTTTTTTTTGAATATATACAACTTTCTAGTTAAACTTGACTTTTCTTCGAGTAAAATTTAAAATTTAAATTAGAAAACCTGGCAAAAATCAAACAAATTTGTATGTTACAACATATTCAGTTGCTCCTTACGGGTTGATCCATTACCAAATTGATAAAAATTGTCTATGAGCTAAAAATGTTTGTTTACAAACATATTTAGAGGCCATTAACCTAGTTGGCGCTATGTGCTATGACTTAAATGGATTTTTTATTGGCTTTTAGGCATATTTTTTTGTATTTTATCTAAAAATGCAAGGTTTTGTTTTGGTTTTTATCGCATTTCCAGTTTAATGTCTTGTGTTTATTATTTTTCCGTTCAATATTTGATGTTTGCGGCGTTTTTATTATTCATAATTAAAAGCAAATTTACACATTGTACATTTACGATTCTGTTAATCAGGAAAAAATGATGCCTTCAACTTGAAAGTGGCGGCCTTTTCCCCTCCCACGCCCTTGTGGCATCGTCATCTTGCTTTGCATTCATTTGCGTTAATTGAAAAATGCGTTTTTGTTTAATATTGGCAAGAGAATAAGGGGGGTGGCGTTGGGAAGTTTACGGGGCGGTCTCAAAGATCGATGTTAAATAAATTTGAATTGAAATTATCTATGTGTGTGTGTGTTCGTGTGTGTGTTTGATGGCAATTGAAGCAATTAACTGTGAAGCGAACATTTTCACTATGAATATTATAAAGAAATGTGAAATGTGTGATATAAGGGAAGGGGGCAGGGGCGAGACGATATTGCTGTCAAACATTTCAATTAATAATTCATACATATGTCGACTCTGGGGCGACGTCAGTTGACCACCATTAAAACAACAGAAACAAAAACAAACAAAACCAAACTGAACTCAACTTAAATTGAACGCTTTGAGTTGCGCAGGCAGGGGCCGGTGGCCGGGGGACGGGAGCATGGGTTTTGGCTCACTCGCGCTCCGCATGATCACAATCATGTGATTTATCCATATATATAAACATATATATATATATGTATATACCAATTCTCCGATGCAGGCACACAAACAAACAGAGAGACAAAAGTTTTATTTTTTGTATTTAATTGTAAAAGTATGATCGTCAGCTGGTCACAGAAACAAACAAGTTTTTGGGGCAGCAGCAGCAGCAGCAGCAGGAAACGACACGCCGCACATGAAGTTTGCAACAAAGTCACGTGATCTTAAAGATTGGTGCCGAGAAGGGGGGAAGGGGAGAAGCGGTGGGTTGTTATGCTTTTTGTTTATGCTTGTTTGTTTTGTTTTGTGGACTATGAAACTGAAGCATAACAAAGCGGATCAGCGCGAATTCTAGCATGTCGAAGATCATATACCCTTTAAATGGCATGGATTTTTTTTTTTAAGTTTTCTAAACTGAATCTGAGAATATTGCTAAAGAGTTTATTGTTTAAGCGAAAGACAGTTCTTGTGAACTATTTTTGCTTCTCAAAGAAAAAAAAAAACTTCTAAAAACTTAAAACTTATGATTTAAGAGCCATACGCTGTGAATGAAATCAAAGTTATGTGGATAAACAATGAGTTAGAAAGCTTAATAATTGTGAGATTCTACTGTATTTTAGTAAAAATCAGAAAAATCAAACCTAAAAAAGTTGTATTGAGGAAACCAGCTTTTTTAAAAAAGTTTTTCCAATCATTTCGTTAAGATTTGTTCATACCTTCATCTATGAAGACTTGGGATAAAACAAATAAAAAAATGCGGTCTTCGAATTTTGTAATACAATGTTGAAATTTAAATATAGTAAACAAACAATATACATTCAAAAGACTCTTGAACACAGACTTGTAACAAACTTAATAAAACATTAGGCATACCCCAAATACGAGACAAAAATAAAACCTGATTGGCAACAGTTGTCCCACGGCCAGCAAGCCGTTATTATATATATGTATGTGTGTGTGTTTGCATTTGTTGTATATGTTTGTGTGTGTGCATTGACTATTGACATTGATTGAAACTCATTGCAGTTGGCAACAGCGCGCGCGCTGCATGAGATAAAAAACAAATCTATCAATAGGGTTCGATTCGATACGCTTTGATTGCGGGGCATTGCTGCAACTTAAGATGATTCGATGTCTCAGAGAGAGCGAGACAGAGTATGTGATTCATACAATACTCTTCTAGGCACGTGCTGCTGCTTAAATGATTGAATAGATTATTCTTGTATCTCTCTCTCTCTCAAAGATCTCAGCTGTTGATCTATCTTTGTTTGCCTTTGTATAGCTATCTCTGTCGGGCTTGTCTGGCGCGTGAGTTTGGCATTAGTATCAATTGCGTATGAAATGTTAAACATACATAACGTATACGTATTTTAGCAATTGTTATTAGTTAAGTTATTGTGCAATTAGCAACAAATTCGAATACAAACTTTTTCTTCGATGTTTTTTGAGCTTCGATTTTTTTTAGTATTTACCTGCGAGAAACACACTTTTCGTTGCTGTTTGATTGAACTTAGCTATCGAACAAGCTATATATTGTAAGCTTTGAAATCACTTTAAACCACTTTCATTGCCCAAACAAGATACAGTGAAAGCACCCGAGGATGGACAGTCGCGGTTCCAGAGTATTTTTGTCTGCCGGGAATAGACTTTGTATGAAAATCATAAAATTCGTATGGCAAAGGGAGATGTCGGCCTGCGGGAGCTGTCCGCGATTAGACTTTTTACTGTATACACTTTGTTGCTAAATCAACTTAAACGATAATGATTTTTTTTTTTTTTTTTTTGCCATTTTCTTGTGACTCAGAATCTAATTACAATAAAATTGAGCTCAAGTTGAAATCTTAAATGCAATTATGGGGTATTATAGTTTAAATTGCGTAAACAGCGAGACCAGACATATAGGAAAAGTGACGTGGGACAATCTTCGACGATAAAAACTATCGTAGCGTATGCAAATATTTTGTTCTTTGGGGTTTTTTCTTATCGTTTACTCACGTGATCGCATTGTAATTCTGTTTTGTCTATAATTATCAGCTCTATTCATTCATTCATTTAAATATGCTTCATTTGGGTTCATTGGTTTTGGCCAATGTTTATCTGGCGCGCTATCAAAGTGTTAATCGACCCACTGTCGTTGATAAGATGCGACAACAAGAAACAAACTAAAACCTAAATCAATGCCCGATAATTGTTATAACAAAAAACCCAGAATTCTTTTTCAAATAAAGTAGTTACCGAGAAAGCAAAAGATAAATTGTCAACAGAGACTTAAGATTTTTTTTTTTTATTATTGTTGACACTGAATTGGCGTGACAGAAACAGGGAGGCAGAGAGCAGGGGGAGCACTCAAACAATCACATCGATATAATTTATGGGTAAACAGTAAAAAGCAGTCGAGACAAAAAGATACACACATACATATGTTAGCCCTCCAGTAGGGTAGAAAGTGAGGTGCGAAAAGGCAGAGAGTGCAAAGTCCATAATGTGCGCGAAAATTCTACGAATTAGTTGTTTTTGTTTGCTTCTAATACCCTGCAAGACCAGAAGGGCATAATGCAATTTTGCAAAAGCAGAAAAATGTTTCTTTGAACTTGCAAATAGTTTTTATATTTTTGATTAATGAACTATATATGTAATGAGTTTTCCATACTAGGTAAACATAAACAATTTCGGTTTTTTTTTCTTTTTTCTGGAAATTTGAGCCTTAAAGATTTTGTCATTGAAACTTCAACAATTAGAGTTTTTAAAGGGTATTTATCATAGTCTATCTTCTTCGTTTCTTTTCCTTATTTGCCAATTTGTATGGCAAACAAAATACATAGTTGTGATATCGTTTCATTACTTTCCTATTTCAAAAACTATATTTATATTTTACAAACACAAAAACATTGCTAAAAACAAATAAATATGTACTGTATACAGTATCAATTGGAAAACAATTGAAAACATGCATTTGAATTAATTGAGAAACCAAATCAAAAATAAGCAAAAACGTCGCAAACGACGCAACCGACTGCGATATACTCTGAAAAACCTGTTTACATATCTGTGTTAAGGATTCTCGATATCTGCAAAGTTTCAATGCTCTAGCCTTAAGGTACAGACGGACCAATGTACCACTAATACCTTTTGGTATTATAGAGAATATATTAAATACATATTTACTTTTGACGCGTTGTGTATAAATGGAAAAGTTTTCTAACTTTTATGGTTATTGGTTTACTTCACACTATGTACAATTTAATGGTCAATATTCAGATATATACGTAGCTATAGAGTATATATATACATAATTGATCCATTGCAAATCGACGCGACCCGCTTTGTTCCAGCTGAATGCGGCAATTATACGATGAGCTCACATGGTATACAATATATATTATGAATATGTAGTATTTTATAATATTTTCTAAGATTCTCGATTGTTTTGTTGATGCAATTCGCCAATATTCAATATGATACCACAGTCCAAAACAAAACGAAAACAAGGGTTCGTGGGCTCAATAACTCGTCCGGATCTTACGTTGTTTTTCAAAAATCTAAGATAAGGTCGAGTTATTGAGCTTCTTACCATCTCTCTCTGTGATTCGTTTGCGGTATATTGAAAACACAGTTAAAAACATTCTCTTTTAGATAAGAAAGTAAAGGTTCTTGGGCTCAATAACTCGTCCAATTTTACGTTGTTTTCAAAATTCGTAAAAGTTGTCGGTTATTGAGCTTCTTGTTCTTCTATTCATCTCTCTCTCTTTTCTGTGATTCGTTCGCGGTACTAGACAAAACAAAACGAAAACAAGGGTTCGTGGGCTCTATAATTCGTCTTCTTACCATCTCTCTCTGTGATTCGTTCGATTCGTTTAAAAACACGAATATGATTAAAATTTAATTTACAAATGTAAAGGTTCTTGGGCTCAATAACTCGACCAATTTTACGTGGTTTTTCAAAAATCGTAAAATTAGTCAGGTTATTGAGCTTCTTTTCCTAACATCCATCTCTTTCTGTGATTCGTTCGTTCGTATATTAAAAACACGAATATGATTAAAATTTTAAGTTACAAATGAAAAGGTTCTTGGGCTCAATAACTCGTCCAATTTTACGTGGTTTTTCAAAAATCGTTTTTAATCGTAAAATTAGTCAGGTTATTCAGCTCCTTTTCCTTACATCCATCTCTTTCTGTGATTCGTTCGCGGTATATTAAAAACACGAATATGATTAAAATTTTAAGATACAAAATGGAAAGGTTCTTGGGCTGAAGAACTTGTCTAATTTTACGTGGTTTTTCAAAAATCTTAAAATTAGTCAGGTTATTAGCTTAAAATTAAATTTTAAGAAAATATTTATCGTAAAATTAGTCAGGTTATTGAGCTCCTTTTCCTTACATCCATCTCTTCTGTGATTCGTTCGCGGTATATTAAAAAACACGAATATGATTAAAATTTTAAGATACAAAATGGAAAGGTTCTTGGGCTGAAGAACATGATATTTCTTAATTTTACGTGGTTTTTCAAAAATCGTAAAATTAGTCAGGTTATTCAGCTCCTTTTCCTTACATCCATCTCATTCTGTGATTCGTTCGCGGTATATTAAAAACACGAATATGAATAAAATTTTAAGATACAAGTGAAAAGGTTCTTGGGCTTGATAACTCGTCCAATTTTACGTGGTTTTTCAAAAATCGTAAAATTAGTCAGGTTATTCAGCTCCTTTTCCTTACATCCATCTCTTTCTGTGATTCGTTCGCGGTGCAACGCAAAACAAATATGATCAAAACTTTCTGTTTAAGATACAAATGAAGAGGTTCTTGGGCTCAGTTCCTTATTTCCTTTTTACGTTGTTATTTAAAAACCGTCAAAAGTGAATCTAGGTTCTGAGCTACTTGAGCTTCTATCCATCTGTCTTAATGTGTGATTTGATAGTGAAAAAACATCTTAAAGTAATATTTGTTGCCAAAAAGAGAGCGATAAAGCTAATGTTTAAATTAATTTCATAGCTTTTTCGATCTCTTTATTGCAATTGATGTTAAGTGCAAATTACGTCGGCTTTGAAGTGAGTGTTCTGTGTGTTCCCAAAAGTAAAGATATAAAGTACGTTTAGGCTTAGCAAAGCGATGGAACACTGTGTGGTTTTCTTACATAAACACAGTGATCCATCGCGTTGCTCAGCTTATGGAACTTTAAACATATCTGAGGTGAAGAAGTAATGAAAGTGTTTGATTTGTATTGAGTGTGTATTCTCTTTATCCATGTGCTGTTTTAAGGTTAAGGTAGTTTGAAGCTGATTTCGATATGTTTCAATCTGCCTTAACTGTGGACAGCGCATGGAACATATAGAGGATATAAACAGTGGAACATTGGGCCCCAATTTCTGAAAGTTCAAAGCAAAAAACGTTCTTAACACATTTTGTTGCGCTGTTTTGAATATTTGAAATCGATATCATTATCGGCATAGCTTCAACGAGTGCATCGGGTTTATCAAGTGTCAAGGTCTGTCTATGTGGGTGGAAAAGGGAAGAATTACTCAATTCATATGGATATTAATATTATTTTTATTTATTTAATTGATTGTACATTTGTTTTATTGTCTCAATAGATAACAGATTGCTGCGTTTCGTTTCGTTGTGTGTTTTAGCTTTTTTTCTTTTGTAAATATTTACTTAAATATGTGGATAAATTGTTATCTTTGGCCCAACCCCAGACAGCAGACGGGCTGGCAGACAAAAGACTCCAACAGTTTTTTATTCCGATAAGAACTATAAACAAATAGTGTTGCAAATTGGTTTTCTTCCTACTACAACTCAACAAATAACAAGATTATATTCTTATTTTGTTTATTAAATTATATTTTTGTTGAACTTTGTTTGTATTTCATATTGCATACTAATCAGTAATATTCTCTTATCGGTTCTTAAGGTTTTCACACCCAAAATGTAGTAAAACATTTATTGAGGGGAGGGGAGGACGGGCAGGGGAGCCACACCTTGTGCCTGATTGTTTATTTCGCATTCGTAAAAGATTCAATACTAAACATTAATTTGACTCGTAAATGATTTAAAAGCGATTAAAAGTGTTGCAAACGATAACGCTAAATGCGATTAGTGTGAACACTGGTTCTCGGTCATATAATCGACTGATTTGAGAGCTAACAACAACAACAACGATTATGACGATGATGATGATGATGTTTGTTCTTGATTTTGTATTACGCCCATAAAATTGCATATAATTGATAAGTATTATTATTTTTCGTCTTTTTAGTTCGTATTGAACATCAATTAAGTTTTACGAACGTTTTAAATTTTTCATTTGCGCATTAAAATGTCGAAAAAAACAAAATTTCAGCAAGCCCAAATGATGATTATCTTATCAAAATTACCTAGTTACTAGGCAATTATCGATAAATGTTAAGATTTCCTAACACATACACAAAGTTCACGCGAGTTTATATGAGTTGGCAAAATGCTTCCGAAAACGTTTTGGTTTGCGGCTTTGTCATTACAAGAAAGTGTATTTTACTAGAAGAGTATCGTTTGTTAATCGAATTCTTGTGCAGTTTCGAGCATATCCCAGTATTGAACTAGTTTTGAAAACGTTCAATTCTGGGTTGTGTTTGAGGTTGCGCATGGAACCTAGAAACAATATTCAGGATCGGATCGGATCGGATCGGTAAAGTGAAGTGCATTACATTCCAAATTCAGTTCAAGGTACGTGAGTTGTATTAACAGTATCATAGACTTGTAAATATCACTAATGTACCTTTAATTGCGAATGGAACCAGTAACAATATTTAGAATCGGAACGGTATTATAGTGAAGTGAAGTAAAATTCTGCCATATCTAGTTTTAGATACTTTAGTCTTATTAACCATAGCATAGAACTTGTAAATAATTCTGATGTACCTTTAAATGCGAATTGAACCAGTAACAATATTTAGAATCGGATCGGATTGGATCGGTGAAGTGAAGTGCATTACATTCCAAATTCAGTTCAAGGTACGTGAGTTGTATTTACAGTATCATAAACTTGTAACACTCCTGATGTACCTTGAATTGCGAGTGGAACCAGAAACAATATTCAGGATCAGATCGGATCGGATCGGTAAAGTGAAGTGCATTACATTCCAAATTCAGTTCAAGGTACGTGAGTTGTATTAACAGTATCATAGACTTGTAAATATCACTATGTACCTTTAATTGCACGAAATTGTGAGTAAGTAAATTTTTTTTATATTTATCTTAGTAATCATAGAACTTGTAACACTCCTGATGTACCTTTAATTGCGAATGGAACCAGTAACAATATTTAGAATCGGATCGGATCGGATCGGTAAAGTGAAGTGCATTACATTCCAAATTCAGTTCAAGGTACGTGAGTTGTATTAACAGTATCATAGACTTGTAAATATCACTAATGTACCTTTAATTGCGAATGGAACCAGTAACAATATTTAGAATCGGATCGGATTGGATCGGTGAAGTGAAGTGCATTACATTCCAAATTCAGTTCAAGGTACGTGAGTTGTATTAACAGTATCATAGACTTGTAAATATCACTAACGTACCTTTAATTGCGAATGGAACCAGTAAATCATTGAGAATCGGAACGGTAAAGTGAAGTGAAGTAAAATTCTGCCATATCTAGTTTTAGATACTTTAGTCTTATTAACCATAGCAAGAACTTGTAAATAATTCTGATGTACCTTTAAATGCGAATTGAACCAGTAACAATATTTAGAATCGGATCGGATTGGATCGGTTAAGTGAAGTGCATAACTTTCCAAATTCAGTTCAAGGTACGTGAGTTGTATTTACAGTATCATAAACTTGTAATACTCCTTATGTACCTTGAATTGCGAGTGGAACCAGAAACAACATTGGGAATCGGAACGGTAAAGTGAAGTGAAGTGAAATTCTTCCATATTCAGTTCAAGGTACGTGAGTTGTACTTACAGTATAATAAACTTGTAATACTGCTTATGTACCTTAAATTGAGCATGGAACTAGAGACAACAACATTCAGGATCGGTAAAGTGAAGTAAATTACTTTCCATATTCAGTTTGAAGGCTGTTTGTTGTATTTAGCTATCCATGAACATGTTCTAAATACTTCTAATGTCCCTCTAATTGCAAATGGAACCAGACAAAAAAACATTCAATATCGGATCGGATCGGATCGGTGAAGTGAAGTGAAGCGAAATGCAGTACTTTTCATAATCAGTTTAGGGTACTTTAGAAGTATTTATTTTAGCATGAACTTGTAAATACTACTATTGTCCCTTTTATTGAGAAATGGAACAATATCAACAAACAATATGAGGATCGTAAGTGTTTAAGTGAGAATCAAGAGTATCAAGTGTTTAATTTGTGCGCAGTATTATAAAGTTCGCAGTTTGTTGCTGTTTTTGAAATGCTACAAACTGTGGTCTTTGTACAACTGCCCATGGATGATAATTGTAGGAGTAAAGTGAAGTGAACTAGTTCATGGACTCGCTGTTGTACCTTGCGCAATGTGTCAGACTTGGCGGTGATTCATTTGTTTATTATATCGATGAATCACCTAAGTCTGACATGTTATGAATTGTGCATAGACACCAAATCGTTCAGTGTAAAGTGAAATGTGATTTTAGTTATGTGGCCCTGTGGTTGGACAGTGGGGAAATGTTGGTTTTTGAAGAATACATTATCCTGCTGGCCCATCACAATATCACATGACCTCAAAACAACGCCGCTGCCTAGTAATATCCAATCCTTGTGCATTTTCAGGTACGTTAGTGGTATTCTGCACTGCATCAAATATCACTAATGTCCCTTTAATTGCGCATGGAGCAGAGTCATCGAAGGCTGTGTATGATTGCGTAAAGTGTATTCGTCAGTGAATCATGTGTGAATTCCTACTCATTCCATATACAATTCGAGGGCTACGCCGACTGCAACTGTTGTTGAAAAGTTGAGTTCGCATAGTCCTTGTGCATTGTAAATGGTCATCAACCTAACCTCCAACTAATGGTAAAAACTTTTCAATTCTTTGGGCAAACCTTTTAGCAATACTTGTAATTTATAGTCTGAGTATGTAATAGTAGTGTACAATATTCTATTATATGCTCACATCGATGCCACCACGAAATCGGTTTTGGTTTTAACGACTTCAGATGTTATTGTTCACTCACTAAACCCTTTTAAACTAAATATCCTTGTAACAATTATTTTTTGGTTTCAATTGTCATTGTGCAAAACTAATAGTCATTTTCTTTGATTTCTACTATTCCTTAAGCCTAACCCCAGGAGGGGCAAACAATTATATACGTAGTATAGTTTGGCAAAAGGTAAGCAATTACCAATTACCCCCAATCCCAATGGGTAGTTTTTGCTGCCAATTTCACCGAATGGACAAAAATAATTGGCTGTATTGGACGGACGGCGCATTATTATCAAAAAACAATCAAAAAGTGGCACATGGAAACCGAAACATCTGAAGAAGTACTTCGATATTCAAATGGGTAAGTGACAAGGAGCAATCCTTTCTATTATTTTGTTCTTGAAGGTTGGCGAGGTTAAATGTGAAAATTCGGCTAAAAATCGTTCATCAAAGACACAATATTCAAAGAATTTAATTTAAACTGTTAACATATGATCGAAGTATTATTTCACTTAGTTTGTGACTTTTGGAGCTCGGATCCTTATCAAATATCGTGTCGGCCAGTGTTAATATCATAATTTTTGGGGAGAATTGGATCGCTTGCCCACTCAACTATGCTTTTTGATACCTAGTTGAGTTTCGCTGGCGATTTTCTTTTCCCCAAAAGCGTTTTTCCACAAAGGATGTAAACAAAACTTGAAGACGATAATAATATCAATATCATCTTCGGTAGAATCAGCATTTTTCGCCACCTAACTCTTTTTGAATGAACAGAGAGATGTGGTGTAAGATTGCTGACGCTGCTGACAGACAATTCTTCAAAGAAAAAAACAAGTGTATAAATTGAGTGTCTGTGTTATTTTTGTGGGCAACATTACTATGCTTTTTACACACAATCGTTGAAGTTTGATATTCGACTGTGTGTAGAAGGATAGAAATGCTTGCTACAAACGATTCTCAATGCAATTGTAAACGAAAAATCGGATTAAATCAGATATATATTACGAAGTAGTATTGTCATAATGCACCTATACTTAATGCTTATCGTAAGTCAATTAACAGTTAATAACACCAATTTGCAAGCGGGGGAAAACTAACCTATCCTAACCTTAACAAACAACAAGTTGAAAAGTCGCAAGCTTAATTAAACTTTATCGACTATCAGATACCCTATATTGCTTTCTGTTATAGCTAGTTGGGATATTAGGGTTGTCTAGTGTATTCGTACTTACATTAACCAAACTAACGCCAAAGCAGGCAACCCAGCCCCAGCCGCCATCGGGTGCAACCTTTCTTGGTTGTTTTGTTGTCATTGTTCTGCTGCTGCTGCTTCTTCTTCTACTTGCTGTTCTTTTTTTTATTTGCAGTTAGTTTCAGTTTGCTCGTCGTTTGTTTGTTTTTGTTGCTGCTTTCCGGCTTTCTGCGCTTTGGCTTTGGCGATGGTGGTGGTGGTGGTGTCAGGTGTGCAGATGTTGTTGTTGTTCTTCTCTTCTACTTTACACTTTATATAGAGTGCATAGACGTCGTACATATGTATATGTACACATAAATATGTATGTATGGATATTATGGATATTTTGTGTGCCCCTCTATGCTCTTCACTTCGCTTTGGCTTGACGTGTTTTTGTTTTGATTTTCGAGGCGCGTTGCGTTGTTCTTCTTTTTTTTGCTCTTTTTTTTCTTCTTTCTGGTGTCTTATTCAGCCGTTGGGATTTTTATGGAACAACGCGGTGGGTGTTGTTGTTGTTGTTTGATTTGGTTTTTGTTTTCGCTTTTAATTTTTATTTGTCTCACAAACACACAAAAAAAAAACAGCACTCGAAAAAAAGAAGACGAGAACTGGGAACAAAAATATATTCAAAAACTTGCAAAAAATGTTTTTGTCAAAGTTCTAAATAGCGTTGTTTTTTGTTTAGATTTAATTTTATTTAATGCTTTTGTGTGTTTCTAACTTAGTGCCAAGGTTATTTTGTTGCTTCTCTCGGCCGTTGTTGTAGTTGCTAATTTATTTTACTTTTTGTTTTATATATACATATGTGTGTGTTCGTTCCGTTCTGTTATGTTAATGATGTCAAATCTGTAGCACTTTGTTTGTTGCTGGTTTTGCGATTAGAGTTTAGTTTGTTGGTAAGGAATTTCTTATCTTAACGTTGAGAGCGACCCATACATTATATATATTTATTTGTATTTAATACATATAACACTTACGATTTTAATTCACAAGGCACGTTTTGACGACTTACAAAAAAACCAAAAAAAAAAAAAAAACATTTATAAAAAATACATAGCCATCGAGTAATTTATAAATGAAATACGAAATCGCGCAAAATGTATACGAAGAATTTATTTTATCTTTAGGCCTGTCGTGTTTTTTTTCAAGTTGTTGCGCCTTTATTTCCAGCTGTTCTAACTGACTGTTTTGGTTGTTGTTGTTTTCTTATTTTATATAAATATATATATATATTCTTTTCTTCTTTCTTTTTTATTATATTCAATTCGGCGCTCTCTTCTTCCGTCGTTCTCAGCGGATTCTTGGCGTTTGCTAGCGTGGTCGCTTCGTGCAACGCTATTTATTACAAACGGGGGTGGTGGGGGCCTGACACCGGGCTCTCCGCATCGGTTCGATGTGTTACGCGCTCGACTGTTCAATCGATACTGACTGGCCGTCGACGTCGCCAACTAACTGACTGACTGCCTAGCGCCTGGCCAAAGAGCGCGGCCGCCGCCACCACAGACACAACAAAAACACACACTCAGTGAGAGTGAGCGTACGTACGAACGAACGCGAACGTTCGTTTGAGGAGAGCAATGTATTGGGGATTACTTTAGCTACTGCCGCCGCTTCTGTTTTGGGATACTGCTCTACCGCCGCTGCTGCTGCTGTTGCTTTTGTTGTTGTTCGTGTATGTCAAGATCGCGTTATAATGCTCGAGAGCGCCTTCTGTCGTCTGCGTGCTCCTATGTTTGTGTGTGTGTGTGTGTGTTTTTGGTAAAGTGCAGTTAGTTGCCTGCCTGCCAGAAGCGCGCAACCCCAAGACTCAAAAACACACAAAAACAAAGAACACTATGAGCAACGTTGACTTTTTGCTGCCTGGCTAATTACGCGTCTGCCAACATTGCTGCTCCTCGTTTGTTTCTTTGTTTAGGTTCATGCACAGCTAAGTATGTATGTATGCATATGTGTATGTACATAGGAAATACATGTTCTTTGTCTTGACCATGGCTGGAGTAACATTTTGTGTGGTAGAAGCCTCTTGTTGCAATATGCACTGTTGTTATTGTTGCCTGCCTTGCTTGCTTCTTCGTCTGCCTTTAATACACATTGCTCACAACTTATCCATTGACTCAGTTGCGCAAACGCGCTCCCATTTCGGCACGTCGTCACATTTGCTCGCTCGCTCGCCTTCTCGCTCTCTTTTCCTGAACAGAAGCAGAAGCAAGCGCGCACAGTCATGCTCTCAATCAGTCAGTCGCTCTGTTGTAACTTGTTGCTTTGCTTTGCTTTGCAGATCATATGTGCAATGCACTGAGCGCGAGAGAGAGAAAGAGTTTTTTTGTTGTGGTGTTGCCAGATGTAGAGTGTAAACAATGTTAAAGGACTCAATAAGCATTAAAGTATGCGTTTGGGCTGGAAAAAAATCTCTTATGCAAAATGAACTCTCAGATAAGGAAGCATTGCATATCTATGACACAAATGTTCATTGTTTTCCAATTGCAAAACGCAACGCAATTCCAACAATGTTTTCAATCCAAAATACATACATATACAATATCAACGACATTGAGAGACTGAAATGGAAATGAACATTGAACAAAAAATAAAAACAAATTTGAAAATTCCAAATCCAAATGAAAATGAAAATCGCACACGCGCGGTGCTCACTCGATAAGTGATTTTTTTTCTCTTCTTTTTCTAGTTTTTGTTTTATCTTTTGTATGTTGTTGTTTGCCTCTTACATACTGCGTCCATGACATACGCATATGTACACGTATGTGTGTATGTACTTATATGTATGCAAATAACTTATCCGCAGACAAGTCGCTCTGGCGCCCAACACGCGTTCCACCCCCCGAAAAAAAAAATGCAAACAAAAACAAAAACAAAGCTCTCAATAAAGAATCGATAATGAGAACACAAAACGCACAACAACACAAGTCTTTTTGCCATGCTCGCTGCCTGCCGGCAGATTGTTTGTTGCCCCATTTTCCTGCTTCCTGCTGCTGATGATGATGATGATAGGTGGCTTAAGCACTTCCACTTGTTGCTGCTTAACACATACGCAAATGCCAATGTACACGTGTGTGAGAGACCCCAACAACTTGAGGGTGGTTAGTGCCACAAAAGCTTAGCACACTTGCTTCAAATTAAATATCATTCAACATACTTTCATGCAAGTGTATTCGAATGTCGGTCTTAACTACTTGATACTACTTTTTTTTATGCACTATACAACTTTGAAAATAAAAGTTAACTAAGTGTTGGAAAATGTTTTAATATTCTATTAATATTCATTCTATATACCCACATAAATTATGTATATTGTCGATAATGACGAATCTATTCTCATTGTTGTTGTTTTTCCAGCGATTTGTATGTGTGTCAAACAGATTGCCCCCATGAATTGCAGTGTATGGCAATGGCCGAAAAAGGAATTTAACGAAAGTGACACGAGACTGACGAAGTCAGTGATTGACAGATTGATGACGTATGTATACATACTTATGTAAGTATGTATGTATGTTGCTTTAGTTCCGTTTACAGCAGTGGCTAAAAGAAAACCAAAAACCTATTGATTATAAAGCAAAAGATGTAGTGTTGAATAACACTGGATATACTTATTCCACCTACACTGAAAAAGTCATAGGTGTGACTTGTCATCCGTCCATCATATATACATACATACATATATACATACTTACACACATACATACAATGATATAATTAATTTTAGTGTGTTTTTAAAGAGG
The DNA here is from genome assembly GCA_018152965.1 of Scaptomyza pallida. Classification (NCBI taxonomy): domain Eukaryota; kingdom Metazoa; phylum Arthropoda; class Insecta; order Diptera; family Drosophilidae; genus Scaptomyza; species Scaptomyza pallida. The sequence goes on from JAECXP010000224.1 coordinate 4,564,009, forward strand.
TTATCCGTGACCCCATTGGGTGTTTTATGTTCATCAAGGCCTTGTTATTATTGTTAGTTATGAAAAACAATATTGAGAGGACCTTTGTGAATCTAAAATGCCATTGTCCAACATTCAAATCAAATTTTTTGGGTACGAAAATCAAGTGAAAATCGTGATTAAAGATTTAAATGCAGTTTTAGTAATTAAGTAAAGTGATATAATCTAAAGTGTTTTATCCAACAACCAAACGCACCATTGGAACAAATTTTTGGAACGAAAATCGATGTTTTAGTTTTACAAGGATTATGAAGCTTCTTGTTTGTTATATTATACAAAAGCTTTACAATCCTTGTCTAACTGAAACGTTCGTGCCACATGGAGTGATATCAGTGTATTCGTGTGAAGTGTTTTAAACCGTATTAATAATTAATTTTGTGTTCGCGTTTACTTGTATTGTTGTGAGCTCAATGTTTCACTCTCATTGGGAATTGTTGGCAAAACGTAAATTTTTATATTCGCATTGCTTTCAATTCCCAATCGATGTAAGACAGATGTATACGAAGAGTTCAGTTAATTTATTTGACATTTGTTAACCATAAACCCCATAAAATGGGTAGGAAAAAGGTGAAAAGGGAAATGTTCTTATACCAAACATCGAAGATTGTGTTTTCATTCGCTCTGATAAGTGGGCGGTTTTTTTTTTTTTTTATATATATATTTATTAAGTGAAGAATCTGTACTAACATAATAAGTACCTTAACAACACATTGATGGCAAACTAACATAAGAACCAAACCCCATAACTTAATATGAGGATTTTAAATACATTTCATCTTATTGACGCCCAAGCGTCTTGGCAAAACCTTGCCGTTTAAGTCGCCTTAAAGGTCGGGCAGGGAGTAGTCTTCTGGCAAGCAGGCTGCGGTGTCTTAGCAACCTTTCGCTATATCTGCTTGTGTGCCTTCCAATCTGCTCTTCAACTGTATGCAGATTGAGGTCCTTGTGAAGTGTGGAACCACGTACGTACCAGGGACAGTTGGTTATTTGTCTAAGTACGCGATTCTGCAATACTTGTACACGTTTATAATTGGACTTGGCTGCTATCCCAAAAATCTGCACTCCATAGAGCCATATCGGCAATACTACAGTGTACATATACCGCTCTTTTGCATCGCAGCGGCATATTTGCCCATAATTTCCAAAGGCAAAATCGGACGGAAACAACAACAACGGACAGACAAACAACAACAACGGGTAAAATTACAACAATGGCGAAAAAACAACATAAAGTTTCAGCCTAAAAGATGCTCTTCTTTGTGAAAACCGGCAATATTTGCCACAAAAAATCGGACAAAATCGGACGGAATTTAGACGGACATACAACAACCACATAGGAAGGAGAAAGAAGAAGAAATTACAAATTTACAACAACCATAGGAGGGAGAAAGAAGAAGAGTGAAAAAATTGAGTGCATTAATTTACTAGCCAGCCCAAGAGTATGCAACACATTTTATGTCGGCAAATTTCCCATCAGGGGAAATTAAGGAAAGTACTTTCCAGATTGCGAGGAACAAAATCAAAAGACTTCATTAAAAAGGTAACAAAAAATGCTGTATTCCCTTTAATTGCACAAGAAAAAGGGGTATATTATTTTTTATTCATTTATTATTTATTTATTTATTGCTGCGTATGCATGATGTTTAAACATAATTTGTGGCAGCGTCAGAAGGCCTCGGTGGCGCAGTTGGCAGCGCGTAAGTCTCATAATCTTAAGGTCGTGAGTTCGAGCCTCACCCGGGGCACTTAACTTTTTTGTTGCATACGAATGAGAAAGTTAATGCTAGACATTTTCATATTATTTATTATATATTAGCATTATTATTATGTGCGGAGAACAAGGTGTGCGCACAATTGAATTCTATGCGGCAATTTGCTTTTAACAATTTTTTAACAATTTGTCTTCAATTTTATCGCAACATTTATCAGCTTATCGCTAATGTGTGTGTAGAGCTGATTCAAGTAGTTGTTGTTGTTGGTAAGCAATGGACTTTGCGCCTTTAAGCGCAAAACGTACGATTTTTTTCTTTCCCTACGATATCAGTAAAAACTATTGTAGTATGACTTGAGTATGACATGACGCTGTGCTCTGCATATTAATGTGACTTTAACAGCTGTTTAACATAAAGCACTTACACACACACTCACACACACATGCACATGCATACACACATTGTAACTAACAGTAATAAGAGATGTTTCGGAATATATGTTTGTTGTATATTTTCTTAAGTACCATAAACAATTATCCCCTCGAACGCATTCTGATATTTTTAAGTAGAAATTCTTGACGTAATTTGATTAGTTTTGTGTCAAGTGTGGCTAGGATTGCGGTTGTGTTAAGGTTATAATATTAATATAAGTTTATAATGAACCTTTTAGTATAGGTATAGGTCACACATAAGTGTCCTTAGTGGAACCTTTTAGTATAAGAACTCAGGCTTAGTTTAAGCAAGTTTACTTTCTCATCTATCATAAGATGTTTATAAGTAATAGTTAGGAAAAAAACTCACTTGAGTATTCAATTTCTTACAGCATTTGTCATATGATTATGATTTTATTGTCTAATCATTTAGTTTTGTTTTTGTAGGGGGCTGGTCGCTGTACTAATACGTAACTTTTCGTTACTTTTTCCTCAAAATTTTGCTTGTTTTATTACCAAGAAAAAAAAAGTTAATTGTAGACGGGTGAGACACACCCACTTTGGTCTTTGCACCTAGGAACCCAAAGCCAAATGGCAGCTAATAAAGTCGTCAGCTTATCAATAACAAATTTTTATTTTTATGTACGGTTTGTTCAAAGGTTTCTCAAACTCTAGAATGGAATGTTTTTTCTATATTTTACTTTATTATTCAATGAAGTTAAAACTAAATAAATGATTTAACAAGTTGGGGAGTTAAATTTTTTCTAGGGCATAGAAAAGCGTTTACGTTTGCATTGATTAATCTATATTTGTCGTTTAGTAATGATGAGTACAAAGTGCAAAAACGATTCATCTAATGATGTGTTTGTTTCAAATCAAGATCAGAAGGTGTTCAAATTGTATTTTGATGCAGGGCTGAAAGTTCGAAACGTTTCGAAGTAAACAAACCCAATAACAATATGATCCTATTTGCTGCAACTAGTTACAGATATAGATAGTATCTAGTATCTACTCCCAACACTTCCAACAAGACGCATATATCTGATGGTGTGAGATATTCAATTTGCCTAAAAGCTAGCAATATGACACTTCTCGGAGTAGATCCGGCAGCAAAAGAAACAATGATTTCGGCTAAAGCAGTCGCCCATTCCTTGGCACAGTGGCATGTAATTGGTTTGTAACGAACGAAATTGAAACATGTTAGGGAGGCATACGATAATCTTAGGTATTTTTAAGTGATTTTCATCAGATGTTCAATATTTTATCCATAGTTTCAAGCTATATTTTTTTGTTTACAGTTAGAAAAGGGTCGAATCTGGAGTCTTAAGCTCTTATGGTCTCTGAGATCGGACATTATACCTCTTCTTGTACCCATTTCATGGACTGCGGATACAAAAAAAAATATATGTAAATTCCATAAAATACAAAAACTTCATTAGAGGAATACAAAATGTATCAATATCATATAAATGACTTAATACAGTAGTTATCCTTTTTTACTAGGAATTTCTTCATATTTTGTATTCCATTTTTGTTTCATTACCAATAGAAAAAAATAATTTTTGAATTTGGGGCTGGTAACACTGTGCAGCGCGCCGCCTTTGCTGTGCTGGTACGACCAAATCAAATTGTAATCGCGCTTCCTATCGTAATGTATTTATGAGTATGTATTAAGTTTTGTTCAAGTATGTGTGTAGTAAGCACACACACACACACGCTCTTGCTCTCCGAGCTGATAATCGCGCCCTCTCCCAACGCCCGGCGGCCGACGCGCTAGGCAATGACAATGCAAACGGGCAAATAAATACAGCAAAGGCGCAAAAATGTTCTTATCAGAGCTAAATAAATACATATGTACAATTATTTTTTCGATTTTATTAATGCCCTTACCCTTACTTGGGCAATCAAATATTTTTCGGCACGCTTGCGACGACATTTTTAAAAGAACAGAAAAAAGAACATTATGCATAGAGAATGGGTAGAACATTATTTTCTTAATATTTTTAAGGCCCAAAAATGCTTAATAAGAGTTAAAATAGTTCCTTTGTTGCTTACTCGTTTTCAAATGATTTTTTTTATTTTATTTTTTTAATATTTCTTTAAAACATATAAATTTTTCCATAAACGTTTTTTATTTTATTATTTTCTAAAAAAAATATTTATTTTTTTTTTAATCATTCTAACAATATTTGTCTAAAAAAATTAAAAAAAAAGTTTTGTTCTCCAAAAAAATGTTTCTCCTTTAAAAATTTTTTTTATTTTTTTTTTAATTTTATTTTCTTATAACATTAGAAATATTTTCTTTCTTTTACAAATAAGTGTATATATTTTTTGTTTTTCTTGAAACATTAGAAACTTATTTTTTCTAAAAACTTATTTTAAAATATTTTCCTATAAAACATATTTAAAAATTAACTTAGCTTCAATTTTTTTTTTTTTTTTTAATGGAAAGGGCATTCAAACTTCGCCCTTATCAATAAACTGTTTTAATAGACCTGATCTATTTTTTTTTTTTGTTTTTTCGAAAACAGTTCGAGCCCAATAAGCTAATACATATACCACAAAATGTACCAAATAAATGACGGCGACGGCGACGACATCGAAATCGAAAATACTCACAACAGAAAACAGCAGCAGCAGCAGCATAGCTGAACGGGCGAAAAGACCAAAATAACACGCATACACTGACAAAAAACGTGGGCTACATATACGCGCGTATAGCGGTTTTAGCTAGCGAAAGTAAATGTTGAAAATGCCGCTGCGGCCGCCGCTGACGCTGCCTTCGCTCTGCATGTGAAATGAACACAAAAACAAACAAACCTCGTCGACGCGCGACGCTAAGAAAGAGAGAGAGAGAGCGAGAAAAAAGCATACTTGTATATGTGTGTGTATGTGTGATGATTGTATGGTGTTTAATACTATAATTTACAAATTTGTTCAGTTCAGTTCGCGCTGGAGAACGTTACGGCAAAGTTGTCGTCTGTTGTTATATTTATAAAAATATCTTCTGTGAAATAGATATTTATTTTTTTGTTTTTCTTGCCAATGCTACAAGACAACGAAACTGCAACAACAACAAGAGCATAACGTTGTATGCCGGCTAAAAAAAAGTGTATGTGTTTGTGTCTGTGTGTGTGTTTGCTAAAAAGTTTAGCACTATTATTATTGTTGTTAACAAGCCATTAGGATGAACTGTTAAGCACGTGCGTAACTGAAACGAATTTGTTGTTAATATTTATCTATGATTCATGTGACATATATATAGTATATATTTGATATCAGTGCATACATAAGGTTCACGAGCCCAATCAATCAGTTCATCAATGCGTCGGCGCACGCGGCTTTAACACCTCACCTCAACCGTCCCCCCCCTGCCGCACAGTGGCTAACATAAAGCAAACATCAAGCTCTAAACTCTGGTTGACGTTTGGCTTAGCTTTATTAGCATAATATAAGCTAGTGTCATTGTTGTTATTGTTGTTGTTCTTTTTGCATTTTTATTGAGCGTGAGATATGAACGTCATAAACTTAACTGTTTATATATGGATAGTACTACCTTAGTATTTGCCATGTTGAGCTCTAATTGCACAAATGTTTGTTCTTGGCCTAAGCTAAGATTGTAAAATTTTAACACCTCGTAACGTTATACAGATTGTCTAGTCATAAAACAAAACTGTTTGTTGTCCCATCTAATATATATTCAATATTTATAATCACATAATATTATTACAGTCGATTTGTCCCCCTTTGCTTGTCTTCCCCTTGAAATACGTTTCCTGAGGATCAGTTCCATTACACAATTTACTGATAATGTTTGCCATATAATCTATACAGGCATGGAAATGTTTTGATATCTTCAATAATTTATTTTTCCTTTCCTTGTGTCATCATCCCATGTCCCCATGGCACCGAGCAGCCCACGTGCTTCTTTGATTGATTACTTTGGCAAGGTTTTTCGTACATTGTGACACAATATTTCCATTGTCATTCCTAGACTTTCCTTATCAACACCTTTGTTTTTTTTTGTTGCTTTGGTACCTTTCCGCATTACTCAACGATCAAACAAACTATTCAACTTTTAGTTCTCATCATGTGCTCATTAGGTTAAGGACCATGAAAAAGTATTAAAACACAAGAAATTATTAATAATTAGTTATTGGTTTTTTTGTGGTGTGTGTGTTTTTTTTAAGTGCATGACTGCAAATATTCTAATGACATGAACGAGTTGTTATAGTATTGACAAGGTATTGTATATGATATATGATTCTTTGTTTTTGCTTGGAGGAAGATGGGAATATCGCACTTAAGCAGAAAGCAACACAATATTAATAGCTGATTCGTTGGAAACTTGTCTTAAATCATATGTAGCTTTGTCTTCATCGTAATGACATAATATATGATCATAGAATGTGGTTTGTGTTTTCCAAATGATGATCTTCAAGGATCGTTGAAAACTTGTCTTTTAAAACTTTGCAATATAAGATAGTAAACTTTGTCTTTATCAATATGCCATAATATCATCATACAATGCATTTTTATATGTTTAAAAAAGGTTTTCCTAAATGATCTTTCAAGGATTGCAATATCAATAACTATTTCGTTCCAAACTTGTCCTTTGAAACTTTTCAACATGGAATAATAACCTAAGTCTTTATCGACCTGACATAATATATCATCATGCAATGCATTTCTTAACGGATTTTTTTGTGTTTCCTTAATCTTCTTCAAGGATATCTATATCAACAACGCCGTTAATGTTCTTCTTGTCTTATACAATTTTTTAACATGGTATAATAACCTTTTTCTTCATCGATATCATCATACAACGCTTTTTTCTATGTATATGAACCGTTTTTTGTTTGGGTTTCCTTAATGATCTTTCAAGGATTTTAATATCAATAACTATTTCGTTCCAAACTAGTCTTTTGAAACTTTTCAACATAGAATAACCTTAAAAAATGCATTCTTATATGTATATAAAAGTTTTCTTGTTGTGTTATTCAAGGATATTCAAACTTTGATCTTAACTGCATGTCCCCCAAAATATACAGTTATCAAATTGTAAACTTTGTGCTTATTTTATGACTCTTATCCATGCCGCTGCTGCTGACGACTGCTGGTCATTTAAGCACAATTAAAATAAAGTTTTATACTAGGCAAATTAATAATTACAACAGCAGCAGCAACAAAAACAACAACAACAAGTTATTTCTAGCGACCGACCTTCCGCATACAATTAATTATACAATGTTTGTATTATTATTGTTCTTATATGCATTTGTCGATCAAAGCTCGCTCTCTCTCTCCTCTCTCTTGCGCTCTCTTGCACTCTTCGTTTCGTATCCGATTCGGTTTCCGTAACTCTCCGTAACGGTTTGACGACGCTCGTGCGCGTGTGCGTTTGTGTGTGTGTTAAGCTTATCATCTAACTGGACAATATAAGCGCACACCCTTTTAGTTCAGTTGTTGCTTTATAGCCGTCAACAACATACAGGTTGTGCATATGTGTGTGGGTGTGTGTGTGTGTGTGCGTTCCTCATAAATTCGAACCGGTAACCAACAACAGCAATAAGAAAGTGTTTCGATTCGATTGAAGTTTTGCGGTTTTTCTTGTCGCAATACTTAGATATAGATATGGCAAAGTGGTAAAAACTAAATGCAAGGTGTGTGTGACAAAGGATAGGGGTGTGGGGTGGGGAGGAGTAAGAAACAGCCGCCGGACAATGCCAAAGAGCTGCCGCCTTATCAACTCGTGCCAATTTGTTCGGTTTTTCATTTTTACGTAAATCAAAAAAGATATCATTCCCCCGGGACATTTGGCATTTATGGGTTTTGATCGCGCGAAACAATAACAATAACAACAACAAACAAGACCATCGAGGGACCTTAAACTCGATATAAATTTCAAAGAAAACAAAAACAAAAACCAACAAAAATCGCGATAAGAACAAGAAAAACAGAAGCAATCAATGAGTTTTTGTGTGTTCGGTTTATTTATATAACGGAACTTGCTTTTTGCAGCCGAAAAAACACAACAAAAACAACACAAAATCACAATGCGAGCAGTAAAAAGGAACTGAATTGAAGTGAATGAAGTGGAAAAAAAAGTGTGAGAGAGAGAGAAAGAGAGCATGCGAAATATTCAATATTCAATGATCAGTGCTAAATGATCAGTTGGAACGTGAAGTTCTTTGCGTGTCTCTCGCCGTAGTATAACCCTTAAAGTATACACTGTAATTTATTTGTTGGTGCCACAAAACTTTAAGTTAAACTAAATGCATTGCATAAACAAAAATCTTCGACTTCGGTTTTCCCAATCACAAATTATAATAACAATAATACAAATGTTTCCAAATGCTTCTCAATGAGATACTATGGGATGGCATTTAATCTTATCTCAACAGCTCTTTCGTTTGAAGTACTAACAAAAAACTTTAAGAAACTTAATTAGAACTGTGTCGATTTGTATACCCTTCTTAACCCAAGAAATGGGTAAAAGGGGGTATAATGGTTTTGTGCAAAAGTATGTAACAGACACAAGGAAGCATCTCCGACCCCATAAAGTATAATATATGAATACTTGATCATCATCAACAACTGGAGTCGATATAGCCATGTCTGTAAAAAAGCGCCGAACTCAGAGACAAGAAGAGCTAAAGACTCTAGATTTAAAAGTTAAGCTCGCCTAAGCCCTAGGAATTTCTAGTTTGTTTCAAATTATCGATAACACTTCTGGTTTGCAATAAACACATGGAATCAATTACAGAAAAAACTGGAATTTCAAAATTTTAAAATAAGGTTTAAATAAGTGAGCAAAATACTGAACATTTAAATCAAATTTGATCAAAATCGGTTAAGAAACACCGGAGATATCGTGAATTGAAGTTTAGTCGTTAAGAAAAAAACGTAAACACACACAAATTACGTAACAGGTTAAGGGCATGTCTTAGTCGGCCTTCCTCGACTAGAACCTCCTTCTTACATGTTTCTTACAAGCTTATCTAAACTTGTTGAAGTCTTTCTGCTTTCAGCATTTCATTAAGAAACTTGAATACAAGAAAGTTTTCCATATAACGAAATCATTTACAGAATACTGCAATTCAATTCCTTCCAAAAAAAAAAGTTCTTTAACGATTATTTCCCAAAACGAAGTATTTTTTATCCCCTTTGAGATTCGTAATATGGAAGTTTGATTGTTTAAATATTTTAAAATATTTATTTTCCAGGCACATAATTAAATGTTTGCATTGTATGCATGTAAGCGTATGTATTTGGCATTTTGATTTGTCAGTAGTGGGAGGAGGCGGAGGCTGGGGCTGTGAGTTAATATTCTGTTGATGCCAGAATTCTAAACAAGACGAGTCACAATGACTGGCACATATTTGAGGGCTAGCTTTAGGGAACAAATGAACATCTAAACAAACTTGTCTAATATTTCTGATGAACGTCTTTTGCAGATAGGTACCAATACCAATACCAATAGACCAAAGATCAGTGACGACCCTACCGACCACCCAGTCTCCCAGTCACCCAGTGATGCAACAGCAACAACAATAACAAACCATTAACGATGACTGATTACAAAAATGGCAACAGCAACAGCAGCAGCAGCAATAACAACAACAACAGACTGAAAGCGCCCAAGGAGGAAGAGCAACAACAACAACAACCACCAAAGTATGACGAACAACAACCACCCAAGCAGCAACAACAACAACAACAACAGCAACGGCTGCTGCAACTGCAACACATCCCATAAAAAAGAAACGACGGGACAAAAGCGACCTGGGCGATGATTTTGTTGCGCCCGATGGCGGTTGGGGTTGGTTGGTTGCCATTGCCAGTGGCCTAAATATTGTATGTACTACAACAAACTAGATGCAATCAGATCAAACATTTCGATATATCTTAATATACATGTGTGTGTTTGTTCCTTCTATATATATTTGCAGTTGGTCACTTTTGCATTGGCCCAACAGTTTGGCATCATCTTTCGCAAACATTTCACAAACCTGGGCATCAGTAACTCCGAATTGACCACAATTATCAATACACAGATTGCAGTCTCTGCATTTACAGGTGAGTGACTGCTAGTACGTACACTGCAAGAAAAACGAGTAAAGTTGTTGAGAGTACCTTAAAAGTTCTCAAAATCTTAGATGCTTAACGAATTTCTGAAGAATTCTCGAAAAGTTCTAAAAACTTATGATTTGATAACGAATTCTTTAAGAAATTTCCAAAAAGTTCCACAAAAAAGTTTTCAAAACTTAGGATTTAATAATAAATTCCCAAAGAAATTCCCAAAAAGTTCTCAAAACTTAAGATTTGATAACGAATTCTTTAAAAAAAATTCCAAACAGTTTCCAAAAAGTTCTCAACTTAGGATTTGATAACGAGTTCTTTAAGAAATTTCCAAAAGTTCCCTCAAAGTTCACAACTTATGATTTGATAACGAATTCTTTAAGACATTCCCAAAAGTTCCCTAAAAGCTCTCAAGACATAAGATTTAATATCGAATTTTATAAGAAATGTCAAAAGTTCTCAAAACTTAATTTGTTAGATATTCCTTAAGAAAGTCTCAAAACTTCCCTAAAAGTTCCCAAAATTGATTTTTAACGAATTCTTTAAGAAATTCCCAAAAAGTTCTCAAAACTTAAGATTCGATAACAAGTTCTTTAAAAAAATTCCAAACAGTTTCCAAAAAGTTCTCAACTTAGGATTTGATAACGAGTTCTTTAAGAAATTCCCAAAAGGTTCCCTCAAAAGTTCGCAACTTAAGATTTTATAACGAATTCTTTAAGAAGTTCCCAAGAAGATCCCTAAAAAGTTCACAAAATTTAAGATTTGATAAAGAATTCTTCAAGAAATTCCTAATCCTAGTCAAATAATCATAGAATAAATCTTAAGTTTATAAAAGAACTTCGTTTTAGGGAAAATTCGTTTTACAAAAACGTTTTTTGATTTTATTAAGCTTTAAATTTGTTATCAAACATATCTTTTCGTATAAATATTCTAACCTATTCTATATCTCTTGTATCCCTCCCCCTCCTCGTCCTCGTCGTCAGGTCTCCTTAATGGTCCATTGTTCCGTCGATACACGTATCGTGTTGTCGCACTCGTTGGCTCCGTGCTAACATTTGTGGGCCTGTTCTGGATGGTGTTCGCCGACACCTTTACCCTCTACCTGCTCAGCTTCTCCATCATCTATGGCTTTGGACGCGGCCTAACAGTGTCCGCCTCCTCGCTTGCCGTCAACACCTACTTCAAGGTCAAACGACGCACTGCCACAGCATATCAGTTCGGCGTGGCCGGCCTGGGACCCATAGTGTGTCCCTACTTTGCCACCTATATGCTGCAACAGTTTGGAGTGCAGGGCACAACAATGCTGTTCGCTGGCGCCTCACTGCATACGATTGCCTGTTCGTTGATCTATCAGCCGGTGAAGTGGCATGTGGTGAAGCGGGACAAGGATGCGGAGGCGTTGCAGCCCGTAAAGACGCAGGCGCACATCGAGGATGAGGATGATGACATTATCAAGCATGTGGCAGAGCCGGAGACACCAGTGCTGCCGCGTGCCAACGATGGCTGGTTCGGATCGCGTGCCTCCCTGAATAGTGCTGGGACGAGGAATCGCATCAATACGTGGGACAAGCAGCAGGCGGAGAATGGCAATGCCGGGCATTTGGAGCTGAGGCGTCTGAGCAGCCGTGACTCGGGCGTGAGTCGCAAGCAGCGCAGCATATCGGTTAGCCATAGCATCAAGGAGGAATCGTCGCATGCTGATGATTATGATCTGGCCGATTATGAGTTTGAGAAGCGCATAGAGAGGCGCACGGACGAGCAGGAACCCTTGAAGAATCAGCCACAGCCACAGCCACCGGCGCTGACCAAGAAGGAGCAGCAACAGCTGGAGGATGAGCAGGAGCATGAGCGTCGCAAGAAGCTGCCATTCTACAAGAAGATTGTCATCTTCTTCGATCTGGATCTGCTGAGGGACATTACGTATGTGAATTTGGCTGTGGGCATCACATTGATTAACTTTGTGGAAATCAATTTTGCGATATTGACGCCATTCATTCTGAACGATTTGGGCTTCGATGGCAGCCAGATAGCCATGGCCATGTCACTGTTGGGCTTCTTTGATCTGGTCATACGGTTTCTCATACCCATCATAACGGCCAAGTTCAATTGGAGTAATCGGACGTTCTTTGTTGTGGGCATACTGGGCATGTGCTTTGGTCGCGTTCTGCTCTCGATGACCAGCAATTTCTATGCCATGATTGCCATCTTTCTATGGCTGGGCCTTAACAAGGCCTTCCGCACTGTCTTCTGGTCATTGATCATACCCAGTTATGTGCCATTGAAACGTCTACCGGCTGCTGCTGGACTTCAGCTCCTGATGTCGGGCACATTTTCAATGGCCTTCGGACCGGTGATCGGTAAGTGGGAAGGGAGCGAAAAACACACATATTTACTTATATTTGGAACTAAACGTCTTCAAAAATATTCTTTTATCAATCAAAGTTTTAGTTATATTAAGAAAAAATTAAATTAAGTCAAGCTAAGCTAAATTTCATATAACTAACCTAAGTCAAGTTAAACTAGACTTGAACTTAAATCTAGAGCTTCACTTACAATTATTCTATCGAACGATCAATTAAGAGGTAAAACTCGAACTAAAACAAGTCAAAACTCACCTTTATCAAGTTATTGTCAACTTAAATATAGTTGAACTTAACTTAAAACGAGTGAAGCCTAACTAAATTTATGTAAAACTCATCTCAAATCTTAAACTTAACTTTTATCACGTAAAAATCTCCCAAAAATCTACCTTAATCAAATACAAATCAACTTGGTTTAAGTAAAAGTAAGCTTTTACCGGTTTAAAACATACTTAAATCAAGTAAAACTCAACTTTTTTAAAGTTAAAGTTAACTTGAATCAAATTAAAAGCCATTTAGACTAACTAACGCCAATTAAATCTTAACTTGAATCTAGAATTTAACCATAGATTTGAAAGTTAAACTCAACTTAAAACAAGTCAAGTTCAACCTTACTCAATGAAAAGTCAACTTAAATAAAGTAAAAAGTGAATTTAAGCCGGATAAACTGAAATCAAGTCAAACTCAACTTGATTAAAGTAAAAACTAACTTGAATCAAGTAAAAATCAACATTCCCAGCTTAAGTTATTTCATTATTAGTAAGAAATCAATCAATTAATCGCATTTCGGTCTTTAAATTTAGCTTCTTCCAACTAAATGACAAACTATTAACTTTCAAAACTCACATTTCACTCTTCCCCATAGGTCTAATACGCGATAATACGAGCTATGCATTTACCCTAAACTGTTTGAATGCTCTCTGTGTTATGGCAATTGCATTGTGGTATCTGGAGGATTGTATTCGTGCCAGACGTCGCAAATCGAAGCCCGTCACTGAGGCGGATTTTAAATGAGGAGGAGCAGAGAGGAGGATCATCAGGAACATCAACAACAACAATTCACACACACATACAATCACATATGCGTTCGCATAGTTTAGCCAAGTTTCTTTTTGATTTGTTATCATATTATTACTAAATTGTAATATTATGATTTAACAATAACCCTATACTCTACTTTTTTTTTTTTTTTTTTTTCTCTCTCTTAACGTATTGTACATTTTTGTATATATTGAATTGAATGTAGCAAATTATATTTTATAATTATAATAATAACTCTTAAATAATATGCGTAAGCTATCAAAAAAAACTGATTTTATTTCTTATTGATTGTTGTTTATATTGTTCCTTTGTGTGTGCTTAAAGTTCGATATTGACGCGTGCTTCAATCAATTTACAATTGATTTATTTATTCACTTGCCGATCGGCATATCAATTGAAGCGGATACTCTACATTTTTGGCAGGGTTGTTGCGAGCGAAGATGAAGAATACTTCGTTGGATCAAATTTCAACAATTTAAGGTATGATTTGTTTCATTTTAACATATTTCTCAACAAAACAAAAATGAAAATTTTAAATAAACTTCAACTGGATATCTCCGTTATTTCTTAACTGATTTTGATCAAATTAAGTTCATTTTTTCCATAGTTCCAAACCTATTTTCAAAATTTAAAAAATAAATGTTTTTATTTTTTTTATTTAAACGCAAGGTTTAGGGTTTTTTCATTTGGTCTCTTTTATAGTTCTGATGGGGTTCATACAGAAGAGGAAGAGGAAAAAAAAAAAAAAAAAAAAAAATATTTGTTACGAAAAACCATTAAATTAAATACCTTTTAGGTTAAGAAAATATTTTCGAAATTTTAATAAATTCTGCAATTTTACAAAAAAAAAAAAAAAAAAAAAAAAAATTTTTAAAAAATTTTCGCAACTAATTTTCCGATAAAAAAATTAATTTGGCCAAAAAAAAATTCTTTCCTTTCAAGTCCCAACAAGCGTTCTATATGCAAAAACATAGGCTTATTTCACCAAATACTTGGCAAATTATCACTATATATATTTTTAAAATCAAGCTGTTCATTATAGCGAAAGACGACTGTTGTAATTAGTTGACAATGGCGATCAAAATCACATTCGATACTGATAACTTAAAATATTGTTAAGTAAGCGCAAGCATATCTAATCTTCGGCGTGATCTTTTTACTTCGTTTTTTTTTTCGCTTGTCAGTTATGCCAAGTCATGCCGGGTCGGACCGGGGGCGGGGCAGGGGCGGGTTCGGAGCGCTGCCAAGCTGGGGGCTCATCATCATTGAGCGATGTGTCATGCAATTGCCGGTAATTGGATAGCGTGGCCAGAAAGTAAACTTAACTAAAAAGTAACTGACAATGTTGTGAAATAGGTTTTCTGTTCGTTTTTTTGGTGTGTGCCGAAACCGAAAGCCGAACATAAACCGAAGACCCGTCGTTGTGAACTGATTAATGAAGAGCTTTAACTTGTGGGCTGGCCAAGAACTCAGATCTTCGTTCATAAGCCGGTTCGTGATCGCGCTGTTGCCAATTGCCGGTTGTCAGCTGCCTGAACTCGGTCAATAAACTAAACGCTCAAATGTGCAGCACGTCTTTAAAAACCTCCTCTCCCTCTCCCCCTCCTGGCAGTTAAATAAAGAATTTGCATTTTACACACAGACACAGTCAGAATTTGTGAATGCAAATTGTACCAAAACTTAATAACCCTAGAGAGCCCCTAGGCGGTACAGACAGACAGACAATCAGTGGGGTCCGTGTCTTAAAGTAATCAAAATCAAAAGATTACAAACCAGGTGTAAATTACTTTAGTGTGCTGCCAAGAGATTCCAAGTACAAATACTATGAATATGAGTCAAGTGTGAGCTGGAGCCCAAAGAGCAAAGTGGAACACAAAACGTTGACGCACTTTTCACATGAAAAATCCCTAAAAATACCCTAAGATAGTTAGTGCTATTATAAGATCTCATATCTTTATGGCAGTGTCGTATAAGACATTTGCAAAAGCGTCTTATACTTAATATGGAAATTTGGAATGTTGTATTTCGACTGGCTTTGAAATTGATTGGCGTTATCACAAACACACACACATACAAATAAAGTAGAGATTTCAGCTCAAGTGTTTGGCGACAAAGCAAATCAGGAATAGTAACAACTATTGTTGTTGTCATTATCAACTTATACTTGAACAAACATATATACATCTTAATTATATGATTGCGAAATTGTTTCTCAACAAGAATTTTAACCTTTTTATAACTCAAAATGAGTTGCAAAAACCAAGAGAAAAAAAAAAAAATTTCAACAACTTGAGAAAGATCACTAAGAAATTAATTTTGGAATTTTTGGTATTGGTGATTTAGAATGCATTCTGGAATGGGTGATTCGGAATGCATTTTGAATTGGTGATATGGAATGCATTCTGGAAAGGTGATTCGAATTCATTCTGGAATGGGATTTTATTTTCAATCCTTAGCTAAGGAGGAAGCTCATTTCATAAAGTTCGTTAAGTGGAGTTTCGTCAAGCTTCGTTAAGTCAGGTTTCGTCAAGTTTGATTTGGTAAAAGTTAATTTTCGTTAAGTTGGAAACCAGAAGTGCTATCGATAATTTGGAACAAACTTGTTATCCTCATGGAATAAGAGAGCTTAAGTTTCGAATCTGAAGTCTAAAGCTCATCGGACATGGCTATATTGACTCGGCTCAACTTTCTAGTCATAGTTTTTTTTTTCGAAATAAATACGTTCACGCAAAATGTTGTGAAATTATAATGAAATATATCAAGCTTGTTACGAAATAGCGTGTTAAAACAAAACCCGCAAGTCATTGTCAAAGAGCAAACCAAGAATATCAATCGTCGAGCTAAATGTAAATGTGAAAATTCTTTAATTTATGTAAGATCCACCCTCGATTCAACACGAATTATAGGCGTGCAGTGACAAAGGCGAATAGGTTTTAGTTATATTTTTTTTTTATTTTTTATCTAATATTATGTGTTCTCATGATGAATATATGAATTAAAGCTGTCATACAAAGACAGTATTTATATTAGTTGTGCGATAATTGTACACTATTTCCTTATATATACATACATGTATATACTATAAATTCACTGTATACCAGTTTTATACACACATATAATTATCTTATTTGTTTTGTCTGTATGCGCCAAAACTAATGTTATTTGGTTTGTTTTGTTTTTGTTTTCGTACTATGAGGCGTCCCCAAAGCACCTGTTTACAAGCGATACTCGCAATCGAACGAGAGCGGGAGAATGAAAGAGTTAGTTTGTGTGCATGTGTGTGTGTTTGCAAATGCTGAGAGCGAGTTTCGAAGTGAAAACCGAAAAAGCGAACGTGCAGTGTGACGTCATAAATCAAGCCATGCTCACACAGATAATTGAATATCAAATGAGACAGAGAGAGAGCGTGAGAGAGATAGTAGAGCAGAAAGCTGAAGTAATTAAATGTTTGTATTGATTATTAGAACAATTACTACCGACTATTACACACACGTACTTACATATGTACTTGTTTAAGGTTAGATCTCGCAAATTGCGTCACTTGATTGCTTTTTTTTTGCTAGTCTGCCATGAATAATTTAACTACGAACTCTCAAATTCGCTATGAACAAAAACGAATCGAGATTACAAGTGTTCAAGTATTTATCTGTATATAATCATTCTTCAAGAGTTAATTAGCCATCAATCTTTCGATAGTAAATCTACCTGATTTGTATCTCCTTCTTTTTTTTTAATGTGTTTTAGCCGTTAATTTGTGTGTGTGGCCCCGAGGAGTTCAAAGTTCCTAATGCGAAAGATTTCGACAGCCGGTCAGCATAAAAGTCAAAGTGCCGCGCAGCCGAAAAACGAATAACGAAACGAAAAAAAAACTTACCGCTGACGCCCTCCCCTTCCTCTATCTTGTCCGGCAGCCCTATCATTAGAACCGATCGGCAAACATTATTACGAACATTGATAATTTGAACGTCAGAATGACAATGTTATGCGTGTTCCTATAACTTAACAATGTGCGAATCACCGCAAAAGCAAAGCAAAACCCATTGCATAGCAAAAGAGAGTCAGTGTGTAAGAGAGAGAGAGAGAGAGAGAGAGGTGGTCAAGTGCATGGTCGTTGTTGTTGACTTCGTTGCCGATGTCTGCTGCTAAGCCCGGTTTGTCTACTGCTGCTGTTGGTGCTGCTGCTGCTGACTTTCCAGCCCACGCATTTGGTTAACAGTTAACGCTTTGCCGGCGCACCAATTGCTTCACTCTCTTTGCTCTGATGATTTGAGTGCTCATAATATGTGTGCGTGTAAAGTGTTTAAATATGTGTGTGTGTGTGTGTGTGTGTGTGTGTGTGCAAGTGCCTGGCGATAGGTTATAGAGTTATTCTAGAAATGCCTTTTGAAATACCCTATATTGCAAGGAAATTTGTAGTACATTCATTTATTTATTTATTTGTTTATTGTCAACTAATATCAGTCGACATAAAATTATAATTAAATCAAATTAAAAAAAAATAGAGCTTAGCTAGACAATTTTTTTAAATTAATGAACAAAATTTAAATTTAAGTCAGTAAGCAAACTAAAATGGAATGAAAAAAGTTTAAAAAATTAAAATTTGCTAGTAGTTTTGAGGTAAGAAAATATATAATATAGTTGCCTTGAAAACTTCTAATCTTAAATTTCGGTACATACAGTCGAACTTCCATATAACAAACCAAGAACAGCCAAAGTGAAGCGCTCTGAATATGAGTACGTTATAGAGAAACTTTGGTTCATTTAAAATTGTTATACATATGGAGTTTTGACAGTGTATTGTTTTTACAATCTTCGAACTTAGTTTTAGTTTCATTAAAACCGTTTTAAATATTCAACTCAGCGAAAAACAAATTATTTGATTACTTTTTCCAACACTACAAACTTTTTGTCACATTTTTCAATGTTTTTAATAGAAATAAAAAATTTTCAACAAAAACTGTTAAGCACCTGTTACATGTTAACCCTTTACCAACATGACCACCCAACAGTCATGCGATGAGGATTGCAGGGTATGTTACTATAAAGCAGACAGCAGTATCTGCTGCTAAGCAAGTCGAGTGCTGGACGTGTAGCTGTTAACAACAACGATACGGACAGCAGAGAAACCAAAGAATCGTCTGTATTGTGCTGTATATTATTGTTAGTCAGTGCTGTAGATTGTGTCTCTGTCGTCAATTACATTGCTGTATTAACGTTAACATTAACGTTAACATTCTTTAAGCCGCGCTTCTGATTTTTTTTTTTTGCTCTTGTTTTGTATTTGTGCATTCTTCTGTATAAAATCAAAAAAAAAAAAAACGACGACATTTTTTTTTTTGTGCATGTGTATGTGTGAGTGCTTTTAGTGTTTATCAGTTGGCAAATACATATATTAAAAAAAAAGAACAACAACAACAACTGAAAAGAGTATTGCCAAACGAGTAAAATTAACGTTCAGTTCAGGAAGCCCAACCTGAAGCAGGCCGAAGTCAAAGCATGTAAGTTAAACCCAAACAGCAGCAACAAGTGTTAATAAAAAGCAAAAAATAAAAATACGTTTAGACTGGCTTGGGGCATGCGCCCTTTTGAGCGGCATGCCCCAACGGGGGTTCCCGCGGGCAAACGTACTAAATTGAGTTTTATACCAAAAGGTTTGCGCCAAAGCAGCGCAAAAACTGTTTTTTGCCAAATCGAATTATCAACATTTTTTTTTTTTCTTACATATCTTTTTATTAAATCACTTTGCGTGTGTCTTCACCCTGTGTGTGTGTGTGTGTCGGAAAGTGGGTACGTAGAAGGGAGGGGGGTTGGGGATGGGGGCACAGAAGACTACCTTAACAAGCGCCAATGAATAAATAAGCAAATGGACCAACCTGTAGATTGTGATTGCGAGAAAAGTGCCCCATGCCAATTATTATTACACAAAAAAAGTGTTTGCGTGTTTGCAAGTCATCAACTTGAGGCTAACTAGCCTGTCTATCTCGTAGATACATTTGTATATACGTCTAGAGGAAGCTGTCTTGAATATGTTAACCCTTTCGGGTCGAAGATCAAAAGCATTTTCGTTCACATTGATCTTTGGTTATAATTGAAGCAACCCCTTCCCCAATAAACAAAAGTCATTAAAGTTCCACGCTTCAAAAAATAAAGCTTATCTTTTCTTAATTACAATCGATGCGGTCAAAGGTTTAAGATTTAAATTTTAATGTTTAATCTGATTTTTGTCCCAATTCCAATTTATTTACTTTTGAAAAAAGCAAAAAACTTGAACTTAAAAATGAAAACTGTATAAAAACACTTAAAGTTGACTCCTTTCCTCTATTACCTGTTTTGCAAATATTTTTGACGCTTTCAAAAGCATTTAAAAACTCTAAAACGTTGAGTTCATATATTTATTTCTTTTTTTCATAGCTGAAACATTTTTTTTTTGTATAATTTTCTCAACGACTATCAGCTTAAAAAACAAAAATACCAATACCATATGTGTACTCAAAACAAAAAATAAATGTCAGGGTTTTTCCTGCACCTAAAAAAAGAGAATGTTGATGAAAAGCAATGTTTATTCCCATAATTTGGGTAAGTAAGGGTATAATGGTTTTGAGCAAAAGCATATAACAGATAGAAGGAAGCATCTCCAACAGTATATACATATATTCTTGATCAGCATCAACAGTCGAGTCGATATGTCCGATCTCCGAGATTATAATAGCTAGAGACGTCAAATTTAAAACTTAAGCTCTCCTATACCACGAGAAAACCCATTTTGTTTTACATAATCGATAACCCTTCTTGTTCCCGATATAAACATGTAATCGATAACAAAAAAAAAACATGAATTTCAACATTATTAAAATTAGGTTTGAAACTGTGGATAAAATATTTAACATTTGAATAAAATTTGATCAAAATCGCTTAAGAAACACCGGAGATATCTGAGATGGAAGTTTGATCATTTTGTTTATTGGGTGAATACTCACAAATAACGGTTAACGTAACGTAACGGTTTAAGGGTATGTCCTAGTCGAGATCTTTCGACTAAAGTTTTCTTACTTGTTGTGATTGTTTTGGATCATTTGGATGCGAATGCAGATTATCAGTTCCGTCGTCACTGATATACACACATACATACATATAAAGTGTGTATAAGAGTAGTTTGTACTTAATTTGCTGTCGATGAACGGTGCCAAGAGTGTGAAAGGGGTGGAGCGCGAAGGGGGAGGGAGGAGGGAGAGGAGCACACACTCATCGCCTCCATTGGAATCCCATTCAATGTGAATGCCAATCGATAAGTTCCCGGCCGTTTTGCAAAAAGATAGTCGCAAGCGATAAATTCAGTTCGTAATGGCACTTCTCTCTCTCTTTCGCTCTTTCGCTCTCCCGCTCTCTGCCGCTCTCGCAATTTAGCTGTCAAAGTACGGGGGATCTCGTTCACATGTCATCGTTTGACAGCTCACCCAAGTAGAAGTCGAATTAGCATGTGGCCGGGGGTTGATGGTGGGGGTGGGGGGAGAGTTTAGGCTTAGCTTGTGTTCTAGTAGTGTGTGTGTGTGTGTGTGTTGCGTGTGTGTGTTTCGTTTAAGTGGCTTTTCGGGCTGCGCAACTGCAGATTAAATTTCAGACGCATTCACATTCACATTCAGAGAAACACTTAAGTCAAACCGAACACCAACAACTCTAAACACTTTAGCGGAGTCAAATTTTTTTGGTGAAAATACGTGAGTTTATTTTGGTTTAAAAAAACCCACAAAAAAAATAACACAAGAATAACACAACAAAACAGATGACTTCAAATGCACAAACCTTAAACTCCGTTACGTTATGGTATGGCACGCAGAGAGAGAGAGAGGGAGACAATATGCATAGACATACACACATACACATGCATACACATTCGTGTACTAGATGTGAGAATGTGCCGGGTGTTGGGATTATTTTGTGGGCACCACAGTGCTTGCTGCGATTGGATGTGGTTGCCATTGGCAACCTTTATGCTTAGCCTAACTGCAACTGCAACACAATCTCCTTCAGCAGCAGCAGCAGCAGCAGCAGCAGTGGCACCAGCGGCAGCCAGGGCTATAACAATAATCAAAATGCATCTAAATATAGAACGTATTCTCAACAACAACAACTTCACACAAGTCTCTGTTCATGATACGTATGATATGTACATATGTATGCATGTATATCGCCCTGACATTCAAAATCTGGTCCAAATTATCGCAAAATTCATAATTCACACAAAACAGCTGCAAAATGGCCAACAACACAAAAGGCCAAAAGGCTATTTGCCATGACTCCTTTAATTAGCAAAAACTATGCCCAAAGAGTGTAAGAGAGAGAGAGCGAGATAGAGAGAACACAATTAGTTTGTAGTTTATTAAAAAATTGTTGTCTTTGAAACTGGGAAACACAAGAAAATTGGCAAAATTCGAAATATTGCCAATGGCCAATAACTGTGCTTGGAATTTTATTGCCAACTCACACACACACACACATCAAAATATAATGTCAAAGAAGAAGAATAGGATCTGAATTTATTATAGTTCGCATTCGATTAATTAAACACAAATTAATGTTGCATTAGATATTCATTTGGAATCTGTTTGTTGGCTGACAATAACATAAATTCATGGAATTGCATTGAATATTTCCTTTAAATCAACTCTCGTTTGAGATTTGGATACCAATTACAAGGTTTTGGGGGGAGGAGGTGGAGAGAATAATTTCAAAATATATATATTTACGTACATAAATAGCTCAATTAAAGCTTAAAGATTTTCAAATGCAAAAAAAAACCAATGAAAAAGATTTTTAAAAACAACAAAAAACAAGAATATAAAAAATTGAGCTGAAAAATAACTAAATAAATAGAAAACGTGAATTTCTGTAATTTAATATTGCACAAAAAAGTTTGTTTTAATGGCAAACAAAATGCAAATAATGGCAAAAAAATAAGGAAATAAACATTTTTAAAATGTATATAGCATTGAAATTTTTGTTGAAACAAAAAAAAAACCAACTTGAATAAAGTAAATAGAAGCTTTGAACAAAAACAAGATTGACCTCAAAACGTTCCTAAACATAAATAGTTTCTTTAAAAATATAAAATAAAATTGTTGAAAATTTCGATTGCATTGAAATATATTTTTAAACAACAGAAAATCGATTAAAGTTCAGCAAAAAAGGATTAAAAAAAAAGAAAGCAAAGATGAATTTAAAAACGTTCCTAAACATAACATTCTTATCAAGAACAAAAATGTACTACTAAGTATATAATAAAACAATATACCATATTTTCAAATATTTTTAAAACAAAAGAGACCGTTAAAAATTAAGAAAAGTGCTTATATTAAACTCAAAAAAAAAAAAATTTTTTAAAAGCGTTTCTAAACATAATTTATCATGAACAAACTAATTTAAAATATTTTACTTCAAATGTAGTGAAATAATAAAAATGTCTAAAGTATTTATTGCTTGAAAAATCATTTAAACCAAAAAAAAAAGTTGTTAAAATAAGTTTAATTAGAAGCTTGAATTTAAAAGCTTATAAGAAAGACATTTACTGAAAAACGCTTCAAAACAGAATAATTTTGTTCAAGAATCAACTAAAAAATCAAGTAATTCTAGATTACATCAAAGAGAACAAAATAATGTAAGTCGAGGGATTACTGTTCTTTGGTGCTTAAAATCAAGTTCATTTTCTGTATTCATTAATGGGTTTGTTTCTTTGAACAAATCTTAACTAAATATCGATCTCTTAATCACTTGAGCATAATAACAACACATTGTATTTAAGTGACAATAGTTTGATTAACTAGTTAGTATAGGAAGTTAATCAATAGCTTTGATTTGTTCAGATCACACTCAGACAAATATCATTTATAACACTGAACACAATTCTCAATGCATTTGATATAAAAACTTCTTCTTGCTGTTGTTGTTGTTGTTAGATCGTTTGTTATTGTTGATTGTTGGTTATTGGTGTCTAGACACGTTTAAATGATAATTAGAAGTGTTTTTTTTGTTGTTGCCATCTCACCTCACCAAAATCCTAATCGATTTCGTACGAGATTGTATTCTATGCAACAGATGTGCTTAAGTCTGTCTGGGGTAATTCCCACGTACTCTCTTTCTCTCTCTTTCTCTCAATGGATGAATTCTTTCACAAACCAATTAGCGTTCAATCAATAACAACAACAAACTGTTTATTTGTTTGTATGTGTATGCGAGTGTGTGTGTGTAAGCATATCTATGGGCTTTAATCAACACTCATTGACAGTGTACAAAAAAAATGTTCAACGATGAGCAACAAATTGTTGTTGCAACGAGCACGAACACTGAGCAAAAATAGTGCAACATAAAGTTGGCAAAACCTAAAGCTTTAATTTTTAATTCTAGCTTTCTTTGTGTTCTTTGTTGCAGCTGCCAAAAGTTTGTACTCTTAATAATGTTTTTCTATACTCTATCTCTCAATATATATATATATATATATATATATATATATATATAATAGAATATAATTGAAAAATTGCGCCGTTCGATTAATCTCAATTAAATGGCGAACAAGCTGCCAATTGAATTGTTTGAGAGTGAGAAAATGCAGCCTCAACTTCCGCTTCCACACACACACACACACACACACACAGATACACACACAGATATAGCGTTGTATCTTAAAGATGCGCGCTAAAACATCATTTAGATACACCTGTGCAAGAGACAACAACATTTGTGTTGTGTTCCCCCGTTAAGTGTACAAATATGTGAACTTGAGATACAAGTGTTTTTTATTATTTGCCTTCTGGCTCCATACCTGTTGCTGCTGATAAGAGTGCGAGAGCGAGAGAGAGAGAGAGAGAGGGAGAGCGAGGATATCAATAGCGCCGACTTTATCGATACGCTATTAACCCAAAAGCAATGTCTTATACTCTCAGTCCACATATGTATTTATCAACCAAAAAAATGAGTCAGACCTCAAAGAGGGAGAAAGAGAGAGAAGAACGCTTGATAAGTTTCATTTGCCACTTGATGATAATACTTAACAGCCAGACTTCAACTGATGTGTGGCATTGTTGTTGTTGTTGTCCAGTATCTTAGGTGTTCGTTTTGTCTCTTCGCCCTGTGATTTTCTACGCTATTTATCGCTATATAACACATGTCTCTTGTCTCTTCATAAATCACTTGAATGTTGGCGCCACTCGGAAAACTCTGAACACTAATGATGACTAAATACATTTTAAAAAGGTTTTCAATTCAATTGATGAATATATCCATCATCCAAAGGGCTTTAAATGCTTACAAATCAATATTCTATCTTGTTTCTTTATAAGTATGTTAGTCAAACTTTTTTTTTAAATATTGTTATTTAAATTTGATGATTTTCTATTTGAAGAACATATTTTTCATGAAGTAAGGGTCGTAATTTATAAAGCTTTAAAGGAAAAAGTTTGCAAAATAAATGGTAAAAGATTATTTTTTTATTACAGTCGAATTTCCATATAACGAACTTTTATGTTTTAGGAAATAATATACATAAATTTTTTTTTTTATGATAAAATTTCAAGAATTTCTTATTGATAGATATTTGTTATAAAGACCAAGTATTAAAAGTTTTATTAAAAAAAAAGTGAAAATTATTTTCTATACAGCTCTTTTATTGTAGTCGAATTTCCATCTAACATACCTTCATATTACGATGTTTTCTATAAAATGAATTCATTTCCAGAACTTGACGATTAACTTCCATCCAAACACTGTTCTATACTACGATATTTCCTATAACAAAGTATTTTTAAGCCCCTTTGAGATTGTTATATGCTTTTAGCAAGATTTGATTAGGAAAATAACTGTTTTATAAAATAGAAAACTAAAAATCATGCAGTTTTTTTGGGATGAAAATAAGTTTAAAGAGGCTTAATATCTTTTACATTTATCCGAAACTAAACTGCCAGAAATCTTTTCTATATTTAGTTTAGATAAAGTGTTTTTTGTGTGCTTGATTAAATACCATATGTTAAAAGTTGTACACACAGTCAAACTTCCCTTTAACGATCTTCCAAGCAACTATGTTTTTTCTACAACATTTCCACTTGGTTCCATAAAAGCCATCCCATAATACAAATTTTCTTCATAAGAATGTTTTTTCTTCTACCCTTGAGATACGTTATTTGAAAGTTTAACTGTTCTATGACTTATAATAAAACTATATAAGTATGCTCTGTTTGACCAAAGGTTGCTCAAAAACTAGTTTCAAGCCTCTAATATTTGAATCCATATCCATGCATAAAGCTTGTTTGTTGCCAATTAAGAACGTTTTTCCCAAAGATTTTATTTCTGGATTTTGCATGAATGAAATCTTGGCGCTTCACATTTGTATGGCCTAGCCAAATTAGAATGGACAAAACAAACATCATGTTTGGATCATCGCGATTCTCAAGTACACAATGTATGATTTCTGATTATAATTGGTGGGTATTTGGGGTGGGGTGGGGTAGGAGAGGGGAGGTCCCATTAATTATTATGATGACGATGTCTTTGCGTTTTGTTATGCTAATCGTCAGGCACTTATTATTATTATTGTCCACACCGCATGACTGGCGAAAAAAGCAGCAGCAAAAAGCAACAAAAAAATATATATATATACATATGTATACGGACCACGCAATGGTTAACGACAAATCACAGGTTGAAAACCGGTAACCGCAACGATGACGATGACGATGTTGTTAAGTAGTATCTGTCAATTATAATACCATATATATATTTTTTTTTGTCTTTTTTATTTTTTCGCCAGTCTATCAGCATATGGCGGTCAGTTAAGTCGCTCTCAAGAGTATTTTTATATTATATATTTTCCGTAAGCAAAAGTTTTGTTGTCGTATAGCGAAAAAAAAACAAGTCACATCATTGATCGATGGCCTCAGCCATTCATACCCTGTCTGTCTATCTGAGAGACTGTTAAGTGCTCCCCTTTTTTTGTTGTTGTTGTCTCAATGTCTCGCCAGGCACCAGGCCTCCTCGTACACTCCTCGTCGTCGTCGTCGTCGTCTCTTGGATCTCTGACAGCGGGCGTCAATTTATGGCACGCTTCGATGGAGTTCAATGGCAAATACGACGACGAAGACGCAGCAATATCAGAATGAAGACATCCAAGTGCCCAAGTGCTCAAAACAGTGCAGCGCAGTGTGTTCCTTGTCTGTGGCATGGAGTTTTGTATTCGAATTATCGCTGCATAAATGAGAAGCCATGCGATGAGGGTGATCATCAATGTCACAAAGATTGCCAATTCCCGAACCCGCTTCACCCCGCCCCGCCCCGCCTCGCCCGCTACACAGAAAAAGAAAATGTTGTATTTAAATAAAGTTTGAAAACTTGGGAATTTTTAATTATATCAAGTCCTAAGAAAAACAATTTGAACTTACTAAAACTTTACTAGAATCAAGTAAACTTAACTTAAATCATGCAAAACTTAATTTAAATGAAGTAAATTTTGTCTTAAATAAAGCCAAACTCAACTATAATCAAGTTAAACTAAACTTAAATCAAGCAAATCAAGTCAAATTCATCTTAAAACCACTTAAACTACAATTTAGAAAAATTCATCTTAATTTCATTTAATTTCAACTTAAATCAGGATAAACTTAACTTAAATAAAGTAAAAATTTTCCTAAATAAAGCAAATCTCAACTATAATCAAATTAAACTCAACGTAAATGAAGTGAAACCTAAACTAAATCAAGAAAAGCTCGACTTAAATCAATTGAAACTTAACTTAAATCAAGCAAAACTTAACTTAAATAAAGCCAAACTCAACTATAATCAAGTTAAGCCCAATCAAATCAAGCAAAACTTAATTTTAACAAAGTAAAACTCGTCTTAAAACCAGCTAAACTATAATTAACATTAACTATTCTTAAATTAGGTCAAAATCAACTTAAGCCAACTAAAACTCAGCTTAAATTAACTCATTAACTCAATCCCCGCTTGAATCCAGTATAGCTTTAAGCAAGAACAAATTTACCTTAATGAAGTCAAAATCAACTTAAGCCAAGTGATATTCAGCTTCAATCAAGTTAGAACAAGTAAAACCAAACTCGAATCAAGTGAAAGATTCTCGTGTTTGGCAATTTAGCAACAAGTTTTTCGTTCCGTGCATTTGCAACTTCTTGTCTTCCCATTCCATATGTTTGTCTCTTCATTATTTTTACAACTAAACTCTTCTCTTTTTTTGCGCGTATTTGTTTTTATGAAGGACCCAATGACAAGGCGACAGCCTCGGCAATTGCCTGATCTTCTCCCTTCCCCCCCACCAACCAACCCCCCGTTCCACGCTAGTGTTGTGTAGCGTTCTGGTTTTTTGACTTTACGACAACTTTGGCATCCCGTCTCTGGCCATTAAAGCCAGCTCTCTCGATAGCATCGCAATGCATTGATCTCAGTTGAACTGGGCGTAGAGGCGCACCCGCTAAGTGATTTCCTGCTTGAATGTTGCATGTGGCAGGAGGCAGGCTGTTCTGTGTTCATGCCTCCTCCTCGTGTCTGTCGTGTGTTTTGCATATGAAAATGCAAAAAAAAAAAAAAAGATTGGCGCGTCTTGAAGTCTCACGACGACGCGCCCGTATAAAGAAAATAGAAAACAAATAGTGATTATTTACTATAGTATGATAGAGTCTATAAAATGTGTGTTGTATATGTATGTGGGACGGGCGCAATGTTGTCACGGCGGCAATGCCAATTAGCAATTAGAGCATTATCTGGCATTAGGCAATAATAACAATAATAATAAGAGCGATGGGGTGTGCCAAAAAAACTCGATCGTGGCCCTCATTTACCCACGTTTCTCGTTTTTCGATTGATATTGTGGAAAGTTTAAGGGTAATCGATCTTAAGGAATGCAATCTCTTTTCGTTTGCTTTCAGATATACATAGCTGCATAGGATGGAGAAGTCAACGTTGACGCAAAAGAATTACGCATGTGTCTACAATGAGACGACAAAGCCAAAGAAACCAAAGCGTCGCGACAAAAGCGATTTGGGGCCCGATTTTGTGGCGCCCGATGGCGGTTGGGGTTGGATCATATGCCTCGCAGCGGGCCTAAACAATGTGAGTGCATAGCAGCTTATACTAAATGTGTTTGGCATTAACTAATCCCGTTGCGTAATCCTTAGTTCTTTATGTTTCCGGCCCTGCAACAATATGGTTTGATATACAGGGTGCGAATGTCATCGCTGGGATTTGATGCCAAGGAGACGACAATCATAGTCAATGTGGTGATGACGCTGTCATCGTTAGTGGGTAAGACTACTTTTTATTTATTATTATTATTTATTAATTAACATCATAGTGCGACAAGTTCCAAGAAACTAACATATATTTAAGGCACTAGTCACTAAAACAAAATTATTAATTAAAATTAACAAAGCAAAATCAAAAAAAAGAAACAGAAACAGAAAGGAATCATTTAAATTACACAATGAGAAAATTGGAAGAACAGTCTTCCACTTAAGCAGATTAACATTTGAGCCGTTCAGAGCATACATGATTAGCTCCATAAAACAAAAGTTGAGAAAGGATGATGTATTATATTGTTTTAAAAATTTGTGATGATATAAATTCAAATATGTAATTTAGAATTCACATTGCTATAGCTTTATCTGACGGTATATAAAAAAATTAAAAAAAAAAATTTTTTTCCTCAATTTTATCTTTATTTACATTGGGGTATTTAATGGAAATCGTCTATTCATGGCAAAAAATTGTCATTTAACGGTTATCTTTTTATTCGGGAAAGTTATTAAATAAAAAGCTATGACTATAAAACCTTTTACACTTAATTTTAATTTTTAAGTGTTAATAGTTCACTGCGCGGCTCATTTATAAGCTTTTTGTTTTTTATTTTTAATGATTCCTCAACTTTTTTGGAAATTTTTCCGCGAATCTTCATTTTCGTTTTCAATGGCGCTTTAGATTTACGTTCCGTCAGGTGGCCATCACGGGCACTGCATTGGGCTTCCTGGGCATATTTGCCTCGGCCTTCTGCACCACCGTCTGGCAGTACATTATCAGTCTGTCGCTCATCTATGGCGTGGGTCTGGGTCTGGCCATGGCAGCCGTATCTCTGGCCGTCAACACCTACTTCAAGCAGAGTCGCCGACGTGCCACGGGCTTCTCTTGGACCATAACTGGCCTGGGTCCCATCATATTCCCCTATGTCTCCACCTTTCTGTTGGAGTACTATGGTGCCCAAGGCACCATACTCATCTACTCGGGCATAGCACTAAATGCCGTACTCTGTGCCCTGACGCTGCAGCCGGTGATGCGGCATGTGCGCAAGAAGGAGCCGACGACAACAACAGATCCGAAGGACGATCAGAAGGAACAGCCCGAACTGACCGAAGCGAATGGCAATCTCTTGGCACCATCAGCCGGCAATGATCCCTGGTGTGATTACGAGTGCAAGTACTGTCAGTATCAGAAGCGTGCCAAGCGTGGCATCTTCTCGTCCCAGTATCTGTTCAATGACGATGATCCCGAGCATCCGGGCTATGAGATAACCGATCCGGGCACCCCTATGCTGGCGCGTGCCAATGATGGCTGGTTCGGTTCGAAGCTATCGTTGGCCTCTGAGCGTCGCCAGGTTCTGCTACGTCAGGCTTCGGTCACGGTGGCCGTAGCGAAGGGCAGTCGCGACAATTTGGACAAACTGGAGGAGGGCAGTGAGCAGTCGGCGGAGGCGGAGGCGTCCGAGTCGATTGTGGCACTGGCCAAGCCCAACTACTTTAATCGAGAGCGGAGAGAGGAGGATCATGGACGCTATGCGAGCAAGACGAGCATCTATTCCAAGCCGGAGGAGCTGCAACGTTGCACCTGTGCCGAGGACAAAGCTCTGCTGCAAAAGTCAGCGGAAGCCTTGCGGCTGCAACAGCTGGCGCTGCAGGCCGCTGAGGAGGCTCGAGGAGGCCGAGGAGGAGGAGAAGCGCAAGATGAGCTTCCGCCAGAAAGTGAGCAAATTCTTTGATCTCGATCTCTTGCGCAACTTCACGTTCGTCAATCTGGTCATCGGCATGAGCATCATGATGTTCGGCGAGATGAACTTCTCCGTGCTCACACCCTTCATCCTCAACAGCTATGGCTATACGGATAAGCAGTGTTCGCTGGTCATGTCCTTGCTGGCCTGCATGGATATCTCGGTGCGTTTCCTGGCACCCCTCTGCCTCGATAAGGTCAAGCTGGATAATCGTGTGCTGTTTGCCTTTGGCATTGTATGCATTGCTGTGGGACGCATTATTGTGACGATGACGACATCGTTTGATGTTGTTGTTGCTGTCTTCTTGTTGATTGGCTTTGGCAAGGGCTTTCGCACCATATTCTCACCATTGATAATACCCAGCTATGTACCGTTACGTCGCCTGCCCGCCGCCTCAGGGCTGCAGCTGATCTTCAATACCTTCTTCTCGCTAGCAATGGGTCCCATGTTGGGTGAGTAGGAAAACTGTAGTCCTTTGTCTGAAACTTCTTACTAACTTGAACTCTTAACAGGCATTGTCACCGAGGCTTTTGGCTATAGCGCCACCATACACACCATCAATTTATTGACGGCAATCGCATTGATTATGTGGGTAACGGAATCGATTGTAAGACGTGCCATTGGCAAGCCATATAATCCACCAGATTATTGAGAAGGAGTCGGAGCAGCAGCATCCAACTGGAAATGGAACTGAACTACTTATGTGTAAAGTTGTTGGCCAACATTTGGTTAGGGCCGTGAACACCATGTAGCACACTTTTAATCTAGAGCTAGAAGACCTTGTGCATAGTATTATCCTAAGCAATACCATTTAGTTAATACCTACATATATATTTTAGTATGATTAGCGCTTAACATTAAGTTTATACCATACTTAGTTAGGACTTTCTATTTGTTTGTACCACAATATTAATTTATTTTTTAAAACTTTTTTATTTATTTTTTCCCGTTTTTATAGACGCATTTTCCAATAGCAATATACTCGTAGATGTAAGCATGACAATTTTTTTGAATAGCTGTAGCTAAAATTAAATATCTATCCTAAAGTTAATTGCTTACATTCTTAAAATGTTATATCACTCTAGTTGTGCAAACAAATAAACAAAATATTACGTGTACCAAAAAAACGAAAAACGGCTGCCTTCTCTTTCAGAAATATGGTCACCCTAATACGTAAGCATGACAGGATAGTGGGCGCACGCACCAACGGACACAAAACTGTGGGTTGCTGCATTCACTTAATTGCCCTGCGAAGGAAAAATATTTTGCTGCGCGCTTTTAGGGGCAACACAAAAATCCTTCCTCAATATCAGTTTTGGAAGTCCTTTTAATGCGAAATGGTAATGATCTAATGATTTAAATGCAACATATTACTTGGCAGGAACTTAAAAAAATATATGTGACGTAAAGGAACTTATTATCCTACTATATAAGAGAAAAAACCTATGCAAGCTATATTTTATATATTTGATTTGTACTTTTATTATCCGCCTTTGATTAAGGTTTTATTGAATGAATCTGGGTTAATCAATATTCCTGTTTGTACACATTTTCGTTGCTGCCATAGTTGTACATATTAACCTATGAAAACTTGAGCACTCAATTAAAGATAACACCAAATAGCGATTAACAGCAAGTGCGCTGTTAGTTAACAGAGTTCTAAGCAGAGAGAACTGCAAATGCATTGATATATAGCCACTTGTCGTTGCTTGCGTTGCTGTTGTTGTTGTCGATTTTGGCGTTACGCTGATTCGCCGGACAGCAGCATCGGTTTTTTTTCAGTTTGTTTGAGCAGCTAGGCCGAACTGTGTGAGTCGCGTTAACCGTTAACCGTTCAACATTGTTCGGTTTTCCGTTATTTCTTCTTGTTGATTTTTTGTTATTGTGTGTGCAATATTTTCATATTGCAGTTCGGAAATTGTTGTTCGCATTCAGATTTGTTGTAATTTTGTCTGCCAATGAAAAGTGAGCACAAATTAGGAATAACAAACTATAAAACCTAAGCCCTGTAGTGCGTAAAGGCGACCTTGAACTTGATTAGATGCCAAAGTCAAAGAAATTTAACGAATATAATTGCAAAAAGTTTATAAATGGATGTGCGTGTGTGCATGTGTGCATAAGTAAAAATAAATTGCAAAAAGGCTAATAGGCGACAGTTTTAGCTTTGGTTGCTTGCAGATCAGCTGCCAAATTTCGCATGTGCCAACACGATTAAAAGAACCCATATAATATATATCGTATATAGCTGGTGCATACATATAAGCGATTACATGAATTGGTTCAATTGATGGCTTCTGTAACACACACACACACACACACACACATGCAGGGAAAACACGTTCTTATCACGAATGCCGCTCGTGAGTTTCTAGCGCCAAAATATAAAACCAAATATAATCTTTTAACCAACAAAACTAGCTTACTTTTTTTAACCCAAACAAACAGATGTTCATCATAAATATACATGTGTGTGTGTGTGAACTTTTAACTGTTGTCGAGCAGAGAGAGAGAGAGACAGAGAGATACATTCCAAGGCATTGAGATTCGCTTGGGACAGATTTGTGGAACAATATCCAGCCTAACTGGCAAACTTGCAATCTTATCAATCTTATCAATTTAGTGATCAATAGTTTTAATACATACACAACATTGTTATCTCTTAACTGTATCTGTTGGCTAGCCGATTGTTTAACTACACTCAAGTAAATATACTATATATATAATACATAAAGATATATGTATGTACATACATATATAGCCCTTGGTCTGGATTTTCCAATTGAATATTTTTTGAGAGACAAATAGTTTGCATTGATATGAACTGATCTAAGCTTATCTTCAAACTACAAAAAAACAGCTGATAGTTAGTATTGACCTCTATGCGTATTCTTTGATATTTTATATATAGTATACGTATATATGTACGGCGTAGTAAATAAGCAGCTGCACCTGAATTATTATTATGATTCATATCTCGCGCGCGAACAACAATTTTTGCGCTCTAAGTTTATGAATCTGTCTCTTCTAATACTTGTACTAGTATACAATGTCCTATGACAATGCTGATAAGGCAACAGTTTGGTAACGACCCAAGCCATGAACCCGGCTCTCCCTCAACAACAGCAACAACACAAGCAAATACCTCGTGATCAACAAATCATATGCTGAAAACAATGCAAATTGTCTCAATCTCGATCTCGTTGCTGGTTGCTTGGTTTCTGTCTCGCTTTTGATTCAAATCGGTTAAGTTAATTGTGACAAGTGATCGTTTTGAGAAAGCTACAACAACAATGTAACGCTTTTTGCATCTCAATGTTTCATGTACCAATAATTGTCAATGAGCCTTAAATCATTTACGAAATGACGTTTTGCCCGAGAATTGCATTCTACACTTGGCCAAAAAGTCATGCGCTTCATTGGCTTACAGTCAAAATTTTTCATATAAATATTAAGTATCCGTCAACATAAATTCATTCTGATTAAGTTTTTAAACGCATTCTTATTTATTTGAGATTTTCTTAATCTATTTTTGAGGAAAAAAAGTAAAAAAAATATGCCATAAGTTCACTTTTGAAACTTAAGTTTAGACAAAAAAAGGCTCTAGTCGGGAAATCTCGACTATAACAAACCCTTTAGCTCCTTACGTAACGCGTAACGTCATTTGTGTGTCTGTTAACGTTTTTTACGTAATGCCTAAACTTAAATAAGCGGTATCTATGGTGTTTCTTGAACGATTTCGATCAAATTTGTTGCAAAATTTAATAACTTTATTCATAGTTCAAACCTTATTCTCACAGTTTTGAAATTCAAGTTTATTTTTGCTATCGATTATATATGTATATCAAAATCTGGAAGTGTTATCGATAGCTAAGAGCAAATTTGTACCCCCTGGGGCTTATGCGAGCTAAAGTTTCAAATTTGAAGACCTTAGCTTCTATAGTCTCTGAGATCGGCGAGTTTATACAGATAGACATGTCAATATCGACTCTGGCTTTTGATGCTGATCAAGAATATATATTCTTTATGGGGTCGGAAATGCTATCTTCTGACTGTTACACACACTTGCATAAAATCATTCTTACCTTCTTTACAAACCAAACAATTTCTTCAAGTGTATTTTGAACAAAGAAACCGCATTCAGCTTCCGTATCAATTGTGAATTGTTTTTTATAGATTCATTGCTGGCAATTTGGTTAACATGGTGTCAGCAGAGGAGGTGAAGAAGGTGTATGAGGATACAACACAGCCGCTGCCACGTCGACAACGAAATCGTGGCTATTACAATCGCAAGGATAAAAGCGATTTGGGTGATAATTTTGTGGCGCCCGATGGCGGCTGGGCGTGGCTGGTGTGCGTTGCCGCCGGCGTATCCAATGTAGGTAAAAATCAACAACAACAACGAATAGTATCTAAAGCCATTAATAAACCTCTTTCAATCCCTTTGTAGCTATCACTGTATCCATGTTTGCAACAGTTTGGCTTCATGTTCCGGGAACGTCTCATCGATCTGGGCATGTCCAGTTCACAGGTGACGGCCATCATCAATACTAATCCGGCGGTATCCGCCTGCACGGGATTACTCAATGGCCCCATGTTCCGGAGGTTTACCTTCCGCCAGGTGGCCATGGCCGGCGCTTTGCTCTGCTTTAGCGGCATCGTCCTTACGGCCTTTTGTGAGACATTTGCGGGGTATATCTTTGCCTATGCCATACTCTATGGCTTTGGCATGGGCATCAGTGTGAGTGCCTCCTCGTTGGCCATCAATACGTACTTTCAGCAGAAGCGTCGACGTGCCGCCGGCTTCTCCTGGACCATAACGGGTCTGGGTCCCATCTTTTTGCCGTATTTGGTGACGTTCCTGCTGAGTGTCTACGATGTCCAGGGCACCGTGCTGCTCTTTGCGGCGATTGCATTGCATTCGTTTGTGAGTGCGCTCATCTATCAGCCGGTGCGGTATCATTGTGCGGCGCCACCAGATGCGGCAACATTGATGGAACAGCAGCAGCAGCAGCAGCAGCAGCCGGCGGCGGCAGAGATATTGTGTGCACATTGTGCAATGCAAAGGAAACGTGAACCGGGTGGCATCTTCTCCAGTCAGTATCTGTGCCAGGACGATGATGCACAACGTCCGGGCTATGAGATCATTGAGCCGGGCACACCAATGCTGTCGCGTGCCAATGATGGCTGGTACGGATCGAAGCTATCGCTGGCATCGGGACGCATGCGTTTTCGTTCCGTGTCCAGTGCCAAGGATCTGGAGCATACACAGCGCTTGCACAGTCCAATCACTGAGGAGCATCATCCTTCGCCGCAACCCCCTCCCCCACAGGAGGATGATATGTTTTTGCGTCCGAATAATTTTCGACGCGAACGCGAAGAATCCAATCTGTGCTGCAGTTGCGCCGAGCAGCGTGCTCTCTATGCGAACAACAACAACAACAATCGGTTGGAGACGCCACAGAATCCCGAGAAGATGACCTTCACCCAAAAGCTGGTGACATTCTTTGACCTCGATCTGTTGAGGGACATCACATTTGTGAATCTGGTTGCGGGGCTGACGGTCATCAATTTTGGGGAACTTAACTTCTCAATATTAACGCCATTTATATTGACGGATTTTGGGTTCAATACGCGACAGATAACGGTGGCCATGTCCTTGATGGCCGGCATGGATATAACGATGAGATTTCTGGTGCCATTCATAACCGAAAAGATGCCCTGGGATAATCGTGTATTCTTTCTCATTGGCGTCGTTGGCATTGCCATTGGACGCACCTTTGTGGCCGGCACACGTTCCTATGCGGGCATCCTCGCCTGCTTTGTATGGATTGGCCTGTGCAAGGGTGTACGCACCATATTCTGGCCATTGATTATACCCGGTTATGTGCCATTGAATCGACTGCCAGGCGCTTCGGGACTGCAGCTGCTAATCTCTGGGCTCTTCACACTCATCTGTGGTCCCTTTGTGGGTGAGTATGGGCTGCTATCCTTTGGGGTTGTAGTCTTTAACTCTGATTTCTTGCAGGTCTTGTGCGGGATCGTTACGACTATTCGGTGACGCTGCACTGCCTCGATGCTCTGTCATTTATGGCTGCATTCTTGTGGTCTTTGGAGGCGCTGTTGCGACGTCACAGACGCAAGCGAGTCAGCTGATCAAAAGGCTTTTCCACAAAAAACAAATATCTTCTTTTTTTTGTAGTTCTAAGCTCTATTGTATACAAATTGTACTTATATATTTAAAAATACACATGAAAAACTACACAAACTAGTTACCAAAATTGTGCAGCATGCTTTTAGGGATGAGCATGAAATAGATCGTTCTGCTCATGAACATTTGTTATACAGCATACTTTTATGCGGCAGCCAAAAAGCTGAACACGTTGCGTTTGAATGGAATAGAATGGAATGCTTTCTTTTCACCTCGCCCCGTCATCTTCCCACCCACAATAAAACACATCAAATATTAGCAAAAAAAAATATATATGTTTAATATTAGTTATTAAGTTGTTTTGATTGCTTTTACACTCCCACTCTCTCTCTCTCTTTCTCTTCGAATTCGCATTCCTTATCGGTATTTACAATATTGAGTTAGATATACAATACAATACATATACTTGAGTACAATACATAAATAGTTATAGTTATAAATCTCCTAAATGTTAGATCGTTAGATGCTATGAAACTGTTTTGCAGCGATTAAATAGAAGAAAATCGATAAGCCGATATTTGATATGAACTCTCTCCAAACAGCATCAATTGCCATCGATTTATATATAGAAATATTTATTGGCTATTTACAAAATAATCTTTTGCCGTTCAGAGAGAACCTTTTTGCAATTAGGTGGACCCACGCAGCGTGTTGGACGCACTAAACCCTAAGTTAGAGTATATATAGTATGTGTGTTTACATAGCTTTGGTTACAGTGTTTTTGCTTTAAGTAAAAAATATGTGTGTGTTTTTTGCTAATACATGTATGTAATGTATGTAAACTTTTGGTATGTGCCGTTAATATTATGTTTATATATATATTAAACACTATGCAACAAAACGAAATACTTGAAAAATGCATAAGATTATAAAAGAGATCATTAATTAGGGTTTACGACTTTAAACATAAATGACAAAAACACAAAATACATTCGTAATAAATAAGACAAGACACAAAAAAAAAAAAGTTTAAAATACTTTTTGTTGCATAGTGTTGTTGTTGCCTTTGCTATGTGTGTTGGTAAAAAAAAAAGTCTCGTATATTTAGAGCGTTTCCAGCATGGCCGACTTGCCACTGCCACTGCCACTGCCACTGCCACTGCCACTACTCTTGTATGTCTCATAAGTGGCAGCAGCGGCGCCCACATGCAACTGCGCATAGCCCGAGCTATTGGCAACGGCAGCGGCAACCGCATCAGCGCCATTCACAACCGCCGCCGACGACGACGGCTTATGGGGCTTATAACGTTGCAGCATCTCCGCGGAGCTGAGCTTAAACGTTTCGCTCATCTGTGAGCGTACACGCTCCATCAGCATATCGATATCATCCTTGGTCAAACCCTCGGTGCTCACTGGCGGCAATGTTGTGATCACAATGCGTCCCGCATTCAAGATCTTCTTCTTGTCATTGAGGAATGTACAATAGGAGCTGAAGACGACGGGCAGTATGGGTATCTGCTGATCGATGGCCATGTGAAAGGCGCCCTTCTTGAACGGATGCAGTTCGCCCGTATTCCGGCGTGTGCCCTCCGGAAAGACCCATAGCTTAATGCGTTGCTTCTTAATGCGACGATTGACATCGTTCAGCGTCTCCCTGGCCTTCTCGCCGCGCACACGATCAATGAAGATGAGTCCGGCCAGCCAGGCGGCCAACCCAAAGGGCCAGGCATAGAAGAGTTCCCGCTTCGCCACCACCGTGCACTTGTTCATCACATGCCAGATGTTGAACATGCCTGCAAAATGGTAGCAAATTAATGAAAAGTTAATGAAAAAAAAAAAAAAAAAAATTTGAGTTTACGCACCCAGCACATCCAGTGAGCTCTGATGATTGGCGACGATGATGCAGGCCTGATCCTTTGCCAGATGCTCCTTGCCGCGCAGCTCCCAGCGCAGGCCAATCAATGCTGTCACACGATGACACCAGGTGCTTGCCCATCTAAAAACAAAAAAAAATTGAATCACAGCAAGTTTTTCAAACACTTTCGAACAAAAATGTAATCAAAATTCTATAGTTAACATCTAGTTATGGGTTTGCCTAAAGCGCGCTCGCTGCCCATTAAGCGTACCAATAAAAGCAGTTTATTCCCCGATGATGATGATGATGGCCAACAACGTCGACGACCCCAATTGTTTGTTGCCAGCTTCGAGAAGAAGAAAAGGCCACAAAGACCACAAATGAGTCTATTGCTTGGCTGGGAGTATGGCCGGGCTTGGTTAAGGGAACGCAATGCATTTCAGCGTCAGGATAGCTTCTATGCGAGTCCTCGCTTCATTCAGCCCGACTTTGATTGGTGGCTTAAGAAGCGCACTGTTGTTGTCCTGGATCGTCGCAAGCTTTACAATCGGCAACCGCAAAGGCAATACACACCATTGAGTGCTTTTGCAGTTGCCAAAATGTTGCCAAAAACCAAAAACAATCAAGCTGCGGACGTGAGGCAATGTAAATGCAAACCCAAACAATAGTTGAGTTACACACAATATTATTACGCGTTAACTAGCACTTTAACTGGCACTTAACTGGCACTTCAACTGACACTTTGGCAAATAAAACAGCAGAAAAACATGAAGAAAACAGCTGGCAAATGGTTTAGTGTAAAACTATTTTGATAAAGTGCAAAAGCAAGCTGGAAAGTAAAGTAAAAAAGATTTATAAATGATAAGTTGGGTTTAAGCGAGGTTTTCAAAGCTTAACTAATAGGCAAACCCAAAAACAGAATACTTTTTTAACCAGGTTTAAACATGCTCAAAAAAAAGCGATAGAAAGATTCGTTAGAGCTTTCCTAAACTACGAATGCAAAGATCGAAAATTTCGATTCGAAATACTTTTTAACCTTGGTTTAAGTAAGCTTAACAAAAAGAACTCTTCTTATAATATTTATTTAAAATGGATTTCTTTAAGAAGCAAATTCAAAAACAGAATACTTTTTAACCCTGGTTAAAATACTTTTAACAAATAGCGATAAAAATTGATTCCTTTGAACTTTCCTTAACAAGCAATGGCAAGAACAAGATATTTTTTAACCCAGGTTTAAGCAAGCTTAACAAAAATAATTTTTCATTTAAAAAATATTTAGCAATACGAAATGGATTTCATTAACATTCAAACCCAAAAACAAAATACTTTTAAGCCAAGGTTAAAATACGCTCAACAAAAAGCATATTTATTTGCTATATCATGCAATATATTTTATACCTTGGAAGTTCCTTAACAATCAAAACTAAGATCGAATTACTTTTTAACCAAGGTTTAAGCAAAGTTTCATGCAATAGAATTGGATTCCTAAGAACTTTGTTTAACAATCAAAACCACGAACGAAATACACTTTAACCCAGGTTTAAAGACGCTCAACAAAAAGCAAATTTCCCATAAGTAGTATTTAGCAATAGAATTTAATTCCTTAGAGCTTAATTGCAGCAACGAGAACTTTCTTTAACAAGCCAAAGGCATAATAAATATTTGATAAGTCCTCCTTTTGCGACAAACAAGAGAGCTAAGCTACAATTATTCGTACATCGTAGTATTTAACATCAAATATTAAATACGCCGCGTCGTTTGGTTTGGACGGCAATCGATTGCAGCTGATGCATTTCGCGCCATTTGATGGCTGATGGCTTAATCAAGACAATTGCCAACTTTTCAACTCTTTGCCGAAACTCATCAAATATGCATTTTAGGGTAAAACCCACCAAGTTTTTTGTGCTCTATGTGTTTTTGATCAAACTGCACATTAAATGGGCGGACAGCTGGTGAACAAACAGAATACAACAACAACAACAATGCCAGTTGCACGTGGTATGGAATGGAATGGAATCGAACTAACGGCATAGTTAAGTGACCTCGCCAAATTGCCAGTTGGCTGGCATTAGCGTGCGGGCCAAAAGCACAAGCCAGAAAAAAACACCTTGTCCCACTGACGACACAAAGTACACGGAAAAAAAAACACACTTATACTATCGACAAAAACAATCAAAATTGCTTAAAAGTTTATTTAATGGAAGTTTGTCTGGTTTAAAGTTTTACGTTAGGATAAACTAATCAATTTGGAGTATGGTTTTGTAATTGTTATCCGTCGATCCAAAAATCAGCTGTTGTTGCAACTGCTGTTTTGCTACCTAAACATGCATCGTTGGCGATTAGAAATGATTAACTGTCACTTTATCCCATCGATAAACAAAAGAGTTGTTTAACTAACAGACATGCTTTCGATTTCAATAGACCTAGAAACGGTTTCGTAAACCATAAAACGGATAAAACAACAAACAAAGGGAAGCATTTCCGATACCATAAAGTATATTATATATTCTTGATCAGCATCAACAGTTAAGTCGATCTAGCCATGACTGTAAAAACACACCGATCTCAGAGACTTTAAGAGCTAGAGACTCCAGATTTGAAACTTAAGCTCGCCTAAGCCCTAAACAGTACAAGTTTGTTTCAAGCTATCGATAACACTTCGGGTTTCCAAATTAAACATGTTATCGATAACAGTAAAAACTTGAATTTCAAAATTCGAAAAATGAGGTTCGAAAACAAGGATGAAAAAATAAACAATCGAGAAATATTTGATCTAAATCAGTTAAGGAACACCGAAGAAATCACAAATTAAAATTTGTACGCGTTAAGTAACGGGTTAAGGGTATGTTCTAGTCGAGATCTTTCGACTTTAACCTCGATTTCGAAACATTTTCAAACATTTGTATACTAAAAACTGTATTTTTTATCGTTCAAAAAATCTATAAACGTCAAAAAGAAAACAAAAGCACACACTTCCAAATGATTGTACTTTATTTTATGGTCAAGTCTTAGTCAGCCTGACTAATTATATGCTATAAAATGTAATGAATGTTGTGAGATAAGCAGCTTATTTCCTGATTTTGTAGATATTTCTACATTTTTGTATCTTAACAAAGTACATAAATTTGGCTTTAACTACGCGCCAAAGGTCAAAAAGCGACCTGCGATGTCAAAAATGAAAAAAAAAAATATTGTTTATTTTTTATGGCTACAAAATTAAACTTTGTTCAATGTACTACTCATTACCCATTTCTGACAGTGTAACTGTAATGCAGCACGTGCCCAAGACCCCCCCCACCCCCTCTACTGTCGTTCTGGTTGCGTCCTTCAACGGGCCAAAAACGTGGTCAACAAAAAAAAGCATTGAATACTTAAAGGTGCCCGCCGCTTTTCGATATTGTTGTGTATTGCGTTTCATGTTGGCGCCCCAGTTATTGTCTAGATGGGGGCTTACCCCCCTCCCACCCTTCGTACTTATATGCAGGTGTGCTTTGGGCCAAGTGTCTTTGTTAATATTAATGCAAAAGACAACAATATGAAACCATTGAAGTCAAAAC
This sequence comes from Scaptomyza pallida, assembly GCA_018152965.1. Classification (NCBI taxonomy): domain Eukaryota; kingdom Metazoa; phylum Arthropoda; class Insecta; order Diptera; family Drosophilidae; genus Scaptomyza; species Scaptomyza pallida. The sequence goes on from JAECXP010000224.1 coordinate 4,606,260, forward strand.
TACCAAAATAACCGAAACGCCCTCAAATTCAATTATTGATGGTGTTGTGGCAGGCAGGCGGTGGTCGGAACTAAAAACTGTTTTTATGATGCCAAGTGTGAAAGTTAGATATTAAGGGGAGTGTTGCCAATTGCATTCGATATGAGGATGGGGGTGTGGTTTAAGAACTTAGAAACATTTATCAACAGAGGAAAGAAATAAATGCTATAGAAAAGTTTGAAAAATATAGTAAGGTTTTCAATTCTAGTATAAACTTTAAAAGCTGTTTAGATCGATCGATAAAAGCATGAGGTGAATCTTTGGAAAAGTAAGGATAACTTAATAATTAATATTTATGAATATATATGAAAATATGAACCTTAAAAGCTTTCAAGATCTCTCGATAAAAGCATTGGGCGGATAGGAAAATCATAAAAAAAAATCGTTGGAAAAGTTAGGATTACAGTGAATTGCATATTTATGAATATATATGGATATGTTAAGCATATGGCGAATAAGATACATTAAAATATGCTTTGGGAAAGTTGGGATAACATAAAAGTAGAAGTATATAATGGAAAAACTTTTCTATAAAAAAACTCAAAAAACTAAAGATCTCTTATTGAAATGATCAAAATTCAAGTTTTTCAAAGTATTTTCTATGAAGCTTCAACAAACAACCACATCTGTTTCCTAAACAACATTCTTAAAGGTCTTAAATGATTCAAGAACTATTCATAGATTAAAGGTCGGCATTGCAAGCCGCGAAAACCTATAATTAAGCTCTGCCAGAGTTGCCCATATGAACATGGTTGAAAGGTCATAAACCTTGAAGTTCCTTGAAGTACCTAAAAAACACAATCAATAGCCATAAACAACAACAAAAACATCAAATATTAAACCAATACACTCGAAATATCACAGGAAATCAATGTAATCGCTTTATTACACAAATAAACATTGTAAAAAACAGCGATTTTTTTCTTCTTTTTTTCTCTTAAGTTTCAAAAAAAAAGATTGCCTTAGATAAGCAATCAAAGTGGAATCGTGAGTGCGGTTTCAATTAACTAATAACTGAAGAAGGTACAATTGTTTTTATTTTTTATACCCTTAACCCATGGAAATGAGTAAAAAAGAGTATATAATTTTGTGCAAAAGTATGTAACCGACAGAAGGAACTATTTTCGACCCTATAAAGTATATTCATATATATATATATACATAGTAATGTCTATCTGTATAAGCTCAAGGATCTCTGAGACTATTAGAGCTAGAGACTACAGATTTGAAACTTAAGCTCGCCTAAGCCCTAGGCGATACAAATTTGTTTCAAGCTATCAATAACACTTTCGGTTTTCGATATACACATGTAATCGATAACAGTAAAAACTTGAAGATCAAAATTGTGAAAACGAGGTTTAAAACTATGGATAAAATAATAAACATTTAGATGAAATTGAATTCATTTTCTATGTAAGTAGGGTATGTCCAAGTCGAGATCTCTTGACTAGAGCCTTCTGACTGGTTGACCACAAAAATGCAAGCTATTCTATATGGCTTTTGTTTCTAGGTAGGACGCTGATTTCATATGGCTAACAAGTGCCACAATATAATATACCAACAACAACAGCAACAACAACGACGACAAACAATAATGTGCCTATCGATTTCTCACACACATACATACAAACGTATGTACGTACATACATATAGGCATGGCAAAGAGGGTTTTTTTTTTATAGACCACACAGCAAGTGTCTAGATAAGTCAAAGTCTATCGAGTATAATTATTGGCATATACATACACCACAATTAAGCTGCAATTTAATTAACCGATACATTTCATTTCATTTCAATTCATTTATTATGTTGCTTTTTATACTCACAATAAATTGCGGACATCGCAGGGGCGTGTGAGGAATGCGGGTATCAATATGATTGCATTGAACGAAACGATCCCATAGTACATGCAAAACTTGAAATAGTAACGAAAGATATGATTCGTTTCATATAGGAAGGGCAACATGAGCACCACAAACAATCCAAACAATTCCAGATACGAGCTCATTGTGTATAGATTCCAAATCTTCCTTGATCCTTAGAGGCAAAACGGTATGCAGTCTTTTCTGTTCGAAGCGAATCTCGATCACAGCTGTAAAAAAAAAAGTTACAAATTTAATATTACAGTAAAGTTAGTTTTAGTGTTAACATGCACTTAAAGCATATTTCTACGGAAGTGAACCCAATTTGAACATGTTAAATGCTTGTTAACACGATATATGCTTAAAGTAATTATCTTTTCATTTATCTGTACACAATGTTGCTTGATTTCTTGATTGTGTTGTGCCCTTTTAAATGGACAGCACTGTAAATGGCTGTGCGAGCGAGCGAGGCGAAAGAGAGAGGTGTAATATTGCGTGCATTCTTTGTACCGGCTGCATTACCACGAGCAGCAACAGCAACAGTAAACAGCAAGAACACAACACAAAACAACAACGACATTAACAAACGGCACATTGTGCACACACACACACACACACATACAAATAGTGAGAGCAGTGCTCCACGAGCCGGAATAACATAAAAAAAAAATCAATTTAATTTGCCGACCAAAACAAACAAGCAAAACTAAAGGCAAAGAAATCATTTTTGTTCTTTCTTTTTTATGAGTGCGACATAATTGAACATAATATCATTAATTGGCATGCGTTTATATGTATTTATGTTTGTCTGTGATTAAAGTGCGTATAATTATGGTTTAGATTGCCTCATAAAACCAAGAATCTAATCATATTTTGATTTAATAACTGCTTGAACAATCTCTGTGCAGGGTATAAGAATGTGTGTGCATTAATCAGAACTCTTGCACTCTGAAGAGGATTACTTAGGGCGCGCATCCGGCTTGAGAGTCACTTGCAGTACAATTTATGAGCTTTATGAGGACAATGCTTCTCCACCCGCCCACAAATATATTAAAGCACAAATATGTAAATTCATACAAGTCGACTTGTTATCTATGTTTATGCTGCTTACGCCTCTTTGAAATGTATGCACGCGCACACACTTACATATACATCCATATGCGTGTGTGTGTGTGTGCATGTGCAGGATAACTGTAAACCGAAAATTTGGCGTCGTTTGGCAACAACACACTAACAACAACAACAAAGTAAGGGTTGCAAAAGACAAAATACCCGCAGCAGCAAAAGGCATTGACACAAACACGCAAACACACACACACACACACACACACATATACAAAAATACACACGAAGGATAACAAGCAGTAACAGCATTGAGTAAAATAATACGATGAAAAGCATAAAAATCGTAAGTCTGCAATTAAATTGCTGTTCTTGTTATTATTGTTGATTTCTTTTTGCTCTGGGCTTTTCATTTAGTTTCCTCTTTGTTTTGCCGAAGCTACTATTGTTGTTGTTGTTGCTGCCATTGGCTTTGTTATTGCTGTAACTGAGGCAGCTTCTTTCGGCTTCTGTGCTTAGCAGCCGGGACGAGCACACACTAACACACATATACACACTTAGTTAAAATTAACTAAAGTTTTATTAATATAAAACAATTGACAAAAAAAATAAAAATAAAATAATACAAGAACAAAGCGCGTTAACGAACACGATGAAGCATCAACATAATAATACAACGAAAAGAAAATCGTGCAATTTTCTTCCAATTATGCCTGGTGTTTTTTTTTTTGGCTTTCCTTGATTTTTTGTTAATGCTTTTGCGATAATATTAATTAAAGGAATTACGTTTTTTTGCTTGATGCGACGCCGCTGCGCTTAACGGTGTTGGGCAGCGACGGCGACGACGACCGGGCGCCGTTAAAACGTAGAGCGCGAAAAATTGTTGACAAGAATTTCCGTTACCGACGTGCTTGCTCTGCGGCGGCGAGAAAAACAACAACAAATTCTAAGCATTCTGGATGCTTAGCAGATAATGTTATTTTACATTGCCGCCACTGTAAAACTCAAATTGCACTGTCCGTCCACATACTTAACGAATGTTAGTAGTACTTTGTTAACATTTACTCACTTAACGACATGTTATGGGCAATGGTACAGTACTCCGTCCACTGAACGAATTGGCGGTGTGTGCACCAACTGATTAATAAAGTTACGATGTCGATAAACTTTTAACGACTGTTTTTGTTGTGCTTAGGTTGTTGTCCTTGCTACAAAAAATAAAAACAATTGGCGCGCGATTTAAAGCAAAAACAAAAAAAAGGTATGTATTATGGTTACTTTGAATGTGTGCAAAAGAAACGGAAATCATAAATTCGTTTTTGTACGCATATTATTTTGGCAACGAAATATCTTTGCTGGTGCCCAATGATTCCGCCATCTTTCCGCCTGCCTGCACTTGGCAACGGGCAAGAAACCCTGATTATGCCAAAAAGACATCTTCCCCCTAGTGCCTGACAAGCGGAAAACGTGTACCATTGTCGTTCGATTGTGCTTTAAAAAAAATAATAAAAACAAAAATATTATTGTTTACATGTGTGTGCGAAATGCATGAAAATGATGACGCGATAATAATCTGAACTGATCTCTCTGGACAGCACGAAAACCAAATGCCGGACATCGTGTAAATAACAAAAAAAAAATGCAGTCAAGACATCGAAGCTTATCAATTTTAATAGAATAAAAACAGCAAGCAATCAAAAAACAAGAGTATTTATATTTAAAAACAGCTGAAATTGTTCACTTTTAGGTGTAATGACACTGACAACAGGTGAAAAGTGTGGGGTTAAGGACTTTTAAACGGTTATAACACTCTCTTTTTTAAATACTCTCGTTAAAACGAACATGCAGATCTATTCCATTCAATAAGAACAAACAATTTAGCGGTAGACGCATGTTTGTCTAGTTATGATAGTGAAGTATAAATACTCTTTACTTGTTTGATGTCAACTTATTGTGTGCTGCATTTAATACTATATTATTTTATTTTATTAATTTTTGAAAACATTGTAAAATAAAATAAAAATTATAAATAAAATTGTACATTCAGTTGTTTCTTATATAGTTTTATTATCTTTTTTAGCACTTTCGCTTTTACTTGTCAAACTGTCAGCGAACTGCATTGAAAAATCATGCGACTTTTGTTTGAAAGATCTTTTACAGTTGCCAGCCGCCTCTTCTTGTCGTTCTCAGTCACTCGCTCGCTCTCTTTCGCTCATTCTCAACGACCGTAGGCGATGATCTAAATTATATTTATCGCTATATGGAAGTACGGCTGTCTCTACACTGCCTTTGTCGCTTCTCGCTCTCAATGTGTGCGTGTGTGTGTGTTCGTTTTGAGATAAGCAAAGCACATAAAGTCGCTGGCAAATGCGTCTGTACGCGCAGTTGGCTTCGAGCTTGACTTCAATAAAGACTGTGATCGGCGTATCTCGTGTTTGTGTGTGCGTTGTGTATATATAAAGTAAATTGACGAATTTCGAGCGCAAAGCGTAACGCGCAACACGTGAGTGAATTGAAATAAACAGATCTACAATGGCAACCACAACGACATCGAGTAAGTGCCGCCACCAACCCCCCTCTCTCTCGTCGCCATCGCAACAACTCTGTTCTAATAAGTTTACTTTCAATGTGCTCCTCCACACAGTTGAGGGCTACAAGCTTGGCAAGGTGATCATTGAAGGCAAAACGAAGCAGGTCTACAATCTGCCCGAACATCCTGGCCTGTGTCTGTTGCTCAGCAAGGATCGCATCACTGCCGGCGATGGTGTCAAGGCTCACGATTTGGCTGGCAAAGCCGAAATCTCGAACACAACCAATGGTCAAGTTTTTCGTCTGCTCAACGAGGCGGGTAAGTGTATTCATGTTTTGAGAGCAAAAAAAAAAAAAAAACGATTTGTTGTATGTACTGCAGACTCTGCATTCTAATTTATTTTTATGGACTCTGAAAAACAATATTAATATGCGGCAAATTATTAAAAACGTAAAAAGTCTCGAAAACACTTTTTGCTAGATTAACTTAAAATAAGCTAGCTTTCAGGCTATAAGCTTTTTTCAAATTTTATAAGCAATTTCATTTGTAAATAGGCTAGATCTAGCCTGAAATAAGCTAAAATGGCCACACTGCTGCAGAGACAGACAAACATTACAGTTATCCTTTAACAGTTATACTCACTTTCACTCTCACGCTCACGCTCTCGCTCTCTGGTTTTTAGGTGTTCGCACTGCCTATGTGAAACAGTGTGGCGCAAAAGCATTCATCGCTCGCAAATGTGAAATGATACCGATTGAATGGGTAACCCGACGCCTGGCAACCGGCTCCTTTCTCAAACGCAATGTGGGCGTGCCCGAGGGCTACAGGTCAGTAACATATACCGTTAGGTTATCATTATACCACTGCAGTATTTATTTACATCAACAGCATTTAAATCAGCGTTGTCTGCTTTTTTTGTGCTTATCAATGCAACCAACGTCAGTGACCCCATCTCATGTGTAACCTCCCCCCATCCTCCCCTGCACCCGTGCCTTACCTTCCACTGCGGTAAACAATTTTTTAGCTAGCATTTAATTGCATTCGCATCGAGGTTGCATCCATTTCTCGTGCTGATAAGCCTCAAAAATAATCATATTCAATAGAATTTTTTTTTGTAGTTTTTATGAAAAAAGTTATTTTTAGTTTAATAAATATATTCCTTCAAGTTTTTCTAAATCATCTTTCTCTTGCAGATTCTCACCGCCCAAACAGGAGACATTCTTCAAGGATGATGCCAATCATGATCCTCAATGGAGCGATGAACAAATCATTTCAGCCAAATTCGAGCTTAACGGTTTGATTATTGGTAAGCTTAACAACAACAACAACACCACTAAGCCAACTAACATTAATCCCTCTACCATTTAGGCCAAGATGAGGTTGATATCATGCGTCGCACCACACTGTTGGTCTTTGAGATCCTGGAACGTGCCTGGCAAACAAAGAATTGTGCCCTGATTGACATGAAGGTGGAATATGGAATTGATGCCGATGGCAACATTGTCCTCGCCGATATCATTGATTCGGATTCGTGGCGTCTGTGGCCAGCGGGTGATAAACGTTTGATGGTCGATAAGCAGGTTTATCGCAATCTGACATCGGTCACATCCACCGATTTGGATACGGTTAAGCGTAACTTTATCTGGGTATCCGAACAGCTGGCCGACATTGTGCCGCGCAAGGATCATTTGGTTGTGGTGCTCATGGGCAGCGCATCGGATACATCGCACAGCGAAAAGATTGCCACGAGCTGCCGTTCCCTCGGGCTCAATGTCGAGCTGAGGGTCAGTTCGGCCCACAAGGCGCCCGAGGAGACGCTGCGCATTGTCCGCGAATACGAATCGGTGATGAGTAATCTCATATTCATTGCGGTCGCTGGACGCTCGAATGGTTTGGGACCCGTTTGCTCGGGCAGCACCAATTATCCGGTTATCAATTGTCCGCCTGTGAAGTCGGACAATATGCAGGTGGATGCGTGGTCCAGTTTGAATTTGCCGTCGGGTCTGGGCTGTGCCACCGTACTGTATCCGGAGGCAGCTGCTCTGCATGCTGCTACCATTTTGGGTCTGAACAACTTTATGGTTTGGTCCAAGTTGCGTGTGAAGCAGCTGAACAATTTTGTAACGCTCAAGAAGGCCGACAAGGAGACGCGTGGTGTGCGTAATGTCTAAATAAGATATTGCCTTTTACAAAAAATCCTTTTTTTTGCCATTTTTTTTCTTTATTTTTGCATTTTTTTTATTATTTTAGTTTAGTTTTTTTTTTTTAACAAATACAATTTTCACTTTCATGAAAAAATAAACCAAGTGTTTGTCTGGTTTGTGTATTGGCTAATGTGGGCTGGTGCAAAATTTGTGTAGCATACTTTCAGGCGGTCGTTAATAAACCATTGAAACTGAATTTTACATTAAACTTTAAACAGAATCCTGCTGAAGCTTATTTTTTCTCATTTTCCATTTGCAGCTTATCATTAAAACACGATGCAAATAGTTCAACTGAATAGCGACAAAACAAAACTTCCAAGAAATACCTCATACAACTGTCATTAACGTCAACAACTTGATTAAATCTTAAAAAAATATATTTTATTTGCTGGAAAACGTATTCATTATGAAACGTCAAAGGAATTCTGAACATTTACATTAAAAACAATATATATATTTTATTACAGTTAACTTTCGTTCTGGCATTACGGCAAAAATTGCATTAATTTGTTCTCTTTTCAAAGAGAAAAACGAACTTCAGCAAAATACATATAAAAATGCATTATTTGTATAATTTGTTATGCAATGCTGAAACTAAAGACGAGCAAAAGCAAAAGCATAAAGAACTAAGAAAAACGTTATGCAAAATGTCAGCGTTGCCTCTTTCCTATGGCACTCTATAATCGCATTCAAGAAATTGTCTGCTCTTATCTGCTAATCTGATGTAGCAACATGCCATATGCGCCATAACACCCAACCCCACTCCCCTTTTTTATGTGAGCAACATCTTTAAAATTCTCAGCTGTCCTTCAAACTGCAATGTTGGAGGGAGGGTGCGATGGAGAGAAAGGTTTCGCATTCCCTGAACTGACAACAACATTAAAGCAAAAAGCAGTTACTCCCTCCCTCCCCGCCTTCACACACACAAAGCTTTTCTCTCTCACTCTTTCACCCCAACAGCAGCAGCTGGTGCAGTGATAAGAGTCCTCTGAGAGAGCTGAAATCTGAGACTATACCAAGTTGCGAAGAGCTGTCAGCGTTGCCAACGCAAATTAGCTATCTGAGAGAGGGCGTTGTTTCTTGAGATGTGGGTGGTATGAGAGGAATTTGGTTGTGTGTGTGTGTTGAACCTCTGGACAATTAATCATACTTTAGCTAACGAAACACATTCATAATAATAACAATAATTTAGCACGTGGTTCGTGCTGCCACGAGAGTGGTACGGGGGTGGAGTGAAGAAAGTAAGAGAGAGTGCGAGCGAGAGCGAATGAGAGCGAACATATTAAAAGTCAGGGTCAAAGTGCCATTGTGTTGTGTTTTTTTTTATTATTTTTTTTTTTGCCCCATGGCGCAACTTATGCGGTCGCGCGCTGCTGCCACAAGGTGCTGCTAGATGCAGGGGGGGCAGGGCGGAAACCAGATGGAGTAGCATTGGCGATGGGGGAGGGGAAGGGGGTTTGAAATAATGTGCTAAGCAGTCAGACGGCAACAATAAACAAAATATGAATGGCAAGGCAAATGTAGAAAATGTAAGAAAACATGAAAGGAAAACAAAAAAAAAAAAAAAAAAACTTAAACACAAAGCCGACGCTTAAATGCCCTACGAAAATACGCCTCTTCTCTATTAAAACTACGGATATTAGGATTTTAGTGTTGTTTTTTCTGTTACGATTTAAAAAAAAAAATAAAATTTCCTACTCATTGCAAATTTAACGAATCTTTGCATGCAGAAAGTGTATAGAAAAAAACATCGATATCATCATCTCCGTCGTCGTCGTTGTTGTCTTAGCTTTGCTTTGTGTCGTGTCCCAGCACACTGAGGCTGTGGCTAGGGGCCGTGGGGGTCGCCCAACGACAACAATGCCCGCCAATTGTTTTGCTAGCGACGCCAACACCAGCGTCAACGTCAACGGCAGCGTCAGCGTCGACAGAGAATCAACGACAAAGGCAAAGACAACGACAACGACAACGACGATGACGATGACGATGACGCGGCTATGTTTGCGGTCGTTTGCTGTCGTTTCCGTCTGTCCCGACAGTCCGCAGGTCCAAAAGTCGATAGTCTTGTCAGCGGCAGAGGGGGGGCGTAGAAAGGCGGAGCGCGCACGCAAACGTCGATGCTTTTGGCGCGGATCGTTTGCCAAAGCATAAAAACAATTTTGTTACAAGCGAATGCCGCCGCCTCTTTGTCCGATCTCTGCACACACGTTTTCATTAACATTGTGTTCGTCTCACTCACTCTCACACACACAGACTCGCTACATTTGTGTGTGTTTGTGTTAATGCGCCTTCTGCCTTCTCAGCTGGCGCAATTTTCAGTCTCAAGCTTCAACTTGTTGCTAAAAATATGCAAGACAGTAAGAGGAAACCGGTTTCTTTTTTTATACATATACATACATATGTATGTATGCATGTACATATATGTACATGTTTGTATGTTTGTTGACGATCAACTTGCTGGGCCTGTTGCTGGGTGCCAGTGGCCGCTGGCGTTGCAAACGGAGTGGAGTGCGGGGGGAGTGGGGTAAATGTGGCGACTGTGTTACTTGATTGAGTTGGCTTAAGCGGCAGCGAACGAGCCATGCACAAATAAAGCCAAGACAACAACAACAACAACAGCAACGACATGCAAAAAAATCCAACACGTAATACAAGACACGTCGCTGTCGGGGGCCCCGAATACAGTGTTGGCGTTTACGCCTTTTTCCCGCTAAACTGCGTCTTACTACTGCAGTGATTTTTTCGATTTTTTTTTTTCAACAAGTTAAAATTTTAAACGTAACACAAATGCAAATCGCAGAGTTTAAATCAACACTTCTCAAAAACAGCTATATTATTTTACACATCTAGCTTGTTTTTGCTTGGCGCTTTTTTTTAGCTTGGCATCATTAATGTTCAAACACGATCGCTGTGGTCGAGCAAGTTGTGCCGGGGCAGAGGCAGGGGAAAAGCAGTTCACTTCAGTTGACAAAGAGTAGGAGAGAGAGGGAGAGAGACACCAGGCATGGGCATGAGGTTGGATGACAGCGTCGATTACGCGCGCATAACCGGCAAACCTCGTTGTTGTTGTTGTTTTTGTTGCTGCTATTATTTTTATTTTTATTATTATTATTGTTGCTGTTCTCATTATCCGTTTGCTGGTGCCTGTTTTTTATTTTATTTTTTTTTTGCTTTTGTTGTTCTTGTTCTTGCTGCAACCGCAAGTTGAGCTACTTTTGCGCTTATTCGGCTTCGCGCGCGCTCTCGTACATGTTATCTCGCTCGCACACATGCTTGTTTTAAGTCAATGCTTTGCCATTTCACAATGTCACCCACCAGCCGCAGCCATAAATTCAGGTTAGGTATTGTTTTCTTCTTCTTCTTCTTCTTGCCTTCTTCGTGCATGCTCTCATGTGCGGGTTTTTTGTTTTGTGTGTGTGTGTGTGTGTGTATGTGTACATTTGATACATATGAATGTATATATGTATGTACATATGTGACAACTGACTTAACTGTGAATTGCTACGACTGCTGGCGACGATCGGTCGCATGTTAATGGACGATGCCAGCCAGTGGATTAGCATTCGTGTGTTGTGTGTGTGGGAGGGGTGTGTTGGGGGGGGAGGGAGGCTACGTGGTTGGTTGCTTTTGTGATAAGCATTGCGCGCGCGATCTCGCCGATAATAAAAAACTTCAATAAAAACACATTAACAAAACACACAAAATTAGCAATAGCCCGCGAAACCAAGAAAAAAAAAGGGCAAGGCAAGCGACAAAAGACGAAGAAGAAGAAGAAATTAGTGTGGTCCGCAGAGTGAGGTTAACTTTGTGCTCAAACACATTAGCACAATGTACATACATATGTTTGTAAGTATGTGTATGTGTCATACGTTATGTATGCTCTCGGAACCGATCGATATCGGTCAATGTCGAGCAATTACCGAGGTTATGGTAAAGGTCTATTCATAGGTCTTTGCAGCTTGATTACAATTTGTACGCAGTCTATTGAAAGGTTTCCCACAAACAATATGTATGTATGTATGTGTATGTATTATGTGTGCTTTATATAAGCTTATACAATGTATGTATGTATGTATGTATGTGATAAGAGTCATTCTATCAGTTTGCAACTAGGTTTCTTTAGATATTACAAACTGAATGTGAATGTCGTCAATTGCAATTTCTATAGATATGTATGTATGTATTTATGCCATACTGCATTAAGATAGTTTCAATATGGTTTCAATTAACATTTAATTTGATTATTACATATTAGTTTGTATCTCTTACTATAAAAGCTTTTACAAGCTTAATTATTATTGAAGCCAATTATGTTGTGCCGTTATATACATATAGACATTTTTTCTGCTAGTATCAATGGATTTATAAGACAATTCCCTGGTGAATCGCTTAACTGTTAATTAGTTAAATCCACAAGGTTTGATAAGTAAGAAAACGAACAGGAATACAAAATTATGTACATGAAACATTCGCGACATAATTTTTTCTAACAGTTCGCTTAACATTTGCATTGTCTAATCCTATCGATTAGCACACGATACAGACCCGGGGTCTATACTTAGCTTCAGCTCCAGTTTAGGTTCCATTTACACAGCTTCAGGTTGGGCTTTAGTGTTGTTGAGGTGCAGTCAGTGCTGCCCTGGCAAACAGCATGCCAACAACAACAACGCCCCCGCTGCCCGCTGCAAACCGTTTGCACTCAGTCAAGCTCTTACCGCACACAAAAACTTATACGCACACACACATAAGTATACACGCTATGTACATACATGCATATGTGCATAAAAATTCGCAGGCCATTCTCATTCTCTGTGTACGTACGCTTGTTTCGTGTGTGTGTGTGTGCTTTCATTTTATTTTGCCTTCTTTTTATTATTACATATTCTTGTTATTTTTATTTTTGCGTTACTCGTTTTATTTGCGTTGCTTTTCGCCGTGCTTGTTGTTGTTGTTGTTGCCTGCCAGTCTTTTGCTTTATTTATTTCGACTGGCTGACGCGTTCATTCGCATGGCTCCCCCCTCTACCTCCCTCTCTCTTTGCACACTCACTGACACTCTCTTTGGCTCTCTCGCTCACTCACTTGCGCTGCTTGCCAACGCGCTCCCCTTTACGTTCATCATCGTTTGCACCATCTCGCTCACACGCAAACAGCGGCGCACTCATCAGTCAGTCAGTTTGTCTCTCTGTCATGCAGTCGGTCGGTCGGTCTGGCCGTCGTCGTCTCTCTGCTGCGTGTGAGTGTGTCTGACTGTCTGTCTGTCGGCACGACGGCGCTGTCTGTGTCTGTGTGCGTTGAAGTTGAATGTGCCGGTTTTTATACCCTGCACTCATATGCATTGGGTAAAGTGGGTGTTATGGTTTTGTGCAAATGTTTGTAACATGCGGCTAAATATTATTTATAATATTGTTATAAATATATTTTTTAAGCTACAGAAATCGTACTTTCTATACGCGATTTTTATCAGTTATTTATAACATATTATCTCAAATATTTACTGCATTTCAGTTAACTACAGAGTATCAGCTTGTAGCATATGCGATCTAAGAACTCTTGTTTTGTTGTTGTTGTGGTTGTTATTGCCGTTGGTCGTGTCATGTTGATTTGTGTGCTTGGCTCGGCTCTTCGACCAACCGACCGACCGAACGACCAACCGCCTGCCCGCCCGCTACCCTGACTATAAGCGTCTGCGCTAGTTATTCGGTATTCTGCTGCTGCTGCTGCTGCTGTTACTGCTGCCTGCGCTCTGTCTCTTCCTCTTCCATTTCAGCTTCATCTTCTTATACACATACATACATAGAGACGGGTAGACAGACAACTACGCAAACAACACACCAAGACAATGCGCAGTAGATAACAACTGGCTCGCCCCTTTCAGCCCCGCTGTCGGAGATACATACTTATGTATCCATGGGTAACGTTCATACAAACATGCCCAAATACATACACACAGAGATACAAGTTTGTATGTATGTATGTACATATATTTACAAATGTATCTATGGCAACACAGCGTGTGATATATAAGCGCTCTTCGTTTGTGTCTCTCTGTGTGTGTGTGTGTGTGTGCAGACAGCTGCTTTGTGTGTCAAATTGTAGCGAAAAAAAAGAAAAGAATGCTTTTTGATTTTTTTTGTTGGTTTTTGTGTGCCGAGTGCAAGCGAGCCACCCACCCACTGGCGCATTTCACACTGCCCGGTGCTCAGCTGGCTGCTTGTGTGTGCATGTGAGAGTGCAGTTTTCCATTTGAATTAAATTTATGCACCTACACACACACACACACCAATATAGCATTTAAGCATGCACTTGTGTAGATGCGTGTTAATGCGACTGTTTAAAGTTAAAATGTAATAGTGATGACATATTAAGGCAAAACCAGATGCAAAATCCCATTGCATAAATTTATAGATACATTTTAATCTGCTACTTACATAAGCATCCAATTAGCAAATGATAAGTGAGATAAGAACACTTCGGACCATATGCATCCAATTGGAATGGCTTAGTATCTCTAGTATCTTCAAGAAATCACTTCAACAATTTCATTGGAAATCGTACATTTTGTATATGTGCACCTGTATACAGTTGCAGATAGTTTTTCATTTTGTTATTGAAAAGATTATCGGCTCGTTCAATGAGATTTTCCTAGAATACCCACTAAATATCAATGATTTCTGCTGACGCACTCAATTCACCACTGGGAAGTTCGTTTCAAACCGTTCTCTTTTCGCCACTCTCCCTCTCCCTGTCGGTTGTGTGCGCTGCGCAAAAACTTCGCTGCGCTCTCTGACGTCGCGTCGCGTCGGTCGCGTCGACCGTCATACTTGCTCGCTGTTTGTTTTTGTATGTCTGTTAGCGCACAGTGCAACACAAACATGTGTTTAATAAATGTTTGATAAATGAAGTCTAGGATGAATACATACATACCTATTAATGTTATTGTTGATCAAAAGAGACGCATGCATTTAAGTTACATTTTAAATGTTTCAAATATAAGTGTCCCGTTAAAGCCATTATTTAGGTTTTCGCTTTTCATTGTGTTAAAGAATGAGTTGAGACCAATGTGCGTCGCAGCCTCGTTACGTTTAGCCGTTGGCAGCGCAGCAGCAGCGCAATGCTTTGTTATGCTGCTTGAACAAAAGCAACGTTGCCAAACTTCACTTTAGCTTGTGCGCTATGTTCATGTTCACGTTTAGTTGCCTGTTAATGTGTACGTGTTGTGTGTGTTTGTGTGTGTGTGTGTTTCTGTGCGTGTGTTTTATATCAGAAATTTCCATTTAATTTTTTATTTAGGTTTCTTTTTCGTTTTGCGACGTTGTTGTAGCTGCTTTTGTGCATGAATGTGTGTATGTATGTATGTGTGCGTTGATAGATAATTTGTATACAAATGTGCTCATACATATGTACGTATGTGTGCTTGTATGTGAAAATGTAGCTTTTTGCTTTAGTCTGTTTGTATCTTAGTTACAGCTGCCAATTTGACTCCATGCTTCTTTTTTTTTTTTTAAGCAGCGCATACGTCACACATGTGCCAATGCAGCGGCTGTTAGGTAGAAAGAAAGAGGAAGCTTCATAGTGTGTGTATGTATGTATGTGTGTACTTCCAACTTCAGCATTGCAGCAGCATACGCTTTACAAATTGACTGCAAATCCCTGCTGAGGGTTGTTTTTGGCTGCTGCTGTTATTACTGCTTTTTCATGTGTATATGTATGTATGTATGTGCGTGCATGTGTAAATGTGTGTTTTAGTTGAATATCGCATCCACAGGTGTCGCCGTTGGTTTTCGTCAAGTTCAGCTCGCCCAAAAACAAAAATGTACAAATGTATGTATGTATGTGTGTATGTACATACATACTTCACACCTTTGTGCAAATTATTTTGTCGTCAATATGACATAAAAAATGTTAACCTTAAAAATTGTGTGCGCGCCTGTTGAGCGTGACTCAGCCGGTTGGCAGCGCGACGGCGACGTCAACGTCGCAGTCAACGACAGCAGGCTGACAAATTTTTGTTTAAACAAATGCAACAACAACAACGACGACGCTTAATGAAAAAGTAATGCGCGAGTGTGAGAGAGAAGCTTTCGTTTCTTTTATTTGTATTTATAGTTTTATACATTTGCGTGCGTGCGTCTATATGTATGTGTATGTGTGTGTGCACTCAAACAAACTTTGCTCCCTACACTTGACCTTGTTTTGCCATTTTCATTTTGTGCCATGCACCCCACACAAACACACACACATACACAAACATACACACGCTTACAGATGGTCTGTGCTGATTGTGGTTGATTGCGGCCTGGCTAGAAACAGAGCGAGAGAGCGAGTGTTTGCCTGGGCGAGAGGAGTGCAAAGGGTGATGTGCTTCAAGCATCGGCAACTTTGTATGACAAAGCAAAAGTCAAGGCACAAGCAAAGCCAAACTCTCAGTTCAGTAATTTGCCTAAAATTGTGCGCCGGCTTAAATGCCGGCTACAGCAACAACAAAGTATAAAGAAACCAGAAACAACAACAACAACAACAACTGCAACTTAGTGAAGGGCAAAGACGTTGGTAAAGACGTAGACGCAGACAACGGCAATAAAAATGCAGAGCAAGGCGAAATGAAAACACAGGAAGGACAGGGCAACAAAGTTATTTTAATGACCTGCTGCTGTTGCTGTTTGGATGTAGGGGAGGCAGTAAAGGGGGTAGAAGAGACGAACGAACAAAGCCGCAACAGTAAAAATTGCCAAGCGAAGGGAAATTAAAGACTATGACAACAACAACAACAAAGTAGCAAGAAAAACGTATGTACGTATGGCGAAAAAGTCAAAAAGAGAATTGCTAATGCCAAACAAAAACAAAAATCAGCAACAACAACAACAACGTCGCCAGAGGTGGCAAAGAAAGACATAAAACTTTTATTTATACACACAAAGATACAAATACATACATACATATGTGCATGGCATGTGGGCAAAAGAATAAGGAAAGTGGCCAAATGACAAAAAGAACAAAAAGACAACAAACAAAGCATAGGGTAGAAAGTGGGTGGCATATCGATAAAATGCATAAAAAGCTGCTTGCTTTTGCATATGCTAAAGACAATGCATGCATGCACAAACACGCACAAATTTATTATTAATATGTATGCATCCAAACTGTTATAACTCAGCTGCAGCAGTATCACAGAGTAAAGTGCTCTCACTCTCCCACTCTCTCTCTTGACTTCCAGAACAATGCAAGGAAAATTCAAATGCAACGTGTTTTTGCGTGTTGTCTAGCTGTGCGTGTGTGTGTGTGTATGTGTGAGGCTTAAGCACAAAGCTGACTCAGATTTAGATGACTATCCCAATCCCAAGGCAGCTGCCAACGCACGCAAGCTTACATGTACACATGTATGTATGTATGTGTGTAAGTGTGAGGTGCCTCGAGGGAGGCTAGAGTTAAGAGAGTCTCGGCATAACGGACCCCAACGGCAATGGCAGGCAGCAAATTAAAGTTACTAAAGCACAAAGAAAAGAAAAAAAAAAACCAAAGCAACCAGAACATAAAAGAAATAAAAGAAAAACCCAAGCAAAAATGTCTTTCACAGCATGGTTGAAGCATGAGACGTCGCAGCAGCGGCGCGTTTAAGACTGTGCCAATGCACAAGAACAAGAATAACAACAACAAGCATTAGCAGCAGCAGGCAGGCAGCATAACAAGCAGAAAGCGATATGGTTAAGTCGGTGCTTATTGTTGTTGTTGTCGAGCCCGGGGTCAGGCAACAACAGCAAAGCGAGAATGAGAGAGAGCGAGAGAGCAGAGAATCGCTTACTCGCAAAATGTAAAATGAGATAAAAACCAGTTTTGCGGACTATACGGTTCTTTTTGTCTTCGTTTTGCGCCAAAGCTCAGTTTTGCAAACACAGGCGACAAAAATGTCCAGTTCGATGTTACAGAATAATAAAACAACAAAATACTTAAAAAATTTACAAAATTATAGTAAATTTTATTGTTTCAATAACTGGAAATTATTGTGTTCACTAACATATTTTTTTCTAAATACTTGATAGGATGTCAAGTATAATTACATACATACTATACATACATATGTTGCTTACAAGTATTCAATATGAAAATTGTATTTATGTTAGACGTTCTTTAACTGGTAATATGTTATTCCTTCATTAATCACAATTTGAAAACATTTGTGACTTTTTTGCTGCCTGTACGAAGTCGGTCAATTGCTTTTGCTTTTATTTTGTCGCCGCTCTAATTGGCGCTTTACAGCAAAAGCCAGTGCTACACACACACACATACAAACAAACGAACGCAACGGCGTCCTCTCAATAATAGTCTTTAATCTATCATGTGTTTCTTTTTCTTTGCGTTGGTTCTTGTTGTTGTTTATTTGCCATCAACCCTAGCATAGACATCACCTACGCCGCCGCCGCCGCCGCCGTTAGGCAAAAATCGTGCTGAGAGCGACAAACGATTCATGCGCCCAAATACAAGCACCTCACTGATGATGCGCTCGGCAAAGAGCCGTTGATCGGGTCGCATATTGCGGAAATGTGCGGCCATACGTTTGCCAATCAAATCGCATTCGCTCTCTGTTTGTTCCGTATGTTGTTGTTCCAGCGACGACGACGACATCATCTGCTGCTGCTGGCGACGCCGTTTCTTACCAGCTGCGATGCTCCTTTCTTCGTCAATGTCGATGTCGACGTAACTGTCACCGTCGACGTCGGCGTCATTTGTGCTGCTTTGCCGACGACGGCGCATTTGCTGCAATGCATTGATGCGACGTTGATGCTGTTGTTGTTGTTGGTGCTGCTGCTGCCGGTGATGGTATTGCTGCTGTTGTTGTTGCTGTTGGTGCTGTCGCGTTTGAGCAATGCCATAAGGATGTATGCGTGTATGTCTTGCACTACTGTTGTTGTTGTTAATGCTGTTATTGCTGGAATGTTGTTGTTGTGGCTGATATTTGCTTTCCATTTTGATATCGGATTTGTGTCGCGTTTCATTTAACGTCGCATGCTCCTGCTCCTCCTGCTCCGCCATCACAACACCAACCCCATCGCCATCGCCATCGCCATCAACGATGCTCTCGTTATCGACATCAGCATCGCCATCTACCTCGTTGTCACCCTCGCCCTCCATTACCAGCATATCCTCGCCCGGCTGATATGGTTCTGCGAATATGTCCTCGTCCTGCAAAGCAAATCAAATTGTTTTTAATTCAATTTGCCAACAAAATGTAACAAGCTTTGGACTAGTTGGTACCCTGTATCAGTGTGGAACACCCTGTTTACCTTTTAACTCCCACACACACACATACACACATACGCACAAAATCCTTAATACTAAAGTAGCTGTAAAGCCGAATGCACTTTGGCCAATTAGCAAAATGCTGTGTGAGAGAGAGATTAGAACGGTACTCTCGATGTACCGTATTTCCAGCGAAAAGCACTCCAACCAGCTTAAGAGCTTTTTCGAGCAGCTTTTCCGCGAAAATACCACCTGTTGGCTTTTAGCTATTATTGCGTCTCGTTTTGCATTGGAATTCATGTTGAATGGAGATTAAGAAAACTAACTAATGGACTCGTTGCATTTAAAATGTATAAAAACTTTAAAAACCCAAATATTCTATAACAACTCACTGGTTCCGGTTCCTCTAGGGTCACCTCAACCACATTATCATCCATATCATCTGCTACGATTTCGGTTCGCTCCTGATAATGCTCCGGTTCCGGTTCCGGCTGAATCGTTATGGGCGTTTCGCTCGTCTCCAGATCATGCAAAAACTCTAGTTCATTGTAATACCATAGCGATGGCTTATAATCATCATCGCTGCCCCGCTCAAAATCCCCTCGCTCCAGGGCCGCCTTATTGTCAAGCACCTTACGCAATTCGCGACGATATGAGGTGCGCAAATTGTTAATCTTGCGCTTAAGCATATGGATATTAATGTTGGGATCAGAGGTTCGCATATGTTGCAGCAATTGTTCATACGATTTGGCTTTGAGCTTGCGATTGCGATACTCTTTGGCCGTGGTTAGCCAGAGTTCGGGCATGGAGCGGTACATGCGAAAGAAATCCTTCCAGAAACGTGTATTGCGCACTTGATGTGTATCCATAGCGAACGGACTAACTACTACTACTGTGCGGCGGCCGTCGTCCAACGTGCGGGTCGTACGACTTTCAAACAATCAAACCCCATCGTACGCAACACGAACCACAACAACAAACCCCTATATATGTTGTGCGCTCGCGCTCGCATTCGCTCTCTCACACAAACACACACGCACACACACTCTCGCTCTCGCTCTCTCACATACTTACATGCATGCTCGTTTCGTCGAGGCTGTCGTCCAGCAGGCTCTGTTTGATGCGAGTATATGTCGTCACAACCTTTGCCATCGGTGTTGTTGGTGTTGTTGTTGCTGTTTGATCCAAATTGAGGACCGGCTTAAGAAAGTCCATACGATGAAACCACCAGAGACGCGGCTCATAGCCATCATATGAGTTTTGGATTTTCTTAATCTCACGACGATAGCAGCAACGTAATGAATTTATTTTACGTTTGGCATCCTGCACGCTGGCCTCAGGATTGACGCGTCGCAATATTTTTAGCAGCTGTTGATAGCCGGGCGCCTTTTTTCGTTTCGATAGATAGTCCATGGATCTGTTATCCCATAGTGCTGTGAAATGGCGATAACAGCTAATGAACTCCTCCATAACATCCTTTTCGTCGTATAGATGGGGCGTCGTCATTCTGCTGCAGTGGCGTCGTCACACACGAATCACGTACTAAAACTGAATGATGAATGGCGACTGAAGGGAGAGAGATAGAGAGAGAACGAGAGACTGTCATGCAATGAAGAAAAACCACCAGGCACAACGTGTATGAACGACCAACAACAACAACAGCAGCGAACAACAGTCATACAAGCGCATATGTATGTGTTGCTGTTGTTGTTGTTGTTGCCTTTTAAAGTGAGCTTAGCGCGCAACGAACGTCGTCATTGCGTCTATTCTGCTTCTTCTTCTTCTTCATCATTTTCGTTGTCTTCTTCTTGCTGCTTTGCTGCTTTTGTTGTTTGCTTTTACCATTTGCCTTTTTTTTATTTTTATTTATTTATGTTATGTTATAAACAGCCAACGTCCGCTGTGTTGACGCTGGCTGCGCTGTCGCAGTCGAGCGCACGCTGTCGCACAAGTGTATGGGCGCTGGCGCTGGCAACGTTGCCAATTTGCAGCTCAGTTCGTTTCGAGCATGTGCTTGCCGTATGAAGATTGGCAACGTTGCGGCCGCTTAGAAATGTTGCATGACAGCAATGAGGCCACCGCCGGCCGGCCGTCTATGTTGGACATACAGCAAAAAACAACAACAACAACAACAAAACAGCACCAACAAGAACAACAAACAATATTAATAGACATGAAACTTTAGCGCGCGCGTACACAGAAAGAAGCAGGCCAGCAATACACACGCACACACACATATACACATGCACACATTTGCAATCGAGCATCCAACATGCATGGCTGCTGCAGCCCAGACTGCAGGTTGTATGGTATGACGCTGCTTTGCTTCAGTTGTGTTTCACTTTCACTGCGAAATTCGCAACAACAACCAAACACCATGATAGGGTGATGGAGGGAGAAGGAAGAAAACAACAACAATAGATTTGTCAGTCAGCCTTAGTCAAAGTCGTATACAACAAATAGTCTACAACAAAATTATCAACAGTAAGGGTCAGAATTGCAATCTCAATATATAGAAGACAAATTATAACTGAAGCTGAATATATACACATTTCCTCACATACATTCAAAATCTTTGTAGACACATCAATAAAAACTATTAAGGCAATAAAAATTACTTTTGTTTTAAAAAAAATTTTATTTCGATGCTCGATTAAAGCATGTCCAATATTTTTTGACGCCAGTGTCGAACATGAATAAACTGCCTAGGCTAAACGTTTGAACAAACGGTTCGAGCTGTATGATGCTTGAGACAAGTTGCGTTACGTTCGGTTTGGTTTGGTTCGGTTTTGGTTGCGAACGAACGTTCGTTCACGAAACGAGCTGTGTGGACAGTACTCCGGTACAACATCAGCAGCAGCAGCAGCGTCGCCGTCGTCGTCGTTGTAGATGTTGTAGATGTATCATCGTTGAACTCCAAAAAAGTCGGTGTGCAGCGCGTGCAGATCATGTGAAAATTTCACGACATTTGCAGATACGTTGCGAATTTATTAATAACAAATTCACAAAAATTATGAAAATCGTCGCTCTGAAACAAAACCAACAACAAGGTAAATGTGCAACGCAGTTTAACTGCCCAAAAACAACACGAAAATCCAAAAAATATAAATTCAAATGCAATAAAACGAACGAGCGCCGCCCCCTTAACAAATAAAAAAAAAGCTCAAAAAAACCAACACGAAAATAAAATGAAGTAAAATCTAATCGGAATCAAATCGAAATAAAATAAAAATACACGAAGAAAAAAAATTGTTCGCTTCACTGTGCCGCTGTGTATGTGTGTGTGTCTGTGTGTGTTGCCTACATATAACTGTATATAATACATATGTGTCTGTATATATTTTTATAGCTGTGTCTGCATGTACATACATACATATGTATAAATGTGTTTGTCTTCAGGAGAAATGGATAACAAATAAAAAGAAAAATGAGAAAAATGTATATAAAACACACACACACATACACACACATTGGAAATATTGCGTCGCTTCGTTGTTGTTTGTTACATATGCAGGCAATTGTTCATACATACATATGTACATACATATAAATAAATATATATTCTTTTTTTTATTGTTTCTGTTTGTGTTGCCCAAATGCAATGCTGATCTATGCGCGAATATCCAAAGTGAAAAAAAGAAGAAGAGAGGCGCATATATATATATATATATATATGTATATATAAAAACGCAGCGCAAATTGTTGGAATTTTTAACGGTGTGTGTGTGTGTGTGTGTGTTTGTGTCTCGCTCTTTCTTATACACTGTGCTGTGTAGTAGTAGTGTGTTCTTTTCTGTGCTATGTATGTACGTATGTATGTGTATGTGTGTCGTTCTCTGTTTCTGCTGCTGACGTCGTCGTCGTCGTCTGCGTTCCAATTCTAATTTTTATTTTTTTTTTTATTTGTTCCTTTTTGCTTTTTTTAAAGTGGCATAGATTGCTATTTGTTGTTGTTTCTTTTATTTTATATAATAAATTGAAATTGTTTTATTTTTTATGCACAGCTGGGCTGGGCATTAACATGTGTCTGTGCCTGTGTGTGTGTGTGAAAAAACATATTTAAATGGCATTAAAATGCGCCAAAGCCAAGCCCCACACATACATACATACATACGCAATTGCCCATGTGTGCAATTTGTTTAAAAAGTTGAAAAAGTTTTTCGAGATTTTTTTTGTTGTTGTTGCGGGTGCCGCCCTGCAAAAGTTTCGCCACCCACTTCCTCCCACACACACACACATACATACACTCATACGCATGGATTTCTTTGATACATATGTTATGTTTGTTGTTGCCTGTTTCTTATGTTTTTTTTTATATATTTTTTTCTGGTATATGCTCGAAACGAAACGCAAAAAAAAACCAAAACCAAAAATCAATAAATCCAACAAAATAAGAGAAAAATATAAAAAATGGAAAATGATATAAAACAAAAGAGAGATATAAAATGTAAAGTTAACCGTTATTTTTGTCGTGTTTGTTTTTCTGTGCACTTCGTTGTTCGTCAAATGTCGTTTTCAAAAATTTTCCAAAGATTCGTTTCAAGATTACACAAAAAATAAAATAAAATAAAAATGCAAATACGAAAACAACAACGAAACGAAACGAAACAAAACCCGTATAGTATGCATATAATAATACAAAAAAATAATATTGAAAAATATCAAAAGAATTAATACATATGTAAATAACAAAGAAAAAAAACCTGATAAAACGTAAAACGCGTTCAAAAATTTAAAAAATATGTAAATTGTTATTATATACACATACATACATTAGACCAATTGGTGTGTGTGTGTGTGTGTTTGTTGTGTGTGCCAGTGTGTGTATGTGTTGTGGCACATGGCAACACCAAACGCCCCGTCCCGTTATAATAGAGCCCCAATTTTGTTTTCCGTTGGCTTTGGATTCGTTTCGTACACCCCAACAACATTTAAATGGTAAGTTTGGACTAAAATTCATGATTTTTACCCAAGTTTAAGCTTTAGAAATATGTTAGGTTATGTTTAAGAACTGAAAGTTTTGAAAAACTTGGACTAAGAGGTTTACTTTAAAAGTTCTTTAAGCAAAATCGATAAAATATTTTAAAACCACATAGAAAACTAGATAGAAAATGTGATTTTGGGTGATTTTTTCATATGGAAGAAGACTTTTTGTAATATATTTGCGCTACAAGTAAAATTTTTTAAGAATTCTGGTGAAAAACAACTTTGAAAAATATTTATTTCTTAAAAATTGGATTAAAATAACTTGGTTTTAAAAAATTCGGGTAATAAAAGTTTACTTTTAAAGTTCTTTAAGCAAAATCGATAAATTTGATCGATAGCACAAGAAAGACCAGATTGGGAATGAGATTTCGGGTGACTATTTCGCATGGGTAAAGCCTTTTTGCTAGAAGTTTAAGTTCTTGAGCATTCTAAAGAAACAACTCTTAAAATCAGAATTTTCTTTAAAAAATTGTTGTTAAATTGTGGAATTGGATTTTTTTAAGGAAAATTATTCATTTTTTCAATAAATTTAAATTTTCATCATTAAACTATACCAAAATTTGTCGAGTCTTATAAATTTAACATTCTTCTATGGAAATAGGATATAAAAAATTGTTTCAAAACGTCTTAAAGCAAAACTCTAAATGCAGTGTTTTTCTAAAATCATAAGTTCATGCTTTGTAAATGTTTTTAGGACGTAAAATACACGAATTACTTGCTTTAAGCCATTTTCCTAGGCTTTGAAAAACAATCTCTAACCTTAAAATCGGGTTCTTTCTATTTAAACTTCATATTAAGACAAATATAATGTTATATCTTAGCATTCAATGATTTTTGATTTGCTTTTTAAACACTTTTTGAGTTGGAATGAGCAATATGGATTCCAAAAAAGAGATTGCCTTCTTTATAAACCTAATAAAAATCATGTTGTATTCGTATTACTAGCTTTTGAATTGCTTCAACTAACTGTTGTATTGAATTGATTTCCGAGTATTATCCACGAAACGAAAATATTTATTTAGTTGTTTATTCAGAATATTCCCTCGTATCAATATTTATCATATGCGATTTCAGTTTAAATCATTAAAAATAAAACAGATAGGAAGGCTCTAATCGAGAGATCTAGACTGGGACATACCCTAACCCGTTACTCAACGCTTTTGTATGATGACTAAACTTCAATCTCCGATATTTCGGTGATTCTTTAACGATCAGATGTTTAATATTTGATCCATAGATCTAAACCTAATTTTAACGATTTGAAATTCAAGTTGTTTCTGTTATCGATCACATGTTTATATCGAAAATTAGAAGTTTTATCGATATATCGAAAAAAATTTGTTTTGCCTAGGACTTAGGCGAGCTTATCATCAAAATCTGAAGTCTCTAGCGCTTATAGTCTCTGAGATTGGAGCTTTATATCGGCTCAAATATATATACCTTATAGGTTCGGAGATGCTTCCTTCTGTCTGTTACATACATTTGCACAAAGCCATTATAACCTTTTTATACCCATTTTATGGATTAAGGGTATAAAAACTTAATTCATACGGACATTTCTTGGAATTGAACAATTCTACGTGAGAAATTGTATTTCCAGTTTCCAATGAATTAAAAAATTAAGCATAATATTTGCATTTGCATTTATTATCATTACAAATCAAAGTTATCCATATATGGAATGTTTTTTTTTCTAGTTTTTTTTTTTGTGCAAAAAATATATTTGAACTCAATTCCATTTCATTTGAATTTTTTTGTCTAACGTGTTTGATTTTAACTGATATTTTATTATGCCGTTCAGTAAGCTATATAGATTTTTCTTGTATGCATATATGTATTTATTTATAGCTTTTTTTTTCCTATTTGTTTCGTTCATTCTTCTGGCTTTTTTTTTTTGCTAATTAGCATTTAAATTATGCAAATATTACTTCAACTTCTATTTCGTCTTCATTCTTTCTTTAGCAACAATTTCTTTTTGTTACCTTTTGTGCATATATATGTATGTATTATATACCTATATAGAGATATTAACGGACAGATACGTGGCCCTCTGGCTTTTAGCAGCTTGTTGTTATTCATGTCTTTACTTCACTGTTTCTGTTTCTTTTCTTCTCTCTCCTCTCTTTCTCTGTTCTTCTTGTTACTGCTTTTGTAAAATCGTCTTGTTTAACCGGTTTTGTCATTTGTTCTTATTTGTATTATTATTATTATTATTACCAGTATTAGTTCGTTTATTCCCGGTTATTTCTGGCCCCCAACGAACGTTCCAATCGTCTTGCAGTTAAACTTTATCGTTGATTCTTTAGTCCTGCAACAATATGGGGAAGAAGTCGGCTGAGTTATTATAAATAAGTATTTTAAGGGCTTTTGTAAATTTAATTTCAATTTCTAGACATAATTTTACACAATTTTATTAAAGTCAAGCGACTCTTAAGGGGCCTTTAAAATTCTTTGTTATAAAGGAAAACTCGCAAAAAAAAATTGGTTTTTTTGTACCAAAAGTTTTATGGTTATAAAGAAATCATCGTTTTAATATTGTTTTCCATAGTCGGTTTGATGTTTTTGTGTTTAAAAGGCAACGAAAAAATAATAGTTAGAAAATAATGATGTATATTCAGAATTCAACCCTCGGAACCTATTTTCAAATCATGTATTTAAAAAAAAAATTGAATCCTTCCTATATATGTTTGTATATCGAATATCATGAAACAAATACAGGAAACAACTTTGTAAAAGGTAAATTTCGTAATATGACATGGTATTTTGATAAAAACTAGAGAAAATGAATTGGTAGTATATAAAAGTTCGTTTTATAAAAGCTCGTTATATATAGGAGGATCGTATATAAAAGTTCGACTGTATATAGTAAGAGTCGCTAAAGAAACTGTTCTACAAAGCAATTTTAAGACTGTATACGAAATCCTAAAACAAAATCGTTAAGATTTTTCTCCCCATGGTGTTTTTGGTTAATGAAATTCAGACAACAAATTAAAATTCCAGATATTAGACTCAGTTTTCGCATAAAACGTTTAAAAATTAGTACCAAAACGGAAGGATACCAATACTAATCTTTAATTTAAGAACATCAAACTATGTATGTTAAGAATCTTAACTTGAAATTTTTTTATATTAGTATGAAACCTATCAAAAATACCGATTTTTATTGTTGGACTTAATGCAAATGCATTAAATACGGTCATACTTATACATAACGAACTTTCTTTATACAGTGGACGCTCACAAATTAGAACGCTCGAAAATTAGAACTTCCAGAAATTAGAGCCCATTTACGCATGAAATGCTTTAAAATTCATGCAAAAAACGGACTCTACTTTCTGGAAGTTCTAATTTTCAAGCGTTCTACTTTGTGAGCGTCCACTGTAACGAACTCTTTAATATAAAAAATTCTTCTCGAAAACATTTCTTTTGGTTACATTTTCATCGCAGTTCTATGTTTTCTAACGGGTTAAGGATATGTCCTCTTCAAAATCTCTTAACTCTCGACTTTCACAATACAGTGGACGCTCACAAAGTAGAACGCTTGAAAATTAGAACTTCCAGAAAGTAGAGCCCGTTTTTGCATGAATTTTAAAGCATTTAATGTGTAAATGGGCTCTAATTTCTGGAAGTTCTAATTATCGAGCGTTCTAATTTGTGAGCGTCCACTGTAACGCTTTCTTTGAATTTACCGTTTGGTATTTGGTATTTTGCTCTGATCTGTTGTCTATAAATCGATTTTCTTTATTTCGCCGTCTCCGTCAAATACGTTATAGGAAAGTTTGACTGTACTTTAAAATATAAAGCAAACATAAATAAAATTTTTATTCGATAAAATCGCAAAGCTTAATTAGAACTTGATCTCATTTTCATATCTTTTTACTGTGTCAATTTTGTATTTTGGTTATTTCTATTTTGGTTTCTTTCCACTTATTTGGCTGACAGTTATTTTTGTTGTTGCTATATTCTTTCCGTTGTTGTTGTTGGCCACAAAACACATAGTGCAAAAAAACATACAAATTCCATTAAAATGTCAAGTGACAGTTACTTTTTCTTTAACTTGTGCTCTCTCTCTCTCTCTCTCCCACACACTCTTACTCTCTCTCGCAGGCATTCACACTCTCTGTCACTGTAACGCACGCTCTCTCCTCGCTCACTCGCTCGTTCTGCGGTTTTGCCATCCTTAATGACGTTTTCGCTGCTGTTATGGTTGTTGTTGTTGTTATTTTTTTTTTTTTGGGTTTGTTGTTTTTGGTTTTCGGTTACTTACATCTCAAGTGTGGGCGGCTGCTGTCAAGTGGGTGTGGCGAACACACTCGCACGCACGTATTTACGTACGTATAACTGTAAATGGGAGGTGATGTGAGTGTGGGCAGGCAGGCAGCCGGACGGAGAAGCCGGCAGGGGGCGCCACCTGACATGCCATAAATAAATGGGCAAACGGCTTAAATTGCTGTAATTTAGTTTGCATATTTTACGCGAAGTGGCGACCAATCAACAACAATACACTAACACACACACACACATACATGTATGTTTGTATGTACTATCTATGTACATAGTGGTATGGTGCAGAGGGTAGTAGGGGTAACGGAAAAAAGGAGGCCTCTCAAATTGCAGTTAATTTTTGACGTCGCATTTTCGTGTTCGCTTGAAAGGGGGCAAAAAACGTCACAAGGACGTTGCGTTTGCAAGCAAGCAAGAGAGAACGAGAGAAAGAAAGGGAGAGAGTGAGAGCAAGATGTTAAGCTGTAAGGAGGGGAGGATAAAGTCGAAAACCAGGAGCCAGGAACAAAAACACAAAAGCAACAAAAACGTACGTTCGTACGTACGCTTGTGTGCGACGTTGCCAAATTTCAGACCAGAATATTTTCGGGCACACACAAACCAACACACACACACAGTACACAGAGAAAAGACAAAGTAAAAGAAACCAAAATAGAGCTGAACAACAACAACAACAAGAACAAAACATTTTTAAGTGCTGAGTGTTGAACTTTGTATTTCCTTTCCACTATTCTTCTTGTGAGCTTAAAATCGACAAAAAATCAATAAATGCAACTGCCAAATGCATTTTAGACATTTCGAAAATGGAAAAACACATTAAACACAAGCAAAAAAAAAAATTAACGAAAGGCTGAAAAATGTTGACAGCAAAGCTAACTTGGCTTTTTTGGGTATGAAAATGTATTTTGAACAATATTTAACTATATTTTGTTCAAAATTTAAGATAAATGTTAAGACTTTCGCACTTAAGAAATACAGTAGAATTTTTCAATTCATAAGCTCTTACTATTCCAGAAACCTTAAGATTTTAAGTTGATTTCAGTCGAAACGTATGGTTCTTAAATCTTAAAATTCAACTTAACAACTTTACTTAGGAATTTTGAGATTGCTAATGAGTTTTAACCTGAAAAGGGCTTTTACAAAATCAAAATCCTTAAATTTCAGCTAAATTCATATATTTGCAGAACTTTTACAAAGAAAAGCTCTTCACGACTGTACAAACCTAATGGTACAGTGGGTAAGAGCTCTTGCATTTATGGTTTTCCAGAAACTAGCAAGCATTATGTTAAGAGCGTTTACTGCGAAAACTGGTTCTAAATTCTGAAAATGCTTAAATTGCAAGCGTTCACTGGATATTTCAGTCAAAACGTATGGTTCTTAAATCTTAAAATTCAATTTAAGAACTTATCTTAAGAAATTCGAGATTGCTAATGAGTTTTAACCATGAAAAGGGCTTTTACAAAATCAAAATCCTTAAATTTCAGCTAATTTTATATCTTTGTAAAACTTTTACAAAGAAAAGCTCTTCACGACTGTACAAACCTGATGGTAAAGTGGAAGCTCGCTAATTAGAACTCTTGAACTCTCTAAGAATTTCCAAAAACAAATCCTTCTTAGCATTATGTTAAAAGCTTTTACTGCGAAAACTGGTTCTAAATTCTGAAAATGCTTAAATTGCGAGCGTTCCACTGGATTTTGCAAAGTGTGCTTGAACCAAACTTGTAACGCATCGATAATACCCTAACTTTTAAGCACTTGAATGTGTTTAAACTGGTTTTTGCCATCTCCCCATGTTTCTTCGTACCCTTGTCAAAAGTCGCTTAAAAGGGTTGAAGCAATATTAACAAATGCGTTAATGATGTGAACCTTTATTTTTTGGGGTTTTAAAATCTATTTTTTAACATACTTTTGGATATTTCTGTTTTATAACCCCAAAAAGTTCAATAAAATAAAGCTATTTCAAACATTTAATGTTTTTGTTACCTAAATTTAGACACCTTTTATCCGTTTTATGTTTTTCTTAATGAGTTTCCAAGAAATTTTGATATTTTATTCTATGAATAAAAAAATTTTGATTCCAAGCTTACAATTTGAAAAATTTGACCTTTTGGCATGGAAAATCTGTAAAGAAAAACAGCTTTTCCCGGTAATATTGTAATTCAAGCATTTTCAATGCATTCCTGGTATTACATTACTTTTTTTCCTTTCCATAATCCTGGTATTCGGAGAATTTTTTCCTTTTTTTTTTTGCCATTCAATAGATATTCTGTGCATAAGTCAGAGTTACGTATGTATGCGTGTGTGTGTGTGTGTGTGTTATTGTCCATGCGTCCAAGTTAATTGCATTTCTGTACAATCATATACCGAACTATTCGATATTACTTTTCACAGATTCACCTTGTTTTTGCGCTGCCCTCTCTGTCTCTCTATCTCTCTCTTTCTATCTCCCTCCCGATATGGCCTTTGGCATTTTGCAGAGCAGGAAGAAAAAAAAAATTGAGTTGCGTATCGCAAAATTCCTTGCAAAATGCAACTCTGTGATTCAGGTGAAAAACGCTGCGGGGAGGGGGTGGGTTGGTGGTGGGGGGTTGTTAAATCCAGTAACAAAAATAGTTTTTTTTTTTGCGACTTGAAGTCAGAAATTAGATATTGAAAAATAGTACTAATGATTTTTTATTTTATACTCGAGAATAAAAATTACAGTTGCTTGGCAACATCTGTGTGTGGGAGGGAGGGAGAGAGAAAAACATGCTACACTTGCTGTAGTAGGGAGAGGAGGAGGAGGGTTGCACATGTGTGCGGCATATGCGTTTTGGCATTGTTGTTATTGCTGCAACATGCAACAGCAGCGCCAAATATGATGATTCAGTATGTAGAAGACATGAGAAGCGTGAAGGGGATTGCGGGGGCGAAATAAAAGGGTTATACGCGGCTCGCGCAAGTTCTGCGAAAAACTTTTAGCGCGTTGTGCGTTGTGAAAGCTAAAAACAAACACACACACATGCACACTAACACACACTCAAGCGACGACGCAGCAATATGCACGCATCAGAAAAAAAAAAAAAACCTACGACACATTTTTCAAGCTGAAAACACGTTTTCCATGCGCGGCGTGTTCACATGCGCTTATTTTTGTACAAGCAGCAACAGCAACAACAACAACACAAATCATAAAATATATGTATGTACATACATATGTACAAGCGAGCCACGCAAGAACAACACAAAAACAACAACTAGTGTAATAACTGATAAAAACACACAAACACACGCAAGCAACAAAAACAAGGCACGCACACACACACATACTCGAAATAAAAGCAGGCGCACTAAATTAAAGCTCGAACGACGAAAAATCAATACTTTACTTTACTCTCGACAGTAGCAGCAGCGACGACAGCAGCGCCGCAGCAGCAGCAGCAGCAGCAGCAGCAACAACAACAAGAACGTCGTCGTCGTCATCCGTCGGGGCGCTATCTCAAATAAATTGCTTTCGGCCTACTCGTGATTTGGTTTTTTTTTTTTTTTTTTTTTTCGTTTCATTTTTATTTTATTTCATTTCGTTTCATTTGCTGCCTTTTCGTTTTTTTTTTTCTTTTTCGGCGCTGTAAATATTTTACTGTACATATTTTTGGCTGCTGCTGCTGCTGCCGCTGCCGTCGCCTGCTTTTTGACGCCCACACGAAAACACGTACATGCTTGCATGTGTATGTGTGTGGACTTTATGCCAGCGCGCCAATGTTCCACAATTATTATTATTATTATACCAGTCGCCATGTGTGTGTGTGTGTGTGTATGTTTATGTGTGTCTGCTTCTTCTTATACACGGTATTTTTTATATGTTGTTGGTTTTTTTTTTTCGCTTTTACGTTTCACCTTGCGCCCACCCGCACCAGCTCCCCCGGTTTTGCCCAAAAACATGCGCCCCTGTGTTTATTGCTGCGTTCTACTCGTTAGACTCGTTTGCTTCTCCGTCGTCGTCTCCCTATCATTTTTCATATACACAGACTTACAGCTACAGACAGGCACATACATACCATACATACAGATACATATAAATACAACAACGTTGCTGCGCTGCTCGGGGGATTTTTGTGCACGTCACTATGCACGACTCACCGACTGACTGACTCGACAGTCGGTCGGTCGGTTGGCCGTTTGGTCGTTCGGTCTGTCGTTTGTTCGTTTTGTCGCTCGACTCGCTATGACGTTGCGAGTTTTGTGCTCGTATTTATGTATGTATATGTATGCGCATATATATTAGTTGTGTGCGTGTATGTGTGCATCGTATTCAGTTGCCAACGGCGCTGCCTGCTGCTTGCCCGCCTGCCTGCCTTGCACTTGCTGTTGCGTCACCCGCGCTCCGCATAACCCAACCAACACACACACACACGAACAACGTTTTGTGTGCTGCGCAGCAACATCGCTGCCTGCTGTTTTGCTCTTTGCATTTGTATGGCATGCATGTATGTATGTATCGGTGTGTGTTCGCCTCGTTCGTTCTTTCAAGTTCCCCAAAAGCAATTGCTCTCTGTTTTTGCTCAACCTCAGCAGTGGCCCACAGCACACACCCGCTGCCCTCCCCTTTGTGACGACAACGACCGACCGACAGACAGATAGGCAGATTGACCGACCCATGATACAATTAATTGTATCATGGACCGACCGACTGGCAGACCGTACGACTGTTAGACGGTCGTCGTCGTTCGCTCGTTTGCTTGCTTGCTTGCCTGCCTGCCAGCTCCACAGCTCTCTCACTCGACTCTTTGGGCTTTGCGCATTGCGCCTTTCTATCTCGCTTTCTCGCTCTTGGCAGATGTCAACAACAACAACAACAGCAGCAGCAGCAGCAGCAGTGACAGCGGCATCATTTTTTTTTCTTCGTTCGTTGTTTTGCTTTTGCTTCGAGTTGGGTTTCTTTTTTTTTTTATAATTTCTTTTTATGCTATTATTATTATAACGCTGTTGGCATCGATGCTGGCTGCGACGCTCTGGTGCGCTGCGCTGCTCTGCTTTGCTTTGCTTGTTTCTTTTTACGTATAGTTTTAAGCCTTTTTTTTTTCATAATGTCGTCGTCGTCTGCTGCTGACTTGCTGCTGTTGTTGTTGTTGTTGGCAGTGGTAGTGGTAATGGTAATGGTATGGCGATGGTGGTGGTGGTGGTGTGCGTGCGTGTGTTGTTATTTTTATTAATTTGTTTGCGCTGGGGCTGCTGCTGCTGCTGCTGAAAATTGTCAACAGCGCATTTGTACGATGCTTGCGTCGCTGCCGGCATTGCCGTCGCCGCTGTCGCTGCTTTAATCTTACGCGTGCTTACGTTATGTGTACATATATATGTATGTATGTTTGTATGGGGTTTTTTTTTTCTTTCTGTCTTTTGGGTTTTGTGAAATGCGGCAACGTCGCAAGAGAGCTCGTTGTTGTTGGTGTTGGCTCCGTATATATATGTATGTGTATATGTATTTTTATTGCTGCCGACGTCGCTGCTTGGCTTTTGCTCATTGCGACGCTTGGCTGAGTTTTTTTTTTGTTGTTTCTTTTTTTTTTTTTGCTTGTTTGTGGAATTTCGTGCTTAATTTTCGTCTTTCTGTATGGGTGTGTGTATGTGTGTGTGTGTGTGTGTATGTTGTGTGTGTGTGTTGTGCCTGAGACTTTTTGCCGTTTTGCTTAAATTCAATTCAATTTCTGTGCAATTTTTATAGTGTGAATTTAATTTACGAAAAAGTTGCCAGTTACCCGCAGCTGTATGTATGTATGTGTGTGCTGTTGTTGTTGTTGTTGTTATGCCAGCTGTTATTTGTTATTGTTGTTGCAATTGTTATTATTTATTTGTGGCTGTGCAGTTTAATTGCTTTCATTAAAAAAAAACAGCAACTGCAACAACAACTGCAACTGCAACGACTGCAGCTACAACAAACATTTTCTTTAAAAACAGCAAAAAGTCAAAGCAAAACATGTGACTTGAGAGTTTCTCAGTTTGTCGACACCGGTGGAGCTTTTTTCTTCTACACTTTTCCTTCTTCGTTTGTCTTCGTCTTCGTCTTCGTCTTCTTCTTGTTCATCGTCTTATTCTTGTTTTTTTTTTGCTGTTTCTGCTGCTTCTGATTTCTGTTTTATGTTTTCACGTTGAGGCAAACACACGCGCGTTAATAGCGGAGACCTGGGAATACCTCAAAATGGATGATAAATGAGCGCATGTGTGTGTGTTTGTGTGTGTGTGAGCAAATGTTTATATGTATACATACATACATAGTTGTTATTGTGCACTAATTTTGGCTCAAGAGTTGCTCGTCGTCGTTGTTGTTGTTGTTCTTGTTCTTGTTGTTCCAGATAAGGAAACTTGAATTCTTAAGCTTATCATCATCATCATCATCATCATCATCAGATAACTTATCAAAAGCTTTCGAACAAACATTACAAATACATACATACATATGGCGATAGAAACCGTTGATTTGTGATTATGACTTTGCTCTTGGATACATACATACATATGTACACATATTAAAGATATATATATGTATGTATGTTTGTATGTAAAAATGAATGAAATCAACATCAAAGCGCTTAAGTAATCGATGGCATCGCTTATTTATAACAATATTATGTTGATTTCTTGATATTAACAAATACATGACATTTTTAAATTAGATTGGGCTTCCATGACTAGGAGCTTTAAAATATTTATACATTTTTCAAAGATAAATAAATTAAATAAATTCTAAACATGATTTATAAAGAAAAAGTTTTTACAATGGAAAATTTTTCGAGTTGTTTAGCTTTTGTTAACTTGTAAGCTTTTTTCTTTCAAGAAAAAGATTAAAAGTTCGGAAAAAATTTATTGATCTGAAACTTTTACATAAAAAGAAGTTTATTTTCATTTTAAGTCAAGACTGTTTGACAATGGAAAATTTTGGAAATTAAAGCTTTTGCCTTGGTATAAAGAAGATATTTTTACAATCAAACTTCTTTATAACGAATTTTTTAGGGACCGCAAATAAGAGTTATGGGGTTGAAAAAAATCGAACCCATTTATAGTTATAAGGTTAACGCAAAAGCGGCCAAATATCTTTTTATTTAGCTGAGAATCCAAAAATCGAATAAACTTTTATTTTCAATTTTTATAAATAAATTAATACCAAACTCTTATTTTTTTACATAATAAAAAAAATATCAAATAATTGTTAAATTTCAATTTTTTTTTTAAAATTGTTGAATAACTCTTATTTTCCAATTTTTATTATAAAAATAAAAAATAAAAATTATTTATCAACTTTTATTTTATCAATCAAAAATAAGAGTTATTTTTCAATTTTTAGAAAAATTTTTTCTGTATAACGGATTGCTGCAATTCGGTTCCATACTCAAAACTATTCTGTTATACGAATTTTCCTAGTTTTTGTCTCCTAAAAATTCGTTATGCAAAAGTTTGACTGTAGAATAAAGCTCCCCTTTGTGTGAAAGCCAATTTCAATACCCTTAACCCAAGAAATGGGGGAAAAAATTGTATAATGGTTTTGTACAGAAGTATGTAACGGACAAAAGGAAGCATTTCCGACTCAATAAAGCATATATATTCTTGATCACCATCATTAGACGAGTCGACATAGCCATATCCGTCCGATTTCAGAGACTATAAGAGCTAAAGACTTCAAATATGGAACTTAAGCTCGCCTAAGCCCAAGGCAGTATAAGTTTGTTGCAAATTTTCGATAACACTTCCGGTTTCCGATATACACATGTCATCGATAACAGAAAAATCTTGAATTTCAAAATTGTAAAAACAAGCTTTGAAACTATGGATAAAATAATAAACATTTAAAGAAATTTGATTAAAATCGGATAAGAAACACCGGAGATATCGCATATTAAAGCTTAATCGATATATAACGGGTTCAGATATTGTCTTAGTCGGGAACTCTGTCGCCACTGAGATTCATTATACTGAAGTTCGACTGTAGAATAAAGCTTAATTTTTGTTAGTCTATCCATCCAACGATCGGTGTATATTTACTCTACTTATTTTTGTAATTTACATTTAACATTTTGATTTTGTTTATCGATTCTTTCTATTAAATTGGCAACTAATCAAATGTTTTCATCTCTCTCTCTCTGTCTCTCATTGCAGGTTGTGTGGACGATTAAAAATACATTTTTTGTTTATGTGCTTAAAGATATATATCAAATATATATAATACATTGATTTTTTTGAAAGTTTGTGATAAGAAGCGTCATGAATGAAAAGTTTTGAAAATCATCAATCGAAATGTGCGCAAAGTTGTTAATTAATGGAATATTTAACAAACAAACAAAAAATAAAAACACCCCTGTCCCCGGCACCATGCACCATGCACCATGCAACACGCAACCATTAGCCCCCAAGAAATCTATTACAAAAATAATAAAAAAAAAAAAATTGTATGTCGTGTGCGTCGTCGCGTTCTTTTGCGTTTTGTTTTAGGCGCTTGATTCGTTAATAAATAAAAAGAAAAAAACAAAAACACACACACACATGCATATGCTTAGTTGCCACCAAAGAGAGGCATTGTTGCAGCAGCAACAACAACAAAAAGCAACAAAATATATGTGTCAACAATTCGATTTTTTTTTCGGTGTTTACGGCTTTCAATTGTTTTTTGTTGTTTGCCAAAAAAAAAAATTGTGCATAAAATAGTTTTCTCATTGTTGCTAAACTTTTTTTTCGTGTGTGTTTTTTTTTATTGTTGAAAACTATTTTTTTTCACTCACAATTGTGTCATAACAACAACAAAGTTGAATTGCTGAAAATGGGCAACAACGCCTCAGCTACGTGCAATGTTGCCGCATTTCACTCGGCTTTTCCTTCCTATACATGTGTGTGTGTGTGTGTGTTTAAGTGAATTTTATCAATATGTTTTTTCTCTGTCTCTCTCTCTTATTGCAGCAGTCGCAGTTTGTGTGTGTGTGTAAATAGGCAAAAGTTTTAAATAGTTTATAATTTAGTAATACAACAACAACAACAAGAAACAGCAGTAATAAAAACAACAGCAACAACAACATCAACGACATAAAAAGGAATATAAAATAATTATAAAAACAACAAAAAATAAATATTGAAATAATGCAAGTGCAACAAGCGCAGCAGCTGCTGCATGGCGTCTCTTAAGCACGCCAGCCTATTGTTGTTGCTGTTTTGTTGAGCAGCAGCAACAACAGCAGCAACAACTATAGTGTTTACAACAACAACACGAAAAAAAACAGTATCAAAGTGAAACTTTGAACGACGACGCATATGTTGTGAATATGTTGCAGTGCAATGCTGTTGCATGCAAGCAGCTCAGTGATAATAACAACAGCAACAACAGCAACACTCAATATACAACAGCAACAACTACAACTTCTTCTGAGCACAACAACAAGTGTTTAAGCCAAAAGAGTTCGGCATGAAATGGAAGCAGCTATACGCTCCTCTTCAGTGCAGGTCGGTGCTCCGCCGCCCACAAACAACGCCACAAACGGTGGACAACAGCAACAGCAACAGCAGCAGCAACAGCAGCAACAACAGCAACATCAGCAACAATTGCAACAGCAACACCAGCAACAGCAACAACAGCAACAGCAACAGCTTCATCATCATCATCACCATCAGCAGCAACAGCGTGTTGCCAGCAATCAGCAACAGCAACATAGTGCGGCAGCAAACGCTGCTGCAGCAGCAGCAGCAGCATCGCATCAAGTGCATGATAATGGACCAACGTCCCATCATTTACATCATCAGCAGCAGCAGCAGCAGCAACATCCTCAGCAAGCCGCAACTAATCAACAGCAGCAGCAGCAACACCAACAACAACAACAACAGCAACAGCAGCATCAACAGCAGCAAAATAAAACAACGCAAAAGCAGCAACAACAACAGCAACAACAACAACAACAACAACAAGTTGCAAATATGTCGTATCAACAGCGAATCGCAAGTGGAACACAAATTCATAGGTGAGTAACCCACTTACCTTTCCTCATTACATAACCCATTACATAGTCCATTACTTAGCCGATTACTTAGGCCCATTACTTACTGCCGATTTTGTTATTTTGTGTAGAGAATTGATGTTGTCGTTGTACAGTGATGTACAAATTGATGTAAACTATGATGAAAGTGTTGTTACGAACTAGTTCAATAACAGGAAAGAACCATAAAGTAGTTCATATGGTATGAAGAAGCTAATATCAGTCATATGAGGAAGATTGTAATGAAAACTGTAGCTTTTAAGCTCCGTCCTACTAGCAATATGCTTAAAATGCCCGTCAATCTGACAAATCAATCAATTAATCATTAGAAACACTTGACTAAAGGTTCTTTGTGATTGTACAAGCATGAAAATGATATATACTTCTAGATTTTATACAGATGTCGTCCCTTAATAGTCAAATATACTTTTAAGAAAAGTCAAAACGAAGTTTTCTTTGTAATGATTTCATTCCCAGGCCGCTGCGATGTGGTTTTAACATCATATACGTTAAACTATCTCTATAACAAAGTTTCCTTATGTTCCCTTAAGGTTCGTTATATGAAAGTTCGACTGTAAAAACTTTGGTTTTAAAGGTTTTGGTAAAAAAATCTTAAGTTTTGAGAAGTTAAGGTGGTTTGACAAGGTTTGTTTAGGTTTAATTTAAAAAAGATTCTATATATGAGGAATTGTTCCTCGAACAAAGTTTCTTGAGTTCTCTTATTGTTCGTTTTATGAAAGTTCGACTATGGTTTTTAGGGTTTTCTTAAAGAATTTCACTGAATTCGTTACCAAATCTTAAGTTTTGATAAGTTTAGGTTGTTGAATATAATTTATGATAAGGTTTCATCTAAAAACGATTCTATATATTACGAATTGTTCCTCTTAAAAAGTTTCCTTGAGTTCCTTTAAGATTCGTTAATGGAAGTTGAACTTTGTTAAGGTTTAAAGAAAAACTCTTGTGTTTTTTTTTTTTTTGCAAACTCTATGTGTATGCTTTAACTTGTGATTACTGTGCTACATTGCACACACATATATATATATATAGAGAGGGAGATACACACACACTCATGCACATTTCCGCAGCTGAGCTCAGTAGCTCATTTCCTGTTTGCATTCGCGCCATTCGCGGCCATTGACAAGCGACTACCTCTTTTAACCCCACTTCACACCCCTCTTCAC
Source organism: Scaptomyza pallida (assembly GCA_018152965.1). Classification (NCBI taxonomy): domain Eukaryota; kingdom Metazoa; phylum Arthropoda; class Insecta; order Diptera; family Drosophilidae; genus Scaptomyza; species Scaptomyza pallida. The sequence continues at coordinate 4,645,631 of JAECXP010000224.1, forward strand.
CCTCTCTATCTCTCACTCCACCCTGTGTCTCTCGTCTCTTTGGCCGATAAGAGACTTGGATCCAAATAGTACATACATATATAGTGTTGCAGTATTAAGCGATAAGCTCACAGAGGAAGAATAATACATAATATTATGTTGATAAGAAACGTTTTAGGGGCGAGTTAGGAGGAGGAGAAGGGGAACACAGAGGGGGTGCAGATTAGCGGTAGTACAAAGCAGTAAAGATTTCGGGATCATAATACAAAAATAAGGGCAGACTTTGACCTGATTAACATAATGATGATCAAGAGATATCGAAAGTGAATGAGAATTTGGGTATTAAGTGGGATTTATTGTTTATGGATATGCAAATGTATCGGTTATCGATATCAGTGTTGATTATTTTACTTAAAGTTTTTGATAAAAAGTAAAATAAAGCTGAAGTTAAAGCCATCGATAAGTGCTATCGATTTTAGCGCGTTTATGGATATGCAAATGTATCGGCTATCGATATCAGTGTTGAATATTATACTTATAGTTCAAGCTATCGATAAATGATATCGATTGTAGCGTTAAGCAAGTACAAAAATGTGCCTTGGGGAACTTTAAGCTTTTGATAATTACAAAATCTCATAAAGATTTGATATCTTACTTTGAGTGGGGATTTATTGAATACGTTGTTATTACATCTCCCAACCCATTCCAAACACACATTATTCAGCTCTTCTCTTCTCTCTCAAAGCTCGACACATCAAGCTTTTAGGTATTCCGGAATACGTTCATACCTAGGGAATAGATCATTGCACGCATTTAGCCTCGGAAATTCCATAATTCATAATTATGCAATCCACAAAAGCCGCAAAGCTACAATTAAGATACACGAAAACTTTAGAAACGCACGTAAGAAGCAAAAACTATTGCTTGACCTTCAGAATTGAATTATGTATGTATGTATGTACATATATATGGAGTACATAAAAACTACTCAAAACTTATATTTAAACGGTGAAAAGCAGCACAGTAGGGGGGCGGGGGCGGAGGTGGGCGGGTTATGTTAAAATTAGTCAGAGAAACGGATAGCTTAAATTGACAGACAAACAGACAAGCACTCAGCCAGAGTGAGTGAAGGAGACAGCCCGCGAGAGAGAGACCCCGGAAAGCGAAACAGCAATCGCAGCTGTTATTGCAGCAGTGTAATAATAGTTGTTGCTGTCGTCGTCGTTGTTGTTGTTGTTATTGTTGCGGTTTTGCTAGTTTTGCGGTTAGGCAAAAAAAAAAAAAAAAACGTCAAAGTGGGAAGCACTTAAAATGACAGACAAAGACAAAAGACAATGTGCTGACGATGACTAAGTGAGTCGAACTCAAAGTCGAACTCGAACTCGAACTCGAGCTCTCAAATGCCGTTTGTCCGATTGTCGAAGTCGACTTGACTGAGAGTTGTTGTTGTGCGTGGTGGGCAGACAAAGAAGAAGATGTTGATGATGATGATGAGTAGAGCAAAAGACGAAGAAGAAGAAGAAGCAGAACATGTGATTAAATGTCTAGAAAATGTTGTTAAAATGTTAATAGTAAAAGCAAAGTCAAAGTTTGTGTTTAGGTTGGAGAGGGAGAGAGAGAGACAACACATTGCCTTAAGTTAAAAATAATTATACGTAATTTGACACTATTGACCTGCCGCAACAACAACAGACAAGAACAAACAACAAAACAGTTAAAAAGGAGGCAAAAAAAAAAGAAAAAGAAAGAACAATAACAGTAACGACGAGAAACTAGCATAAACAACAAGAACGACTGCCGCATACGCTGTAAAAACACTTTGCCATCAATTTTGATAAACATGAAAAACTTTCTTTAGAAAATCAAAAGTTTTAATGTTTACTGAAATCTTATCAGCCTACACAAAAAAGTTTTCATCATAAACAACAACAACATAATTTCTTGTAACTAAGCAAAGATTCGCTCCTCCCACTCTCCATCTCTCGTCGTCCTGTCACTCTCGCTGTCCATCTCAGTTTTGCCCGACTGAATGACAGCAATTAGAGAGCTAAATGGCCACACACACACAAACAACGGTTGACCGCAAAAGAAGTCGACGGACTGGAAAATGTCATGAAGTGCCGCTAACAGTGAGAGATGGAGAGAGAGAGCGAAAATGGTTGGGCCGTAGAAAAGAGAAGACAAATAAAGAAGCAAAAAGAACGGGTTTCCACTTTGTAATTTGCAAAGGTCGTTTAGCTATGAAAATCGACAGAAAAATTATAACTTAAAAAAAACTCAATCTATTAACGAATGAATGGAAGAAAAATAAAAACGAAAAGATGCAAAAAAAACTTATAATGATGATTCTTAGATAAATTTAGAGGAATTTTCACGATTTTCCGATAATATTCAAGTTAAACTTATAAATATATGAATCCTAACCACTTGACAATATGGGAATGATCTGTGCGATGCAAATACTTCATTATTCCTCCGCCTTAAAGCTTGAAATACAAATTTTAATGTACATATTTCCTAAAACAGAAAACGGGTTAAAAGAGACTGTATTACCAAATCCTAACCAGTTGGCAATATGGGAATGATCTGTGCAATGAAAACTCTTTAAACTAAATAATATTTTGTTTTCATTCCAGATTCTTGCTTCTAGGCTTATGTTTTTATACCAGACACTCGTTAGTTTGAGTTCTCGTTACTTTAAAAAAGATTGTTTCTACATTTTTTGGAAACTCATCGCCATCATATTGAAAAACTTATTTCTAAATTTTTTGGAAGCTCAACGCCATTATATTCGTAAATCCTAACCACTCGACAATATGGGAATGATCAATGCAATAAAAACTCCTTTAACTAAATGATATTTTGTTTTTAATTAAAATTCTTGCCTATAGGTTTATGTTTTTTAAACCAGAAACGCGTTAGTTCTCTTAGTGAGTTCTCGTTACTTAAAAAAGCCTATTTCTGAATTTTTAAAGCTCAACACTACGTATCTCCTACTTCTTACGAATCCTAACCACTTGACAATATGGGAAAGATCTATGGATCTATGAAAAACTGCATTCGTTAGTTTTAAATTGCATTATATAAAAATCGAAGTAACACGACGGAGCCCTAAGCTCAGATCTTAAACAATTTTGAATAAAGAAACCTAAATGTTTACATTTGGGTATTTATCAAGTCGTTCATACCTCGTTCATTATGTTTTAATATCTTTTAAATTCTATTGTTGGTTTTTTTTTTTATCAATTGACAATTGATTGATGTCAACTCCACCCATTGCCATGTCCATTTCCATTCACAATCAACCCCCAAACCAATTGTTGTATTGGATTTCGTTGATGTTGGGGAAGAATGTCGCTTTCGGGTGGGTTAGGCGGCCAGTTTAATGGACATTTAATGATGGGTTCCTTCTCCCACCATTCACTGAATGGGAAAAAGTCCACAGATGGTGGGGGGGCCAGCGTTTTGTGTCTCTCCATTATATGGCTAAAAGCAAAAATGTTTTAACAATTGCATGGCCAATTAGACTTCACTTAAATGTCATAAGAGACACCACCTCCACCCCCTGTAGGGTCTCCTCTTTCCCTCCTAACTGCGAAACGTTCAGTTCGATGCATAACAATTGTATCGAATTCTTAGAAAAGGTTTTTTGCGTTGCTTTTTCATTTTTGTTTAGGTTCACATCTTTTATTTCTAGTTTTCTTGAGAACTGTTGCGTTTCCGGTCGATCGATGTACAAATATTTGCATTGATCTCGAGGTGGCAACACAAACAGTTCCCAAAACAACAAAAAACCAAAAACAATAACAAGCAAATATTGAAAAAAATCCCAAGAGTAAACTTTTTTTTTTAGAGTTTCTGTTTGTTTCTTAAGTTTGTAAAACACTTTGGTATATTATCAACGTAGTATTTTGATTTTATACAATATTTCGTATACAAAATAACAAGTGTGAAGATTGAAGGCAATATATATCGTATAGGGGATATTAGAAACCCTTTTGGATGCATTCCTGAAGTATTGAATTCATGGTTTTGCCTTAAAACTGCGATATCTTCGATTTTTTTTTCGAAATACTTTGTGTTTTTTTTTTTTTCAAAATTTCAGCTAAAAACCAAACAAATTCAACGACTTTTTTTGTTATCGATAACATATGATGGTGAAAAACAAGTATAGTTATCGATAGTTTTGAAGTCAGCTTGATCTGGAAGAGCTTGTAGGCCGGTTTTCTATGTCTTTAGCACTCGGCTGTTGATGCTGGATCAAAATATGTATAGAACTGTGCGTTTTTAAAGCTTAAGTTGCATCCCATAAACCTGTTTCAAAGTCATATAGTAACATATCATATTCTCTTTTCGCCCTTGAACACAGAAAGAACCTAGAACTTGGAAATACACAACACAAAGTTTTCTAAAAAGTTTTCCTTCTTAATATTTTAGTGTTTATTTTGCAACTAGAAGAAAGTATTTAATATGCACGCCTCTATATGCATACTCGCATGCACATTGTATATCTAATAAGTGTTATATTGCGGTATCTGTTATACTACTGTCAATACACAGGAGTCCATTCCGTTAAAATGTGCAGGTTGCGGTTACAGTTGTTTTGTTTGTGTTTGGTTGTTGTTTTTCTTTTCGTTTTGCTCAAGTTTGCGCCGTCTGTTGTTGTCTTGCATGACACACACAGCAAGCAAGCAAGCAACAATAACAACAACAACAACAGCAAAACTTAACTATAACAATAAAAATATCAACACACACATACTAAACTTGCACACAAACACACACTTGCACACATTTTAATCGCTCTCGAACGGTCAAGGTTGCAAAATATTTAATGAGTCAAACGCGACGGTGACAGCGACAGCGACGCCAACATCGGCGTCAACGTTTTTAGCTATCAGCTGTGGCGGCTGTGACTGCTGCGCAGTCTTTTCAGTTGTTGTTGTTGTTGTTGCTGTTGTTGTTGTTGCCATTTTTGTTTATCGACCGGCGCGCACACACACACACACATGCACGTACATGCTAAAAACAGTTATGTGCAATGTGTCTCTCATTTACTAACTCACTTGTCTCGCGCTCTCCCTCTCTCTCGCCCCGTGCCAAAGCGGTTTGGGTGTCGTTGACGTGCGTCGCTTACTTGTCAACCCCCGCACCGCACCGCACCCGTATTGCACAGTGTGCCGTAGTCTATTTAACTATGCGCAATTGTTGTTGTTGTTGTCGGTTTTAGAAATGAAGGAAACAAAGAGCAAAAAAGGGTTTTTGAAGGTTTTGCACTCAAAACATTTGTATTTCGGTAACAACTAACTGTGCCCTGACGTACGTGACGCTGCCTTTAGCTGTCTCTGTTATTGATACAACCTAACCACCCCACCCCACCTCACCCCTCCACACATGTCAGTCATGTGATCTAAGGCGCGCAGCATACACATGTTAGCAACATGTATCCAACCGTTCAGTGTTATAAATAAATAGTCACATGTTTCGCCCACTTCACAATCCAACCAAGCATCCAATCCTTGGTCCATCCATGCATTCATGCATCCCATCCATCCAGTCATCCATACCATCCATACCACCCACACCAACTCTCTGTTCTCATATGCCGAATGCATTTTCGTCATACACCTGTGCAAGGTGCTTTTTATATAAGTGATATGTATCAGATGTTTGTGTCGTAGGATTCCTTGTTTGTTGTTACCCTATCAGATACTTAACCGTTATAATCACGTGGGCTTGACTTATCCTTCCAATGCATTTGACATGTCGCCATTTTGTTTCCGGTGCCTTTCCCTATTTGTTTTTTTTTTTTTTGTGGTTTCCTCGAAAGTTGATCCTTCTTCGCGAATGTAGACATAAAAGTTGATTCATTAGCTTGCAGCAACAGTTCGAGAACGCATCGGATAAATCCAGCTTAGCTCCGATTGTTTCAGCGAGCAATTCTATTCTAACTTAGATTGAAAAGTTAGTTTGAACTTGTTTTTTTTTTTTTTGTGAAGTGTTTTGAAAATATTTCTTTTTTTTCAAATATGAATCTTGTTTGTTTTTTTTTTTTTTGGATAAAATTCTAAATTTACTTAACTAAAAGTCTCTAACTTTTTTTTTCAAAAGTTTCTGAATTTTTTGGAAGTGTTTTGCGAAAAAAAAGCTTAAAAAATGCATAAATCATCTGATTATAATCATCGAAGTTATAAAACATACGATGCAAATGGTGTGCCCCGATGTGCGAAATGGTAAGAAAAACGAAATTAAATTCCAAATTTTCATGTGAGGTTCCTTATATATTTTTTCGTTCATATTCAAAATTTTTTTTTTATATTTTTCATTTTTATGAGGGAAAATAAGAGAAATAAAGTATTTTTATGTTAAGAACTGTTTCCCAATATTTTTTTATGAAAATTTATTTGAAAAACAATTGTATTTATGTTTTTTTATTGGTTAAAAAATGTGGTTATTATAATTTATTTTAAAAATAAATTCTGGTATTTTTATTGTTTTGAATTACAATTTTTATTTATGAATAATATTCAAGGTTTTTTTTTCTAAATATTTTATTTAAATTTACAATACATATTTATCTATATATATTATCTTAAATGTCAAAAAATAGAAACTAGAACAAGATCTTTACAAATAACACAAATAAAATTAGAAATTTTTTGTTAGCTTTTTCCCTTAACAAACCAACAAATTTGTATACTGTAAGAGGAAAAAAAAAAAAAAAATTGATAGATACAAATCCATGTCAAATCCAAGTAAAATATTATAGTTGCCATTGAAACCGTTGTTATATTCGAAATTCAATTTGCAGTAAATAACGGCAAAGCAATACAAAAAGAGAACAGAAATGTTTCTTCTTCCTTCGACTGAAAAAAAGCACCTGACATTATTTTTATTTCCCCATACGAAGCTTGAATGTGTGTTTGTTGTTGTTTTTTGATATTTGTGTGTGTGTTGGTTGCATAAGGTTGCAATGAATATGTGCTTTGAGTGTTTCCCTCACTGGTTACACGCCCACCACCATCGCCATCACCACCTCTCCCTTCTTCTGATGTCCGTATCATTTGAACATCTTAAGTGGCTTGCGCCGTTAAGTATCTTCTCGTTGTGTGTGTGATGCAACGAGACAAGAAGACAACGAGACAACGACGACATCTCTTAGTTATTTCCCAAACTAAATAAACAAAACTTGGACAAAAACAGAACGAAACGGAAATGCCCGTCGCGCCTTCCAAGTGCTGTGATTCTACGAAAGTGACAAAACAATTACCTTACAATATGTGAGAAAAATATAGTTAAACTAACGACATTTTCAATTAAAACGAGACAACTGGCAAACCGCAACATTTTTCACACACCAATGTAACGAATTTTTGCTTGGAAATTAGTCAGATACAAATTTAGACAGAAAAATATTGCTATTGATATTAAGATTTATTATAAGGTTATACTTAATAAAGAAAAGATTTTTTTCGCAGTTTGTTCTGGATAAGCGTTAAAACTATTAAGCTACCCTCATAAATTGTTTTCCATCTTAAAAAAAACTGCATTCATTTTAGTTTCCTATCAAATTGATGTAAAAGCATTCAACGAATCCCAAGGGAACAAAAAAATACTTCGTTTTCCTGGAAATGAATTCGTTACAAAAGTTTGACTGTATTAATAGTTTTTTCTTTTGGAACTCTGAAAAGGGGTTTCCTGGATTTTTTCCTTAGGTTTTTTCAGGATTAAGCCTTTAAGTTAAGAGGAAAAAATCTCATTTATAATATATAAAGCATATAATGCAAATAGGCTGAACTATCCATATTTATTCTTATATTTCCCAACCACAGTGAACCCTCAGTTAACGAACGCCCCGAATAACGAACATTTCGCATAACAAACAGTTTTTTTTTTGGAAAACAAAAAAGTTTCCTAAATTGCATATACTAATTTTGTCAGGGAAACCTTGAATACACATAATAGTGCTGTCCAGTGTGACCATTTCTCATAACGAACGAAAGATGCTGGAACCTATTTGTTAACCGAGGTTTCACTGTACCTACTTCGTATTAATGTACATATGTATGTTCATACATTTATTGATCCATTTTGTTTGCTTCTTGACAATCTATCTTTAAACACTGCCCCCGACCTACCCCTATGCTAAAGCTCATGGGCAAGTGCAATCTCTGAAAACAACAACAATAACAGCGACAGCAATAAAAAGCCGACGCCGCTAGGGGGCGCCACACTAATACTCACTCAAGCACACACACACACACGCAAACCAATAAATAAAATGCACATACGTAATGAATTATAATTAAAGAAAATGAAAACAGTAAAAGGCAACAAAAACACAAAACAAAACAGAGAAAAACCAAAAACAAAAAAAAGAAACGCGACAGTCGAAGCAATTAACGGCGACATCGACGGCGACGTCTATTTATAAAGCGCAACCACAACAACAACAATAACAAAATGAGAAAAAACGAACAAGAAGAAGCAGCAGCAGCAACAACAACAACCGCAAGTAGTAGGAAAATTGCAGCGCGCAATAGAAAAAATGCAAATATTGATGTGCATGGGGTAGGGGAGGGAACCGGGTAGAGACAGAGAGCGAAATGAGACGGATCAGTGAAGAGGGATGTGTGTGTGTGTGTGTGTGCATGTGGGTTGAGTGTCGAAGGGGGGGAGGTGGGTGGGCAAAGCAAAGTCGGCATTGTCGTCGTCTCATTATTAAATCACCTTCAACTGCAGTTTTGCACTGCAACGACCGCGCGACAGAGACAGAGACAGACGACAGAGACGTTAGCAGCGGCAGCGACAGCGACGCCAACTGCATTGATGCCTAACAAAAGCTGACCAAAACTGTCAAGAGACTTGAAATAGTTACAGACAGACGGATACAGATACAGATACAGATACTGACAGCTTTAGAAATTGTTATAGATACTTGAGAAACTTATAGTGTACTAGAGATAAAATGATATGATATGGATGTGATTACTTTGTATGCCCATTTATCCATTGAAAAAAATAAATGTTATGTGTGTCGATAATAACATATGGCGGTTTTATTATAGAGCTCTGTATTACAGTTAATTATAATAATGATAGTTTCTGTGATTTACGTTTTCGAGTTTCAGATTTACGATGCTGAGAAGTTATGCAAGCATGCGTTTTTCTGTGTGTTTAAAACAGATCTATAATCTTTTTCTGGGATTTATTGCAGTTGAAAACATTTTCATCGAGAAAAATTCGTAGAAAAAATCGCATTGAGCCAGAAATTGAATTCTTTTTATAGGGAAATTCGTTATATGAAGCTCGACTGTACAAAACTATTATCTATAAAGTGCCAATGAAAGGTTGAATAGATTGAAGCTTGGATATTTTATGCAAATCCATAAAATTTCCCAAAAAACCTAAAAATAAAGAAAAAAATTCGTCAAATTACTATACATCTACCCAATATTTGAAGAACAAATGCTATCGCTCGCAATTAAAACTGTACAAGATTTATTTAAAATTTCTTTTAAAAAACTTTAAACAAAATAAAGAATCTTTTATGGAAATTGGCTAAGAAATAATGAAAATATTAAAAATTCTTTTTTAAGGTAAATTCTTGTTAATTCTTTCTTGATAAATTCTTTCTTGATAATCATTTTATAAGTAAGCTTCAAACATTGAGGGCTGAAGTTCTTAAAATTATTGAAAAATCTTTTCAAGTTTAGAAGACATTTTGTTAAACTTTCATCTAGATATCGTATATACGAAAGAAATTTATGAAATTTTCCATTTTTCTTCCATTTTCTAGGGATATTTTTGTTTCACTTTCGTAGCAGACTCAACCACTTATTGTATATGCGAACTTTAATACTCTAGGCTCATTTTCCCTTAACCCATAAAATTGGTGGTTTTTTTGTTTGCTTTGCGTGTCGAACTGAGTCATGCCATATATACCATATATGTATGTGAACCCTACGACGCTATCCCCCCTTGGAACCCCATTTCCACTTACTCAACACTGCGCACTTATTTTTCTATCAATCTAGTTTACAGTTTGTCATGCTAGCTAACAACAACAACAACGACAACAACAATGCTAATAACAGCGGCAACCACAAATTGCGATATCTATTAAATGCGGGGGGAGGGTTTGGCATAGAGAAAGAGAGAAAGGGGGGAGATAGGGGGTAGCTGGAAACCACGTAGGTAACATTTGTTCAAGTTCCCAACATTTTCACATTTTTGATGAGGTTCAGCTCCCCCTCCCCCACATACACACACATACCCAACAACAGCAATTACATTTCTCGATAAGTTTTTTTTTTTTTTGCTTTGCTTTTTTATCGACAAAAAAAAAAAAAACGTAGAGTAGAGGCCTATAAATAGAAATGGGTGTGTGTGTGTACGAGTGTGTGTGTGTGTGACGGGTATTTGGGGTATGACCGACCAGACCCACAAATTGTTGTAATTAACCGAGTTTGTCATCCAATCGTATGATATATGACTGCAATTTAGATCATTAAACAACAGACCTAGGAAACGTTAAAAAGCAATGTTTTGGTCAAGGCACATAACAAGTGTTGTAAAACGATAACTGTGTGATATGTGATGATATAAGAAACCTTTCGAAAAAGGTCTTTTAGAACAAGTGTTGCCAAGTGTTGAATAATCAACGAATCTCAAGAGTCATTGGCACTGTTATAATAATAATAATATATCATGTTATGTGTTAAATAGATTCGTTAGAGAACCTCTATATCTCTCTACTGATAAGCAGCTCAAAATACTCCAAAAATAGTCATAATCCTAAGAATCGTTATCGACTTGTGTTCTCTCGCCCCTCGCACTTTTTTGTTGATATGGTTAACAATTATTTTATATACGCATCTATGAATCAATCATTATTTTTATTATTGTTTTATAAAAGTATTTTTCGCTAATCAGCGTCTTCAATTTGTAGTTCCCTTTTCGGCCTACGTTGTAATTCCCTATTAATTTCTCCCGGATAGTATATAATTCTATGTTACGTTCTTGAGAAAAGTCCTTAACTTCTTATATATAGATTTTGTAGGAATTCTTTGAGTCTTGCGAATGGAATATTATTGACTGATCTTAAGTTTTCGATTGATTCACAGTTCAAATACCCCTAACAGTATCTTAAATAACTGTTAAATTCTTATGAATTTATGACCTTAATTGCATAAAATGTTTATCAACAATCTTATCTACGACATCAGTGTACAATTGTGACTAATTCAATTAATGATTAATAATAGTATGAATCAGGTTTTAGGTTGACCTTCAACCAAAATGATCTTTGGCTTTATGCGTTAATTTTTATCAAAACCATTTAAGGCAAAAAAAAAAAATGTTTAAACAGAAACATACACATAGTAAACGATATTTTATATAATTTTGTAACAAAAATAGGACTCAAAATATTAAAAAAAAAAGGAAAGAAAAAATCTTAAATATTGAAAGATTTTAGTTTTAAATTTGAAAATAAAGTTGTTTTCTTTTTGTAAAATTGGACAAAATTTCATTTCGTCATTCTAACAAAAAATCTAAAGGGAACTAAAAATTTCCCCATCAATATCACATTTTTCTGGCCTGTCTTCAATAATTTTTCCTTCAATTTAGATTAGATAGGCTATATCAATAGCCAATTGTCAAGAGAGTGTAGATTACAGTAACGACAACAATAACAAAAAAGTGGGGTAAACTTTATTTTTAAACCATTTTTTTTTTCGTACTTTTTTTTGCAGCTTATGAAAATGATATTCAAACAAAAGAAACAACAGAATGTGTGTGTGTGGGAAGGGTGGGGGATTGGGGGGTCGCGAATGGCAAGGGTACGAAAAAAATGGGGAGCAGCGAAGAAGAATGCGTGAAACATGCTTTTTTTTACGACCCAGATTAGATACGCGAACGCGCCAAACCGACGGAACACCCAACCTCCTTCCGCCGTCTTCTCATCGCTCTTTCACCCCTTCTTTCATGCCTTACCATATTCAAACTGCAGCTGCGCACTTTTTGTGTTTATGAAACTTTCATGGCAGTTAATTTCAAGCGAATGGGGCTACAGCCATAAATCGCACCAAATATAGACGGAAAAAAAACATGGACACAGAAACCATCATCATCATCATCATCATCATCAGCAGCTAGCTAGCTAATATAGCTAGCTATATATTGTTGATAGAACCCGGCTAAAGTTCAATGTACAACAGCCCTAAAAGCCCCCAACTTTCCCGCTCTTAAATCTGTTTTTTTTTTGTTTTTTCGCATTGTTGTGTGAACATTTTTGCATTTCGTTGAGATTTGTCAGGGTTTTAAAGCGACGCAATCGGAACTGTTATATACATATATTTGATATCATTTTGCTGACCAAGTTCACAGCACACATGCCCCCCATTGCCTGCTCCCCTCACAGCCAATTTGATACCACGTGTATTTTTTCCGCTGTTTCGTATAACGATGATGTCGCCGTAATTGGAGTAACTTTTGCATTTCGATCGTTATTTATTTGTTTTTTTCATTTCATTTAAAAAAGCAAAAGCTCGAAATTGTACGCCAACAATACCAGAACCAAAAGAAAGAAAAAGAAAAAAAGCGTCGAAGCAAATTAGCTGATTGCGCCATTGAGACAGCTGTCAAAACAACTCCAACTGAAAATGGTACTAAAAAAAAAAAAAAAAAAAAGTTTCTGGTTCCAAGTGCAATGTGGTATATACAAATGTCGTTGCCATTCTGGCTTCGTTTTTGAAACGTATTTATTTACTATTCAAACATAAACATCGTTTAATCATGACTTTTTATACTCTAAAGTGGGTAAAAATGGGGAGGGTATAATGGTTATGAAGACAGAAGAAAGCAATTTCGAACCCATAAAGTATATATATTCTTCTTCAGCATTAACAGCCGGAGTCTATGTAGCCATGTCCTGTCTGTCTATCCGTCTAAAAGAGCTAGAGACTCTAACTATCGATATCTTTTCTGGTTTTCGATATATAAATGGGGTCGATAATAAGACAACTTCAGGTCTGAACCAAGGATAAGATAATGAACATTTACTATTTAAATTAGATCAAAGATAGGTTAATAAAAACCGTAAATATCGCATATTAAAGTTTGCGCGGAAGTTCGTTGCCAATTTATTGGTTTTTAACTCGAACTTTAACTAAACTTAACTTTTGTAAAGTCACAAAAAATCCATTTAACTAAAACTTCTTGTGAATATTCGATAAACAAAATGTTGCACATGAATTATTTTTGCGGCAGAAAATAGTCAAAAAGAAAAGTTATAAAACACATAAACTTTTCCTTTTTAAACTCAAAAGTGAGTTGAGTGCTTGTATGTGGGTGTGTGTGTGTGTGTGTGTGTGCACGGCCTGGGAATTCTGATTAAACTCGGTTGCCAAATTTAGAAACTTGCCAGCGTGTGTGTGTGTGTGTGTGCGCCATGACGCAGGTAAATGCTGCAAAATGTAATTAAACACGGAAGTTTGCTCGAAACATGGCGAAATGTTGTACGACGAAAATGACCGCAGCCAAAGAGTAGGAGAAGGTGGGTGCGGGGGGGGGGTAAGGTTGGGTGCATATCGTCATTATTATCATTATCATCATCATCATCAGCAGCAGCAGGCATAATACTAATTGTCATAATATCTATGCTGATGCATAGCAACGAGTAAACGAGGAACTAGTTGTTCGCTGTCGCTTTCGTTGTTGTTGTTCTTGTTGAGCGCGCAGTTAATTAACAGTTAGTTGCACTTCTGTACATGTATCTATCTATCTATTAATGGCGCTAAATATGAAATGCGAAATGCGAAATTTTGATTTAATTATATGCAAAAAAATGTTGATACGCGACGAGTAGTAACCAGGACGTGATGGGATAGGTGTTGGTTAGCATGGTGGAATGCATGCAGTGTTGTCAAGGATTCTCTTAAATGATTGATTAAAATGTTTGAGAGTTTTTTTTGACTAGACGCAGTAATGATAATGTTATTGTTTTGCCTACTAAGTGGTGGTTATGTATGTGTATGAAGTGTTGCTAAGTGTTAATGTTGATATGTGTATTAAATGATTGATTGAATAGGCTTGATTAAATGTTTTGAAAAAAAATGGGCTTTGTTTGACAAGATAATGCTTTTGTGTTGTTTGTTAATGGATTATGTTTAAAAAGTGTGAGTAGTGTTGGTAAATGTTTGAGTTGATTTGTTTAGATAAGCTTTAATGTTTAACAAATTTTGGTTAATGCCGAAATGAGAATTGATCAAAATGCTTCAAAATGTTTAATGTCTTGCGTAACAGTGTTGTAAAGTGACAATTTAAGCGCTTTAATGACTTTCGAAGGACACTCTGCAAACTAAAAGTCCGCAAAAGTTCTTGAAACAAAAAGTTTCATGCTAAAAAGCTTACTTGCAACTAAGTCTAAGTAGTGTTGTAAAAGACTCGCAAATGCTTGAAAAGTGACAACAAAGTTGCTGATTTGCATAATATGTAATTTTAGCAGCGACACACACACATAGAGGGGATTACAAAGCAAAAGAACGAGAAGCACAGATGTTGCTGTTGTTGTTGTTTTGTGAATGACATGACAAGAAAGTCACAAAATTGTTGAAATAATAGTTGTTTTTTTTTTTTCAACGAAACGTAGCAAAACAAAGCGCACAAACAAAACAAATGCAAATAAAACAAAAAGCAGACAATGCATTGGAATGCATGACAAACTATTTTAAAGCTGTTTCTCGTATTTATATAGTTTCGTATATAACGTAGTACGACGCCCACCTGTCTTAACCTAACCCCCCCACTCTCCACCCACCGTCCTCAGGCATTCCTCTCGCATAGCGTTGTTAATTAATTGAGATAGAAGAAGAACATTTTTCGTGAAGCCCAACTAAAATTACACAAATTAATTGCACAAAGCGTAAGAGCGCGAGAGCAAGACGCCACAAAATGAGTGAGATAGCAGTATGCATATAGTGTATGTGTATGAAAGAGAAATGCACTAATCCGTTGTAGCTTTTGTTATTGTTGTTGCTGTAGTGCTGCAGTCCTAAAGATAATAATATAATACTTAGTCTATTCTCTCTATGTTACATACATATATATACATCTATTCCCACTAAGAACATATAACACATTGTGTTGGGCCATTGTGTGTGTGAAAACAAAAGCTAATGCCTCAATAGAATTGATGGGATTTACGTGCCGATACCCCTCCCCCTTTCCCCACTGTATTTGTGTGTGTGTGTGTCCGCAAATGAAACCTGTAAAGTTGATATTATGTATATATATGTAGAGAAGGCAAATGATGTCGCCGCTATCGCCGTCATTCATTCATTCCATCAATCAGTCAAGTTGCTTTTGAGTTCCATGAATGAAACCAGCGCGGAGCCAAGATAACTTATGAATGCGCAACTCAAACGCAACTGAAAATGGGAAAGGGGATATTCCAGGAAAGATGCTTAACAGGTGGGCGACGTTGGGCGCCATTTTAAGTTTCCTTCGCCGTATTATTCTGATGAGGAATATTAAGTTAGTAAAAAACAACCCGACAGTTTCAGCGTGGGATGGGCTAATTGCATATAAAGTTCGCAGAAAAGATGCTGACCAAAAAAAAAGAAAAAAATTACAGGTGGGCTACGTTGGGCGCCATTTGAAGTTTTCTTTAGTGCATTATGGCAGAGGATTATTAAGTTAGTTGAAATCTCATTCACTGAGCAATAACAAGGGCAACAACAACATATTATTTTGATATGTATATATTATAATTAGTATGACAGGATTATGAAATTCTCCCTTTTAATTTATTTATTTAATTTATTTTTTATGTGGAATTGGAAGGCTGTGTTGATGATTCCAGAAAATATATGCACAAACACACTTTATTACTGGAATCATATGTATGTATGTGTGCGTGTGCGTATATGCGTATATGTGTGTGGGTGTGCGTATGCTTACTGGCCGTTGCGTTCTATTAAAGTCTCTTGTTTCCATTGTGCAAATATTGACTTGCATTTATATTTAACGCATTTCAGTTGTGAGTTAAGTGTGCAACCAGCTGGTTTATGGTTTATGATTGCTCCTCGCTTCATATTGAGTAATCAAGCGTCGCGACTTTCAACTATTATTTATTCAGTTCAAATACAAAAAGGGATCGTGCGGAATTTTTAAAACCCCAAAATGGCTTCTCAAGATAATAATTATGAGAATTATTTCTACAAATATGATTACTTGCGTTATCTACAATATTGGTAAGTTGTTCACAAGTGTGTTGATTAAGGCTAAGTGAGAGACATAACGGTTTTGATAAGAGCATTTAACTATTTGACATTGTGCTGATTTTGTGCTATGCAGAATGCAGTGATCCTAAGTGTTTTTTATGATGTGAATCTGGTTTTTTAAACACGCAGTGTTGATAATTAGCGTTTTTCGCATGAAGTGTTAGTTGATCATGAGATAAAAATAGTTTCTGTTTGGTATTTTGTGATTAATTTCAATTTTTAAAATGTTTCTTTAAGCTGTAGTGTTGATTAATGTGCCAAGACATTGTTTTTTGACGTCTCAAATGGGTGCTGAGATGATTGTTGTGATGATAAAAACTACTTGAACTTTTAAGCTACTTCGATTTGTGGAGATTTATTGTTGATAAGCCTTATAAATGCTTGAAAAAAAAGATGTCAACAGGTGCTTTAAGTTTTTTTTTCTTCTCTTTTTCTCTTTTTATCTACAATCTGTTCGTTTTAACAATAAGTTAATTGTATATTTAATATTAAATTAACAGAAATAGCAGTTTTCCAATGAACCCTGCTATTATGTATAACATCTATTCAGTTTTATGGAGCTTTAACCTACGGCTTTGAGATTATAATGGCATTGCCATATACGTTTTAGTTTATCAATAGGTCATAACTTGTTTAAGGAAAAGTGTTGATCAATCCTTGAAATCAGAAATTAGTAAATTGGTAGTAATAATAGTAAACGTACGATGATATTTGTTTTATAATGAAACTTTTAGTTTAAAATATGCTACGATTTAGTAAAATATTCCATTGATAACAATTTGTTGCAGATGCTTTAGTCTTACAGCGTTGGCAAAGGGTTTCGTATATATATTCAAGGATTTTCAATGCAATCTGAACTTTGAACAGTGTTCAAGGGCGTTTATTTCTGCATTGATTCTAGATGCATATTAATAATTATAAGCTGGATGTGCAAACATTTCATTGAATTCATAAATTACAATGCGAATTCGATTCAATAATGATTTGCAGTGTTAAGTAATTCAATAATATTGTGTATCGAATGGAGTTTAATTGCGCACAATTGCAAATACAATTTGCTCCTCGTTGCCATTAAATTCTTGTTTGATTGGACTTTAGTTTTGCGATTGTGAGGAGTCGAATGCAACTTTCGTTGAACCAAAAACTTTTGAAATGTGATTAGGTCAACTTTTTTGGGGGCCACAAAACTCTGTCTGCCATCGCTTGCGCCTGCCCATCACTTTGGGGGAGGTCTTAAATGGAAGGCATCAAATTTTCTTAAAGTGTTGCTCGAAATAAACCGAAAATTCTCTACTTGAGCAGTTTGGGGCCAATTTTACAGTTGCCTGAACTTAGCTCTGTTGCTCTCTCGCTCGCTCTCTCGCTTGCTCTCTTTCGCTCTGCTTCCTTTTAAATTTGTCTATGTAGCTAGCTATCTCTCTCGTTCTCTCCCTCTCCCTCTCTCTCGTCCTGTTGTTGTGGCTAGCTTTCTCTGTCTCTCTCTCTCTCTCGCTGCTTTTGCTGTTAAGCTGCTGGCAGTCTCAGCCGCAAATTAAATTTCCAGCCAAGCAAAATTTAATGGCACACACACACACACACACACACACATACACTAGCACACTCAAACACAGGGTGACACAGGCCGAAGGACACTGAGAACGTAACGGGAAAAAGTTTGTTTTTAAAGTTGTGTTTCTCTCCCCCTCCCTTCCCTGCGTTGTTGTTGTTCCTGTGTGTTTCGACTCCTGTTTTCAAAGTTGTATGCCTAAAACGCAGCCCTTGGGGTTGTTGGTACCCAGGGGGGGAAGGGGGGAAGGACAATAATCAGGCATGAAGCATGGAGGGCAAATACAAAATGCAGCTACAACCAAACTTCATGTTTTCTACCCCTTAACCCCCCCCTCAACATTGCTGCTGCTTGGGGCATTCATAACAAGGCAGCTCTCCGCCTGCTCCTTCCCCCTCCCTCCCCCCAGCTGTGAAAAACTCTGCAGAAAAACACACGGAGAAAAATCGATAAATTTTTGCACTTGCCAAAGAGCAGACGCCGCTTGGGCTTTCAGTTGGTTGATGATGGTGTGGGGTGTGGAGTGTGGAGTGTGCTTGGTGTTGTGTTGTTCTACGACAACGTGTATGCGATGTGTACTACTTTAAGGCTCACACTGCGGGGCAGGTCTGGGCGGGGGGTAATACCCTATCCATTCAAACCACAATCATTGAGCGAGCGACTCCTGCCGGCAGCTCCTCTTTTTTTGTTGTAGCGGCATTTGCCTTCAGGACGACAAAACACACACACAGAGGCAGAAGGACATTGCAGAGGCAGAGAACACACACAGAAGGACAAAGGCAAAAGAGAGGGACCATGACAACTTGCTTAACTGCTGTTTCTCTGTTGTTTCTTCTGCTTCTTCTTCGGCTGCTGCTTCGTCTTCTTCTTCTGCTGCATGGTACAGTGATCGCTCGCTAAAAGAAATGTTTTATGTCTTAATTGTTGCAAAAAAATTCTGTTTCTTAAGAAAATCATCAATTTCCATTAAAATTTGTTCATGTGAGCAAAAAATGCAAAGATATTGAATTTTTGCTTCGTTTTTCTTTCATAAAATCAGAAATTTTAATGCAAAAAACTTTGCTAAAATTCAAAAATAAATGCTGGTTAAATTGTGAAAGCTTTCAGCTTTCCAATTATTTCGCATAATAACGACAATATTATTATTTGATCTTAATCAAAACGTACAATTTATTCATGTGGAAGATGCATGAATTTGTATTATTTTTGAAAATTGAACAAAAGTTTAATTAAGTGTCGTTCTTGGTATTACAAAAAATCCATTGCATGCCAATATGATTTTTAATGAACTCTCGATACAAATTGGAATTCGCTGGAAAATGGAATCAAGAATTTACATAAATTTGTTATATGCACTTGTTATATAGTACAGTGCATATATGCGAAGGATTACTGTGCTGCCTGCCTGCCTGCTGTTGTTGCTGTTTTCTCCTCACTGTTTCGCATGCTGTGTGTGGTGTGTGTGTGTGTGTGTGTGCCTGCCCTTTGGCTGCCTTTTTGGGTTTTTGCTGGCGCTGTTATTTATTTTTTTTTTCTTGCATGACGTCTTTTATTTTATACATATGTATAAGAATATATGTATGTACATACTTATATAGCACATGCAATGTGGCGCACAAGGCGTGGCTGCGAAATGAGCGCAAAAAGGGAGTTGGAGGGGGGGAGTGGTATTTTGTTGCCCAAGGATGCTGCCAGGCTAAAGTTACACACACACACACATATACACAGACACTTGCAGCTGCACATAACGGTACACATGTGCTGCTCTGTCGCAGCCAGCTTCGCTCTGCATTTCATCAAAAATCAAAGACGCAAAAAAAAAATTCATTCAAGCTACAAGTTTTAATTATTTGTTTTTATTACTTCAATGATGTTTGACGCAATTTTTTTTTTAAAGCTGCATCGCAAAAAGGAGCATGTCTGAGAGAGGACGGAGAGAGAGAGCTAGTTTGAGCTGTGAAAGCACAGAGAGCAAGCTTATTATTTGCTAAACCTATATTGTTGTTATTGCTATTTGCGGTTTCTCTCGCTCTCGCTCTCGCTGTTGCTGTGTGTGAATATTTGTTGTTTTTTTTTGGTAACATTAAAGCTGCACACGCTTGTTGTTCTTGTGGCTGGGGGAGTGAAAGCAAAATGTAAATAGAATCGAACAAAAATGCCATCAACTGTTATTGTTACTGCTGTTGTTGTTGGTAGTGGTATTTAGTGCATGAAAGTGATTTCCAAGAAGTGATTCCGAATGCATGCAAATTAAGCATAATAACTATAAGTTATTGCAAATACTGAGAAATTCTGATATTGAATATTATTAAAGGTGAACATGAATTTTAATGAACTCGTTAATTGATGAAATGTGAAATGTATGTACAAATATAAAATGCGAATCAAAAAAAAAATCGGTAATTAAGAGGCAAAAATGTGAAATTCAATTAAAAAGGCATTTATTTATTATGTCCGCAATGTTGCATTCTCGTCTCTGTCTCACTCTCACTCTCTCTCGCTCGCTCTCTCAAAGAAATTCAATATATAATCAGACCAAATTATGCGCAATAATCAACAACGAAAATGATTGAAAGCCATAATTGAAAATCATTAAAGGGAAAAACAACACATATTAAATAACACGAGTTTCAATATTTGTTTCTGTAATTGGAAAAAATATTAAGCTATGCCCCACTATCCACTCTGTCTATCGTTTTCTGTCCTATAACAATAATAAACACAATAACTAATTTTTTTCTCTCTTTTTCTTGCATCTTTTCAGGTAAGACATCTCAAAACCAGGAACAAAATGTAAAGAAAACTCGACAGCAAATTCAAAGGAACACGCTAATTGGCAACAAAAGGGAGCTGGTTTTAGGGGTTTCAGTTAACTATATGCATGCATATTCATATAGTAGTTGGGAATGAGTGTGTGTGTGTGTTTGTGTGTGTTTTCGTATTGCTGTAGGTCGATATGATTGATGAAAAGTGGCAAGCAGGCAAACAAGCGACGCGTAGTTGTCTGAATCTTTTTTCTTTTTAAAGTTGAATGGGCCAGACAGCGCAAAGAGAGAGCGAGTAAACGAGAGAGAGAGAGAAAGAGAGAGCGAGCGCCAGAGGGTGGCGTTCAGCTTTAAAGAGCTCGTTTGGGTTTTTTTTTTTTTTGCATGTTTTTGATTCTTTAAAAATAGCAAAGCGCCTGAAGTTTGGCAACGTCGCAAAACGTTTATTCGCTCTCTCTCTCTATCTCTCTTTCACTCTTTCACTCCTCGTGGTGTGCGTTTGAGTTGTGTGCCATTAATATTTAATGAATTAATAAGCGAACTGTGCTGTGCCCGTGTGGGTGGGTGTCTGTTTCATACCAGTATGCATGTCTCTCTGTTTCTGTGTGTATGTATGTGTGTGTACATTGTATCCAGCAGCTAACACCAACCCCCTCTTAAATGTGTGATTGTGACGTCGCAGGTCAAACGTGTCGCACGTTAATCACAATCTCAAACGCAACGTGTCTCAAACGTCAAACGTTGTTTGTTGTTGCAACCAATTGGAAAAATAATGACCGACGACATGTTGTTAGTGCGCGAACTGGTATGGCGCGACACACCAACATGCACATAGATACTCACACACTACCAAAGTGTGCTGCGACGTCTACGTCGTCGTTTGGTTTGTTCGGCAGCGCACATGTTGCGACAACAAGCTACACTAGAGCATGCTCGATGTTGCCGTTCGCAGCAAACACGCTGTTCCAACTTGTGCTGGTTTTTCACACACACACACACACACACAAGCGTTCACGAAAACGAGCAGCATAGCAATATGCATGCGCGCTCACTCTTTATTGTTGGCTCTCGCTTACATGCTCTTTTGTTCTTTAGCTCTCTCTCTGTCGTTCTCTCACCTACACCCACATTGCATGCGAGTGCAACATGTGTGAGAGTGCTAGGCTGACCGAGCGACCGACCGGCCGGCCGGGTTTGTGTCCTCAATAATAGAACATTAAGGTGCATCACTAAATCAAACCGTTTAACTTTTGCATCTGCATGGTGTTCGTATATGTATGTGGATAAATATGCAGTCACTCATCCGATTAGCGTAGATTAGCCAAATGGGGTAAGCTAAGCGATCGCATTGGGGTTAAGCATGTGTTTACCCACTTGTCTCGCCCATCATCTTCAACTACCCGCAAGTAGTTGCAACATGATGTTGATGATGATGATGCACCTGCAACAATTTTGATGAGAATGATTCTTTAAGTGAAATAAATCCATGCAAATTGAGGCTATATGTTTGTATGTATGTATATGTAGAGCGATTAAGTTGATAAGCTTTAGTAGCAGCGTTGCCAGTATGTTTTATTTTACAAGCGTTGCCATATCAAGGGAAATAAAAAGGTTTTGTTATTTAAGGTTAAGAAAATGCAATCTATCGATAATTATCGGTATTTTTGAGTATCGAATATTTTTTTTCTTTGGTTTTTAAAGCTCTACACATAAATCTTATAATCTGTTGTTTTTTTTTCTTTCGCCCCCACTGGCCGTACAGGACAATGGATCAGCAGCAGTATGTCAAGAACCTCGGGCATCTGCAGACTCATCAGCAACAGCAGCAGCAACAACAACAGCAGCAGCAACAGCAGCAGCAACAACATCAGCAGCAGCAACAGCAACAACATGAGCAGCAGCAACGGCAGCAGCAACAACAAATGCATCACCATCACCACCATCAGCAGCAGCAGCAGCAACAACAACAGCAGCAGCAACAGCAACAACAGCACCCGCAGCAGCAGCAACCACAGCAGCAGCAGCAATCATCTCGCTCGGCAGCTAGTCCATTATCGCCGCCACGTCCTGGACCCGGCAGCGCAGCAGCTGCAGCGGCAGCAAATAACTATGCTAAATTCGCGGATGCGCCGCAACATTTTATACAGCCAGCAGCATATAGCATTGGTGGTATACCGGTGGCCAACTATCGGGAGAATCATTATATGCGCATACCTCCTCAGTTGCAGGCATCTGTGCCGGAGTTTCAGCGTGCGGCACGTGCAGCATCGGTGGCTGCGGTCGCTGCTGCTGGTGGTGCGGCCGCTGCTGCAGCAGCTGCTGCATCGGTTGCTGTTGGTGGTGGTCCACCAACAAGTGCGGCAGCAGCGGCGGCTGCTGCTGCTGCTGCTTCTGTCCAGGTGCCTCCCGGCAATATGCCACCGCCTGGCGCTCAACCTGGCGGTGTTCTTGTCATGGACGCAATGTCGCATTATCAATCGTTGCAGTATAACAACGAATACCTGACCAATGCTGCAGCTGTGGCAGCGGCCAATCAGCGCCAGCAGCAGCAACATCATCAGCAACAGCAACACCAGCAACACCAGCAGCATCAGCAACAGCAGCAGCAACAGCACCAGCAGCAGCAGCAGCAGCAACAGCAACAGCACGAGCAGCAACAACGGCAACAGCAACAGCAACAGCAACAGCAGCAGCAACATCAGCAGCAGCCATTGTCGGAACCGCCGGGCAGCGTGGGTCAGCCGTATAAGAAGCAACGGTTAAGCGACGCCAATGCCAGCAACATGAATCACCTGCCACCACATCAGCAACAGCAGCAGCAACGCTCTTCACCCGCTCAGCAGCAGCAGCAGCAACAGCAACATAATAGTCGACAGAGCAATCATGGCCCTGTGTTGCATATGTCTGCGGCAGCAATTGCTGCCTCGGGGTTGGCACCGTTGCCTTTGCAGCAGCTGAAAGTGGACACATTGCCACAACAGCAGCAGCAGCAGCAGCAGCAACAGCAGCAACAGCAGCACCACCAACAGCAGCAACAACAGCTTCATCAGCAACAGCAGCAGCAGCACCACCAACAGCAGCAGCAACAGCACCACCAACAACAGCAGCAGCAACACCAGCAGCAGCAGCAACACCAACACCAGCAACAGCAGCAGCAGCAGCAACACCATCACCAGCAGCAGCAACAGCAGCAACAACACCACCAGCAGCAGCAGCAACACCACCACCAGCAGCAGCAGCAACAACTTACGTCACAAGCGCATGCACCACGTGGCCTGGTGGCGCCACCAACAGTGTCAACCGCAACTGGCAGCATTGGCAGTGGTGCAGCTCAACATGTTAGCTCAGTGAGCGTCTCCTCAGCAAACATTAACAGCAGCAACAGTGGCATTGCTAGTGGTGCACACGCGGCAGCAGCAGCAATGGCAACCAGCTCAGAAGCATACCATCCACAGGTATGATTATAAATATGCAATTACTAAATTTTGTATAATAATATTTCTTGTTTTTTGCAGGTGGAGGCGATTTCGCCAACGTTACCCAGCGACAATGCTGATGAGCGTGGACGCAGTAGCAGCAGCAGCAGCAGCCATAATCAAAGCAAAAGCGGCAACAACAACAACCCAACCTGCAGCAGCAGCAACATTTGCAACAATCCAAACAGCAGCACCGCTAGCACTAGCAGCAGCAGCAGCAGCAGCAGCAGCAATAATAATAACAGCAACAGCAACAACAACAGCGCCAAAGAGGAACTGTTAATGCAAATCCAACGTGTCGACAATGACATTAAGAGCGCCGAAACTGCAATCGAAACGTTACGTAAAAAGGAGAAATCCTTAATGGAGGAGGCAGCTGCATCGTCATCGTCGTCGAAACATCCCCAACAACAACAAGAAGTGATTGCATCAACATCAGCTGCAGCAGCAGCAGCAGCCGCCGCAGCGGCAGCAGCAACAGCATCAACCTCAACATTGTCATCAGCAGCAGCAGCGCCAACGGGCACAGAGACAATGGAGTTGGCGTGGCGAACACGTCTCTTGGCGCAAAGCATCTATAAGGCGAACCGTAAAACGGCAGCCGAACAACATTCCCTGGTGTGTCAAGCGGCTGGCATTGCTGACAACAACAACAGCACTAACACTAACACCACCAACACCACCAACACCACCAGCAACAGCAGCAACAACAACAACAAGAACATCAGCAGCAATGATGATGTCGTTGAAATTATTGACAGCCCTGAGGAACGAGTACCACGTCCCTGGTTGCCATTGTATAATCAACCGTTGGATGTGGAAGCCCTGACGCATCTGATCAAACGCCATCAGACAATGGTGCGCAATCCATTGTTGCAACACATACGCAAACTGAAAGCCGAACGCTCCGAGCACAATCAGGGCCTAGTCGAGAAGTACACCAAGAATCAGGCCGATTGGCAGCGCCGTTGCGAACGTGCCGAGGGCAGTGCCAAGCGCAAGGCACGCGAGGCCAAAAATCGCGAATTCTTCGAGAAGGTCTTTACGGAGCTGCGCAAGCAGCGCGAGGACAAGGAGCGCTTCAATCGCGTTGGCTCACGCATCAAATCCGAAGCGGATCTCGAAGAGATCATGGATGGACTGCAGGAGCAGGCGCTCGAGGATAAAAAGATGCGCTCCTACGCGGTCATACCGCCGCTAATGCATGATGCGCGTCAACGTCGTTGCGTCTATCACAATGAGAATGGACGCATCGAGGATATGGTGGCGTTGCATGAACAGCGCAAGGCCCTGAACATGTGGACTGCGGGCGAAAAGGAGACGTTCAAGGAGAAGTATCTGCAGCATCCGAAGAACTTTGGTGCGATTGCCGCAAGTTTGGATCGCAAGTCGCCGCAAGATTGCGTCCGCTACTACTACCTCAGCAAAAAGACGGAGAACTACAAGCAGCTGTTACGCAAATCCCGCCAACGCACACGCAGCAGTCGCAATCCAGCCAAGAGCCAACCCCAGCAGCCCCAATGCATCGTGGACTCCTTGACGACGGGCGTCACAACGCGCCTGCAACGCGAACAGCAACAAAAGTTCGGCAATCGTTCCAGCGCCATTGCTGAGCGCGAACGTGCGGAACGCGTTGCTGAACGTGAACGTGTGGCCGAACGTGCTGCTGCCGATGCGGCCAAGGCAGCGGAGTCCGCGGCGGAGAAGGCTAGTGCGGTCAGTAAGGCGGCTGAGGCAGCTGCTGGTGGCGAGAAGGTGCATATGAATGCGGCGGCAGCAACAGCGGCAGCAGCAGCTCGAGCCAACTATGATAAAAAGGCAGCCTCAAAGGCGGAGAAGAATGCAGCTGCAGCAACATCAGCTGCAA
The DNA here is from genome assembly GCA_018152965.1 of Scaptomyza pallida. Classification (NCBI taxonomy): domain Eukaryota; kingdom Metazoa; phylum Arthropoda; class Insecta; order Diptera; family Drosophilidae; genus Scaptomyza; species Scaptomyza pallida. Next base: position 4,671,550 of record JAECXP010000224.1, read on the forward strand.
CCGCTACAACATCAGCAGCAGCAGCAGCAGCAGCAGCAGCAGCAGCGGCAGCAGCAACAACCCAGCAACAACAACAACAACAACAACAACAGAGATCTCAACGGGCAGCAGCAGCAGCGAAGCCAAAGCCAAAAACGCTGAGGAAGATGCAACGACATCAGCAGCAGCAGCAGCAGCAGCAGCAGCAGCAGCAGCAGCCACAACGACAGCAGCTGCAACAGCAACAGCAACCACCACAACAACAACAGCAACAACAGCAAAAGCAGCGGCTAAAGCAGCTGCAAAAGCTAAAGCAGCAGCAGCTGCAGCAGCAGCAGCCGCCGCGGCAGCAACAACAACAAAGCAACAGCAACAACCTCAGCGACAACAAGTGCAGCAGCAACAACAGCAACCGCAACATCATCAACAACAGCAGCAGCGTCAACGGCAACGACCACAGCAACAGCAACAGCCACAACAACAACAACAGCAGCAACAAGTGCAACATCGGTCAGTGAGGCAACAGCAGCAGCGACAACGCCCAAGGCGTCCAAGTCGCAACCAGATGCAACTGCAACACTGCCGGATACCAAGGCAAAGGCAACAAAAGCAGCTGAGGCAACAACGGAAACGGAAGCATCCGAACAGCCTGCTGGTGGCAAGCAAAGCAAAACAAAAGCAACAACCAATGCCGATAACTATAATGGTAAGTTCTTGTACTATATATACCCACGATTAACAACTAAATCTAATTGTGTTTTTACCCAACAACAACAGCAACAGGCGGCGTCGCAACATCAACAACAACAAATGCAGCAGCAACATGCACATCAACAACAACCACAACGCCAGCAGTTAGTGTGGCAATTAATGGCTTTAAGCCTGGCTATCAGAGTGTCGTTATGGCAAATGTTAAGGCGCCAGCGCCAGGAGGCATTGATGATGCCACAACAACAGCAACAACAATAGCAACAGCAACAACAGCAGCAGCAGCAGCAGCAGCAGCAGCAACGTCGACAAATGCCACAGGCGATAAAATCGTCAAGACGCCAGCGACGACAACAGCTGCTGCCACTTCATCATCTTCATCTGGGTTCGCAGTGCCAAATGCGGCCAACAGCCAATCGGAGCCGATTGTTAGCAGTGTGGCAACGCTGACAACGGCAACGACGGCTGGCAACTATTTGGGTCAGAAGTTGAAGGCGGCCCAGGTGGAGGGACTTGGCGCTGGCAATGAGCTACACACGGATGTTAGGTAAGTTATCGATAAATTAATCGATTGTCGATAAACTTAACTAATCTATATTCAATTCCTTCTTAGTGATGCCAAAAAGAAACGCTTCGAGGCATCGCCCTGCGATATCGGCAGCAATGCTCTCAGCAACAACAACAATAACAGCAACAACAGCAATGTGAACAACGCCAACAACAAACTGAACGTCAACAAGGATCCAAACAGTCAAATAACGTCCGTTGGCAAAAGCTCAGCACTGGCGCCAGCTTCATCCTCGTCATCATCGGTACAATTTATAAATGCCACATCGATAATGTCGTCGACGACGGCGCCAACAGCAAGGGGCACGGCGTCAACAACAACAGATCGTGCTGGCAATTTGTTAAGTGAATCCGATATTCTGGCATTGGATGGCAAAGGTAAGTGCAACGAGCTTTTATTTAATACTAACGGGAGCTTTAAAAGCTCAGCTAAAAGTTCTTCGCTGCTATCCACTTTTTGTTCCCTTGAAAGCCTGCAAGCTTTTAAGCTTTGCAAGCTCAGGCAACTGAGTCTGAGTTGAGCTTTTGTTGAAGACTTTGTTTTAGCTTCAAGCTTTCGAAGCTTTTGCTAAACCCGTTAAAAGCTTTTCAAGTGCATTTAAACTGCATTCAAAATTTATCTTCTTATTAAAAATGCATTTGTCGCTTTTGCAATCGCCATTTGTAATGTTTATTAAGTTCAACCCGAGCATCTTTCACCCTGCTTTGTTTCGTAGCTTCCAGCTACTGTCTCCAATGAATATTTGATGCTCTGCATTTGCCTCAAAAGAGTTGTGGCAGCAACAGCAGCAGCAGCGGCATTGGACGCTTGATTGGTGCGTGCCGCCGCGATTCATGCTTTCCCCGAGGATGGATGGTGCTGCTGCCACCAACCGAAAGCGTGTCGCCCGCTTCTGTCTTGTCTGTCTTTCTGTCATTCAGCTCAGCGCACTGCGGTTTGTTTGCATCTCCAAAAAAAAAAACCCATTTACTCTCCAGCTCTCTACCCTTTCTCTGTTCTCCCACTCACTTCGTCCTTCAGCTCAATGTTTGTTGGCGCTGTCATCTCCCTGGCGAGTTAATTAAACTCAATTAAATTAAAATTTTTGTAAACGTCTTTTTTATTATGCAAGTGATTTAATTTAATTATTAAATTGCCGCAACGTTTGTTTGCATTCACAAACCGACGCCATCTTTCTTCCCAAACACAAACAGATACAAGGGGTGCCATGAATAAAAAGAAGGGGGGAGGTAATGTAGACTGGAAGACGAAAGATTTACTCCTTGTGTTATCGATAATTTTAATAACACTAATAGATGTTGAAAATTGTTGTGAAAAAACTTTAAACCCTTATGCCGCATAGACAACAACTCATTTGGTCTATCGATTTTTACTTATCGATATCACTGTGGCACTATAAATTGCTCTGGCATCACTTAAGATCTTATCCTTAGAAGCAATTATCGCTAAACAAAAATTAAATCAAAGCAGTTATTGTTAACACCAACATTTTTGCTTATCGATACTTATCGATAACATTATTTTGGTTCATTTGTTGCTAATCGCTGTAAGTTTTAATCTTTTTCAAAGGTTTTAATCCATTTTTTTTTACATTCAACATTTATTCATTCACAAAAAAAATTGTTATAGGTGCTTATGTTTACGTATACTTTGCGTGCATATGTGTAAGTGTATGTGTGCGTGCATTTGATTGCGTGCTAAATTCGTTGATTGCTCGATTACTGAGTTATCGGTTGCATCTATATATATATATATATATGTATGTATAGTTTATGGTGCTGCCTCCAAAGCATCTGGAGTTGCAGTTGCAGTTGCTGCTGTTGCCTCACGCTTGCTAATGTTGCTGCTGCTGTTGCTGCTATTGCTGCTGCTGCTGCTTGTCATTGTGTTGTTGTTGTTGCTGGTTGTTGTATTTGTTGTTGCTGTTGTTGTCGTTGTCGTCGTCTCCAATTCATCGGCATGACACAGTTTACGATGCTTGTGCACAAAATAGTAGCTGGGAAATTTGCTGCCACACGTCTTGCATGGATAATATTGCACATTCATGTCCAAAGGACGCACCTCGCGTCGCAACAAGGCAGCAGCAGCTAAATTTGCATCCACTGTCGTTGAAGCAGCAACTGTTGCTGCTGTTGGTATTGCTGGTGTTGCTGCTGTTGCTGTTAGCAATTCGTTAGACGTCTTGTTGCTGCTGCCACTGCTACTGTTGCTGTTGTTGTTCGTGTTGTCTCTGCTTGCTGGCGTTGTCGTCGTCTCCGTTAGCTTCTTGTCCAAACTAAGCGGATTCAGATGCCTCTTGGCATGCTTCTGATAGCAATATTGTGATTTGAATGTATGCTTGCAATAAACACATACAAATAGCTCAACATGCGGTTGCTGTTGCTTGCGATGATGTGCTGCGGTTGTTGTTGCTGATGATGATGATGATGATGTTGTTGTAGTTGCTGCTGTTGCTGTTGTTGTCGCTGTTGCCTTAGTTGTTGCTGTTGTCGCCTCACCATTGTTCTCATTCTCCTCCTGCTGCTGCTGTCGCTGTTGGCTGCTAATTGCTCGCGCCATCTGCTGATGAAATGAGTAGCTGACACTCTGCTGTGTTCGCTGCAATTCATTGCTGTTGCTGCTGCTGCTGCCAGGGCCGCCAACAAATGTTTCGGGCTTATGGCCGTAGGCTGTATTAAGTATACGTCGAAAACGTACTGGGCCATCGCAGCTTGCCACATCGATGATGAACTTGGAGGCTGATGTTGCTGTCTCCAATTGTGCTGTTGGCAATGCTGGTGCTGCAACTGTTGCTCGTGTGCTGTTGCTGTTGTTGGTGTTGCTGTTGCGTTTTGTATGGCTCTTGCGTTGGTTGCTGCTGTTGCTGTTGTTGTTGTTGTTGTTGTTGCGTCGCTGCTTTGCTGTGGCAACAATGGCTGGTGTTGCTACCGGTGCAACAACAATTGCTGGCGGTGTCATTTGCCTCTTGTTATTGTTGTTGTTGGTTGTCGTCTCGATGCGTTCAATGTTTAAGCTGCTTGCTGCACTGCTGCTGCCGGCCAAACTACTTACAACCGACACATTGCAATCCTCTGTATCCAAATCCAGTTCATTGTCCGTTGCCGTATTGCTATCAATGAACACCTCCACATCCTCATCATCCTCATCCAGCTGCTGCTGCTGCTGCTGCTGCTGCTGCTCCATCGGCAATTGCTCGTGTGCAGCTGCCACTGGCTGTTGCACATAGGCAGCGGCAGCTGGTGTTGCTGTTGTTGGCGCTGGCAAGAAACCATAATGCGGCAACGTTGCCTTACTCGCAATGGGTCGTATGATCTTGGAGGCGCCACTTGCCGCCAGTTGCAACTGTGGATGCGGATTGCTGTTGGCGCTGCCACTCAAATAGCCTTCGGTTTGGGCGCGTGCCAGAAACGAACTAAAGAAAAAGACACAAAAAAAACAAAACACTTGCAACACACGCACATACACAGAGTTAATTGCTGTTGCATTACCGACATATCTCCAGGGCGCGCGGCATGTGCAACACATGTGTGGCCAGCAACACGGCAAATATGTTGTCCACATTCAAATCCAAATAGCCGGTATACATGTATGTGAGCAATGGTGCAAATTGCTCAGCGGTTACATTGCTCAAATACAGCAATAGCTCACCGCCAGCACCAACGGGCGCAACTGTTGCTGTTGTCGCATTTGCTGCTGCTGCCGCTGCCACTGTTGCCTCATCCATGCGTATGGCGGATCTCAAATAACCGCTATGCATGCCCAGCACTAATGCATGTGCCACAAAGCGCACGCTACTCGGTGCTGGACCCACTTCCAGTATAACATCGGGTGGTGTGGACATGACACCACCACCAGCAGCAGCAGTTGCAGCAACGGCGCCAACACCAGCAACAGAACCAGCACCAGCAATGGCCATATTGTTGCAGCCAACATTTGTTGCTGCTGCTGTTGTTGGGCGATTGCTGCTGCTGCTGCTGCTGCTGCTGCTGCCAGTTAACCAATTTGTAAACATGTAAACAACAACACAAGAAAAAAAAGAACAGACAAAATCGCGAGCTTCTTTGGTAAAGAAGCAAGAAGCGTCTGCAGAAGAGAGAGAGAGAGAGAGAGATCCGTCACGTGTGCAACACAAATTCAAACTGATGAATGCCTCGTGGCGCACGTCGCATTTTATAGCCCAGCGAGACAGCAGCCAGCTACTCTAGCTGTGTCAGCTGTGTGTATGTCCTTCGGCTCGGCTTTGCCTCTTAACTTCGGCTCCGGTCCGAGATTTTAGCTCTGCCTGCCTGCCTGCTGCTGCTGCTGCCAGCGTTTTTGTTTGTTGTCGGTTTGGTCTGTTTAATTGGTTGTTGGTTATGACTGTTGCTGTTGTTGTTGCAGTAGCATATTTTAGGCAAATTAACACGAACGCTTTGTTTTCATTTTATTATTGCCAATTAGCTGCAGCATATTAACTAAATTATTTTAAGATTAAATAAATACAAGAATGTTAGGACAGGAAAAATCGGCGAAAAAATGTTGCCTACTTTTGAGGGCTTGCATGGAATAGACATTAAGTTCTTGAACTGTTAAAAAATCCTCGCTCTAGCTATAATGAATTCTATATTCTCTTTCTATATACATTGATCAATGTGGCGCAACCTCATTTGCCACAAAATTCATTTACCTTTTATGCATGGACAAATCTTTTGAGCATTCAAAAAAAAGGAAGAAAATGTTCGTGAATTGCGCTTTTGCTTTGGCTTTGAGTTAAAGATCTCGTTGCCAAAATCCGTTTGCCTTTTTAGCTTTTGCGTCAATTTGTGGCAGCAGCAACCCTCTTCCTGCCCTCTCGTCGCCTATCTGCTGTTCATCATGTGTCTATTTGACTCAAAAAGCGGCGCCTCAATCGACTTAATTGATTTGTGGGCATAACCAACACATATTTGCATACGACTCTCTCCCCGCCTCTCTCTCCACGTGTGTGTGTGTTGATTTTGGGTGCTTGTGTTTGTGTGTGTGGAGCTAAAGCTACTTGCGTGTGTGTGTGTGTTTGGCTATTAGCTTACTATTTAGAGATACTCTAACTCTAAGAAGCGAAAGTCCTTGGACTTATTGAGGCATTGCAAGAGAAGAGCAAGAGTTTTATCGATAAGCATGTGTAGTAGTTGGCCCTGGTTATCGATAAATCAAAAGCTATTTGGCAACAACTGCTTTTGTAGAATACTAATCGCACTATAAATATATCGATAAACTATAGATGTTATCGATAAGTCAAAACACGATTACAGCCAGAAATCGCCTAATCGATATCGATAGGTTGCTGTGCAGAGCATTTGCAAGTTGTTGTTCCCACAACATTTTTTCTTACTATCAAATCTCTTGTCACATTTTGTACTAATTTGTTCCCCCCCCAAAATATACCTTTTTTTTTTATCGAACTCCTTGTGAAAGTGTGTATGTGTGTGTGTGTGTGTATGTTTGGTTTGTGTGTTATTTGTGTGGCTTTGGTATTTGGACATTTGGTTGGCTTTTAATTACCGCTACGCTTTTTCCCATTGCTGCTGATCGGTTTTATTTGTACAACTCCGCCCACTTCCCCCTCCCTCCCCACAAATTTGTCAGTTTTGTGACATTTGAAGTTAAGAAAGCTTGATATGAAAATGGAGGAGGAGGTGCGGGGAGGGAGAGAAACTGTTTGATGCATTTTTCTAGATATGGTCAATCGGTTAAGTTTGCTTTAGCTTGTTGTTGTACTGATAGGCTAATTTAATTAAGTTGTTGTTGGTTAGTTGGTTGTTTGGTTGCAAGGACTCTTTGCGCTTTGCTGTCCTGTCCATTGCGATTAAGCTTCAATCAAGCGTTAACAATTTTAATTACATTTATTCCGTAAATGTAATTATAAATGTTCGTCATGCATAAATTGTGTTATTCATTTATTTAGCAACATACATATATGTAACTCCCCCCAACCCCCCACACATTTACTCGCTTTTTTAACGTTGCAATCAATCCGTTCCAGTGGCAGTTCTCTCTCTTCTCTCTCTTTTGAATAAATAATCACAACGTAGGCAAAAAATAAAATTCATAAATTGCCAGCAACAGGAAGAAAAAAATAATAATAAAAAGAGCGAAATGAAGGAGTAAAAGGGCGAGAGAAGAGAGAGAGAGAGAGAGAGAGACAAAAAAGCATTGCCTGTCAGAAGTCGATTGGATTTCATGTTCTTCTGCTGCTGTTGTTGTTGTTGACGTCATCGTCAATCTGTCACATTTGTTAAATGCTACAATTAATCCCCCAAGCGCGTCCGTCCACCTGCCTGCACCCTGCTCACTACTCCCCCCTCTGCTCTGTTGCCCATCTGTGCACCTGTTATTATTATCCTGCTCTGCTTTTTATTCCACTTTCATATGCATCAACTTTACACACTTTGCTGACCTTTTGCACTTAAGCAAAGTATATCGATAAGCTATCGATAAAACGTGAAATGTTCTTCATATTGTGTTAGCTTTCTTTATATGCATACCAAATAACATTTTATGCCTTGCTACACATTTCAAACAATTATCGATTTTTATCGATAACAGCAACAGGCAACCTAATTTAACCTTTTAAAATTTTTTATCTCGCCTTTGCACATACTTAAACGTCCCTAAAAGTTATTTATCGATTAATCGATAACTATCAATTAGCCTTTTATGTGCCGTTTCTTTTTCAACTCAACATGCTTAACATTATATTTTGTTTAACATTATATTTGACACATATTTTTGTCCCACTGTGCAACAGTGGTGCCGAATTGTTGCAAAGAGCATCCCATTCACCTCTGCTGCAATTCAATTCAATTAACGCGACGGTTAAAAGCTCTGCGCAATTAGCTTTTCTCTCATATCTCTCTCTCTCTCTCTCTCTCTTTGGTTTGGGATTGGTTGGGCTGGGTTTGGGGGGGTGGGGGTTGGGGATGTGGGTGGCTTTGGGGCTGGTTTAAAACAATTTTTGCTGATCTTTGCAGTAAGTTGGCAAATTGCCTGCCAACCAATCGAGTGACTGCAACCAAACAAACACACACATACATACACACATGCACAGCTGTCATCTGTTGGCTTTTGTCTTACGCACACACACACACACATACACATACACACACAGTTTCTGCACACATTGACTGTAAAACTGCTGTTGAGCCTTTTGGTCATGTTGACAAGCAAACTGTTCCTCCCCGCCCGCTCTTCCCTCTCTTTCGCTCTCTCTCTCTCTCTTTCTCTCTCGGTTGTCGCTTTTTGCTGTAGCTTATCCCAGTTGGATTTTATTGTTTGTACAGAGAGCGAGGGGGTGTAGAGAAGGATGAGGCGAAGAGTGGGCTTTGGCATTGGAAGCTGTATTAAGCAGAGAACACACACACACATACACACATACACTTACACCTACGCACATGTGTTGCCACCTGTCTGCATTGCCCTTTCTCCCTTCTTTCTCTCTCCTCTTTCTGTTTGTGTGCGCAGCGAGAGAAACCTTTTATGACAATTAAAACATAATTGACGGTCAACATTAATAAACCAAGGCAACAGGCAACAGGCAAAGCAGAAAGTACACACACACACACACACACACATGCAGTTACTCCCACACACACTCACACACACATACACTTCTCTCCACACACTCTTTACAGTTTAGCAGGTGTGCTAACAAGATTGCAATTGAACTTTTAGGCTAACACTGAGTGGTGGGGGACGGGGGATTAGAGGTAGAGTATAGCCAGCGGCAGACAACACTAAGCCAATCCACACACACACACACACACCCTATCCCCCTACCCCTTTCAACCACTTTAGCCGTTTTACTCAAATCAACGAGCCATTTTGTGTTAGTTAAAAATTCTTTTTGTATTGCGCCCCGCACACACATACACACACACTCACCAAACACAAAACGTGCAGCAAAAAGGTTAAAAAATGCGCCCAAAAACTAAATTTGAAAGAAACCTCTACCACACTCCCCCGCCCCGCTCTCCCACCAACCAAGCTGGCAAATTGGCAAATGAACTTTGTTTTTATTTTTCGCCTTTCGTAGCGTAGGTCCTAAAGGGAGTTCCTGAAAGAGGAAGGGGTGTAACCTCTAGTTACTTTTTTAAACAGTGTAACACACGACATTTGTTTTGTGATTGCTTGCAATAGGGTATTATAGTTGCGTGAATATTTTCCCTTTTAATGTTATCGATAATGTATCGATTGCATAAGAAATTTAACATGTATGCCTAACATACAATAAGTGTGAAAGAGAAGTATCAAATCTTATCAATTTCTGAACTATCCAACTTGTAACTTGTTATCGTTATCGAAATCGGATCAATAAAGATCATAATTTACTTTACAATTATTTCGATACATTTAAATTAAAGCTAAGATTTTGAAACATAGTCATAAATTAAATAATTGTAATCGATAACAATTCGATAACAAGCACATACAGCAATTTGTCTATCAATTTATCGTTCTCAAACTGTTAAAACGTATATTATATTAAGATTATGCTCGAGTAAGAGCTACTCATTGTAAATAAATCGACTATTATCGATAGACAGAAGCTTTATTTATGCTTTGTTTTCATTAATATCATGTATAGGGTATTTAAAAGGTCTTCTTTCACTTCAACTTCGATAGTTTTGTTGTTTTGTTTATTAAATTGCATTTTAAGTTGATTGATGAAGCGTTGCGTAATCAGTGTTGCCACCTCCTATATTTGGGATTGCAACCAAAATGCAATTTTCAATCCCCTCCCCCCACACCACTCGGTTTTTTTTTTGAGCCCGTCACAAAAGCGCGCACAAAAGTATGCAACAATGACGCAAGCCAACGGCTTAAATGTCCCAAATATCCCAAAATGGTGGAAGGGGTGGGGAGGAGTGGGGGAGAGGATGTCACAGACACAGACAATGGCGGTTGCTTATGAAATTTTGAACAAAATTGAAATTACGCTAATTGTTTGGGTTGCACCCAGAACCCCATCGCCCCACCCCTCCACACACAGAAAAAAAGCAATAACAGCAACAGCGTATGCACCTGTGTGTGTGTGTGTGTGTGTGTGTGAGTAAGCTGCTGAAGCAAGTGTTGGTACACACACACATACACACACACACACACTAAAAGGCAAAAACAATTAGCGAATTTGATGCGCAAATCCTTGTTACAAATGTAACGGACAAAGCGTGCAGAAAGTGTGGAGAGAAATGGTGTGGGGAGGGGGGGGTGGGGAAGGGTTGTGTGCTGCGAATTGGGAAATGCCAGTGTGTGTTTGACTGGTTGCTGCAGTTGCACCTAATTAATAGACTTACACACGCTAGTCGCCCCCCCTTCCTCCCCCTCTTCGTCGACGTTTCGACGTTTGTTATCCTTTCGTTTCGTATGATGCGTTTCTGGTCAGCACAAGCACTCGGTTGGAGGGGGGGGGGATATGTTTGCTGCGTAGCGCAGATTGGCAAATTCGCGTTTTGATTTTCGCGTCCGATTTTCGATGTGGCCAAAGTTTGTCAGCTTTGCGGCTCAGCGTGTGTGTGTTAGAGAGGGAGGGAAAGAGGCAGAGTGTGTTTGCTAATTAGTAAATCATAATTACTCAACTCGCATTTGCTTATTTACCCGATTCCCAATGAATTAAATCGGCACTCCAAACAGCGCCCCCACACCCACGCCCCCACCCTCCAAACTAAACCGTTATGTGCCGTTACTCTCTCACTTATCGAACACCACCTTACAAAGCTTAGGGTAAAGAAAAAAAGAAAAAACCAATTTAAACACTGATCAACAAGCAGTAAACTGTATTTGCTAAGAGCTTAACTGCTTAAACATCAACTTTTGCAGTGTGTAATGTGTAAGGAGAGTGAAAGACGCCGAGTGTTGGGGGGTGTTGCCTACTCGCAGGCGCTAATAAACTAATTACAAACTTAAACCTAAATACCGAAAACGAAAGCTTTCGCAACACAAACACAAAACTGTGCACCTACCCACACACTGCTGCTTGCATGCACTGCTTGCTAATTATGTGAGAGCCAAGCAGCAGCCCACTACCTCCCTCCTCCCTCCATGCACTCTATCTCCTTTCTGGCAACTTGTGTTGTCGTTTGGCTTTTGCTTACATATGTAATTAAATTGCTCAATTAAAATTGCACACCCTTTTGATTATCGCTGGCGCAGTTTTCAGACTTGTGTGTGTGTGAGTGTGAGAGTGTGTGTGTGGCAGCGGCAGCAACTTTTATTAATCAGTAAAAATCGTTTACGAAAAAGTTAAAAAAAAGAGAGAGAGAAAGAGAATGATGATGATGATCATGATGATTGTTGGGTTAATAATGATGCCTTCTGTATTTGGTCGTCCGCATCACACAATTGCCCAGAATTTTACAAGTTTTCTTTTGTGCTGGCCACGCTGGACCCCGACCACCCCTTCCCCCCTTCGCTTACCGCTATCCATCTGCAGTGACTTCGCCTACGCGAGCAAAGAGCACGCTGAACGAATGCCGTTAAATCAACACCATTTCGTAAATTAAAAGTGCCAAACGAAGCAGTGGAGGCAGAGCAGCAGCAACAGCAGCTACAGCAATGCGACCGACGTTCATATTAACTGTATTTACAATTTATATGTACATATGTATGTATGTTTGTATGTGCAAGATATGACTTGAGCTTTGAGCGTTGTCGTTGTTCCTTCCACTCTTGCACTCACTGACTTCTGCTGCATGTCGTCGTGTCGTGTGAACATGTGTTTTTACCAGCGAGAGAGAGAGAGTGAGTGAGAGAGATTCATATATGGTTATGGTCGTCAGTGTCATATTTGGCATTTATGCACATTATTCTCCTTTTGCTTGCTGCTGGCTGTGACGTCAACGTCGACGTCGACGCTGGCTGCTGGCTGATGCTCTTTGATGTTTACACAAGTTGGCGGCTGCTGCTGCCGCTACTGCTGCCTGTGGTGTCTTTCGCTTACCCAAGTGTTTTTTTTTTTCTGTGTTGCCGCAAAATTCCCAATGGTGCTAATTAGCGGTCGTCGCTGTTGACGTTCTTCTTTCGTTTGCTGCATACTTTTATGCGCGCGTCGTATATTTTTTAATTGGCCGCCATTGTTGTTGTTGCTGTTGTTGTTGCCGCACGCTTCCCGGCTTATTTGCTGTTGCTGTTAGAAAAATTTGATTGAATTTGTTTTAGCCGGCGTTATGCGAACAGACTAGGATTGTTAAATATTCGAAGGAACTAGTTGGTTGTTCTCTCTGTAGGTTCATCGTGTGAACTTGTTCTCCTTGTGTGATTTGTTCATTTCATCTGCTTGCTGAACTGAACTTTGAGCAAACAAAAATTCACCTTCAGCTTCATCTTAATGTTGGTTATTGTTTTGCAATTGTCTAATTGAAAGTTAAATATGTTTTATGCTGCTGCAGCAGTGTTTTGCCAAGGACTCGTTCGTGTGTGTGTGCTAGCAACTATTTACATCCTATATGACCCCTCTCGCACTCTTAGAACAGTTAAAAGCATGATTAGCTACTAGGTCAGCAGAAGAGCGTTAAGCACAACTCACTCAATCAGTCGCTCTCTCTCTCTCTCGCTCTCGCTCTTGTTCAATAACTTTACGCACAGCAGCATAGGCGCCACCCCTTCGCCCCCTCCCTCCGCTTACAGCAATATTTACTCTTTGTACTTGCAAAAGAAATTGTACTAATGGAATTATTTCATGTTTTTTTTTCCTTGCCCTCATGGTGCTGCGTTGTGTGTTTTGTTTGTCGTTTTGATTTTATTTCTTTTTGCGATTTTGGTTTTCATCCTTGCGAGCACACGCTGTGCAAATAACTCAACTGCTACTGCTTTTTCTTCTTCGTGGCGTTTCATCTTTCCAGTACCGGCGCGCTCTCGCTCTCTCAACGACGACAACGACAACGGCAGCGGCGGCGGCGGCCAAATCAAAGCAAAGCAAAGCGTTGACGTCGCTGTTCGCAGCAGAGCAGAGCAGCGCAGCCGGCAAAAAAGAAAAGACAACTTTTTTGTTTTCCTTTGGGGCGTTTCAAATAATTTTTGACTGATTGAATTATTAATAAAATTGATCGAAATGCAAAGAGAGCCGAAACGTCCTCTGTCGCTGTCGCTGCCGCAGTCACTGCCGCTGCCGCTGCTGCTGGTCAACAAATATATAATGTTGATTGAATTAAGTACTTTAAAGCTTATTGGCAAAGGGGCAGGAGTACACACACATTATTAGAAGAGAGAGAGAGAGGGAGAGAGAGAGAGAGCAAGCGCTCACAAGTTGGGGGACATTTTGTTTGTATTGCGTGTTGTTGTATCAGACATTGGGGGGCAACATTTAATTAACACAAATTTCCATTAATATGTATTAATTACAGTTGACTTAATTTTTACGGTAAATTGATGCAACAACAACAATAATAATAACAAAAATGCTAATTGCATTGCGTGTTTATTTCCATTTTATTTGTTTTCGTTTGCCAGGTGACAAATATGTCGATAACATTATCGTTTGATTCATGACATGACGGTAATCATACAACTTAATTTATAAATAATTGGACATTTATTGATATTATTGCTGTTATACATACATGCTGTACATTTACAGTTAAGCTACCTGACGCTCTCGTAAGAGAGTAGCCAAGCTGTTCGAATAAGTTTTGTTTGATCTGGATGCCAAAAAAAGCTGTTCATGCTGTAGCTAATGCATCCTGATCGGCTGGGGTCAAATGCAAAGCAAGCAGTGCATTCTGATCTATGGAGAGCGAATGCAAAGCAAGCAGTTCATTTGTCGATTTCTTTTTTGTGGTTAACGATTTTAATTTGATTAATTGTTATTGAAATCGCTGCAAAACGACTTCAATTCAAGCACAAAATGCACATTAAGCATAAAATCAATTTCACTGATTATTGCATAACAATTTCTGTTATTTTTTTTCCGTATATCTTTACATTTTTTACGCCTCTGCAATTGAGTCTCGTGCTGTTGTTGTTGACCGCGAACATATTTGTGTTGTTGTTGTTGGTGTTTTTTCGGTAGTGCCAGGAAGTGGGCAGGCGGGGGAGAAAGAGAGAGAAAGTTGGGGTTTCCCGTGCGTCGTGTGCGCCGCACCCAAAGTGCATAAAAAATTTACCATAAATTTTTTAAAATCAAAAATTAAATAATAAAATGCAACAACAACAAAAAATGGATAAAGAAACACAAGGCCGGCAGTCGACAGGATTGACAGCAGAACGTTATGGCTGTGAGAGCCAAGCGGGGCCAATTGGCTTTTTATTAATTAATTTATTTGAGTTGTTGCTGTTGCATGATGTTGTTGTTGTTGTTGCAGGCTGGTCTGCAGCAATTTCAATTGCATTGATTTCATTTTCCTTTTTTTTTTTTTGTTATGCGTTGTTTTTATTATTATTGCTGTTATTAATATTAAATATTTATTTTGCAATTCTATTTAATTTGCAATTTATAATTGCATTTTGATTGAGCGCCACGCGCTCGCGTCTCCATCAATTTAATTGGCCTTTTCGTCGTTGCCATTAAAATGCCAAATCAAATAAAAAATCAACTGTGGCAACATTTTAACTTTTTCCATTGCCTACTTATTTGGGCAGGGCGGCAAAAGTGCATGTTTTGAGTGTTATCGAAGTGAAAAGTCCATAATAACGCTAAAGAAATGGTTTGAAGCTTGTTTATTATCGATAAATTCTTAAGTTTTTGATATATCGATAATTGGCCTTAAAAACTTAAATATTTTATGCTGTAATAAACGAGTTCAAACCTAACTATCGGATGTATTTCCGTTTAAGAACTGATTTACAACCGTTGCCAAGTCAATTCATTTACTGACCAAGTTCTTCTCATATGCTCGCAGCCACAGCCAGACAATCATAGGCCAACAGAACAACACCCAACATCCAACCCCCAACCCAACTCAAAACCATGCCAAACCATCCGACAAACCAACTGGACCACCCAACGAACTCACCCATTTACCACCCTCCCGCGACAATCAAAATTAAAATGAGTGGTTTATTAAAATTTAAACGCTTCACTTTGCGCGCGCCAAAAGCACTTTTTTTTTTTGTTCGTTTTGTTGGTTGCCTTTTATATATCTTGGTCCGAAATGGAAATTGAGGACAATGAAGAAGGGGGCAGGATGACAAGGATGCGGGAATGAGCATAACCATGGGCATAACACACAGAAAGAAAGAAAGAGGGAGAGAGAGCGAGAGAATCAGTAGCAGAATGAGGCCGTCGTTGTTGGCTTTGGCTACTTTGATGTATTTTCATATTCCACAGAGACGACGACGACGACGACGAGACGCACATTGCCTTTGCCAATACAAAAAAAAAAGAGAGAAAAGAAAATGGGGAAGCGTGGCGGAAGGCAGGAAATGGCAACAAAGTGCAGTCGTAGATGGGAAAGGGAGCAGGTTGCAGGGTATGTGGCAACTCTGCATATCATCGTTGTCGATTGTGTGAGAAGAACCTTGACGTTTGTCTCGTGACATTTAAATGTTGATTGATTTTACTTGTGCCGGCTACTCAAAAACCAAATAAATAAAATCAACTCAAATACCATCCATCTGCACCATCAAACTCTTCAAGTCGCAGTCAAACCGCCCTGCTGTATCACAGACGCTTTGGCTCTTTATTTGCCTTTATTTTAATTACATTGATTTTGATTAAACGCGCCACATTGTTTCTCGCTCTCGCTCGCGCTCTCGTTCTCGTTGTTCGTTGCTCTCGTCTCGCTATTTGCACATCATTAAAATTGTAAAAATATTAAATGGCAAAACAAAAAACTAAGACAAACACATAAATACAGCTCAGAACTCTCAGATACGGTCGTCAGTTTAAGGGATTCTTTTTTGTTTCGTTTCGGAAATTAGTAGGTTTTTTGTATGCTCTATATATTGTGTGCTATCGGATTTTTTTGGGATTAGGTTGAACTTTGAATGAAAAGTAATAGATAACATGTCACAAGAAAAGATTTATCGAAATTGTATCTTTGTCTCATCTAGTATCTACTTAATTTAAGTGTATCTATGTTATCGATAACTATCGATGGATTGTTTATCTTCTTTTTATGGCTTAACTTATATCAAACAGCACAGCATATTTTCTTGCCTTTAAATATAACTTCTCCATCCACTTATCGATTATCGATAATAATCGATAGAGTTTAAAAACTGGTTGAAATGATTACAAAGTGTACAGAACATTTTCCCTTTGCCTTTTAATCGAACTTCGTCTATTTATCGTTATCGATATTAATCGATAACATGCCACCATTGTTTTTGTACACTTTAAAGAAGCATATCCGTTTTGACCCTCACATTTTTACCACCTCGCCTCGTCAATGTTCTTCTTTGTCTCGCTGCCGTCTCTCTCGTTTTCAAACTGGAACCGAACTGTTTTAAATATTCAATTGCCTGATGCTGGGGCTGCTCATTATTTGTTAAGTGGCTTAATGAAAGCGGCCTTCTGCGTCGTCCAGCCGCACTCTCAACTACTCGCGCCGCTTCGGCGGTAAACTTTATTTACCGTTTGCTGCCCGCTTTCGTTTTTCTTCCGTTTTCAGGCTTTAATTA
This sequence comes from Scaptomyza pallida, assembly GCA_018152965.1. Classification (NCBI taxonomy): domain Eukaryota; kingdom Metazoa; phylum Arthropoda; class Insecta; order Diptera; family Drosophilidae; genus Scaptomyza; species Scaptomyza pallida. The sequence continues at coordinate 4,688,378 of JAECXP010000224.1, forward strand.
AATCGGGTGTATTAATGTGTTTGCTTACATTTTTTCTTTGCTCATTGCAGATAAACTGGCCAACTGTTTTGTGTGCAAGGCAGAGGCATGCCCCCGCACCCGACCCCTCAAGAAGGGACGCGGCCAACAGTATGCGATACCAGATGAAACGATACCGGCGGGTGCACGCGTCTGCAATAGCTGTCAATGCAAATCGGTGCGCAATCGTTATCCCAACTGCCCGCTACCCTCGTGTCCCAATCCCAAAGATCGGGCGCAACGTTTACGCAATATACCCACACGTCTGTTCGAGCTGTCGCCCGAGCTGCGTGATCCCCTGATGGCCGAATTCCAAATACCGCCACATGCGACACGTTGCTGTTCGGCGTGCCTGATGCGCATACGCCGCAAACTCGATCCTCAGCTGAATCTCACCGAGGAGGAGCGTAGACGCAGCGGTGCTGCCGGCGGTGATGCCAGTGCCGGGGATGAGACGGATGTCAGCACCTCGAGTTGTGATGAACGGGAACCGGGTGGCTCTGACACGGCATCGGTTGAGAGTCCCGAATACATGCAGCGCCACAAATCGCAGCTAAGCAAACAGCAGCAGCAACAGCAGCAAAGCAGCAGCAACAGGCGCAACAGCAGCAGCAGCAGCAGCAGCAGCAGCAGCAGCAGCAGCAGCAGCAGCAGTTGCAACTGCCTCAGCCACCGCCAGCACCCCAGAAACCACAACATCAGCAACAGCAACAGCAACAACTACAACCGCAACATCATCAGAACCAACAACAACAGCCACCAATTGTGCGCAGTGTTGCAGATGCATCGGGTGCCGCTCTAACCATAACACCAACTCGCATGAGCGCCAAAGCAGCAGCAGCAGCAGCGGCTGCCAATGATAATGAGCGACTGTTGCCGCCAGCATGCCAGGCGCCCAAGAAGCAAAAGACCAGCGAGGAGTATGATTCATCGGCCACCGAGACGGCCGATGAGGAGAATGAGAATTCGCCAGCGAATCGACAAAGTCCCAAGGTCATCTTTAATGCGGTCACCCATGCTCATGGACATGGCGGCCATGGCAGTCATGGCAGTCATGGCAGTCATGGCAGTCATGGCGGACATGTTGGTCATGGTGGACATGGTGGACATGGTGGACATGGTGGACATGGTGGACATGGTCATGGCAACAATATAGCTGGTTTACAGCCACCACCGCATCCATCGGCGGCCGTAGCAGCTGCACTCATTGCTTATAGTCCACATCAACAGCAACAGCAGCAGCAGCAGCAGCAACATCAACAACAGTTGCAGCAGCAGCAGCAGCAGCAGCAACAGCAGCCAAATGGACCGATGAGTTTGCGTCGTGAGCCCGTTAACAATGTGCAGGATTGCGTTTACTCGGTCATCGAGCGAACACTCAAGCAGCAGGCCAAGAATCCCCAATTGCCCGGCAGCAATCAGAGCAAACAAGGCGGCCAGCAACAGCAGCAGCAGCAGCAGCAACAACACAATAATCTGGAACGCAAAGAGGTGACAATTGTGCGTGAATATCGTCAGGATGGCAATAGTTTGCTTAAGCAGCAGCAGCAGCAACAGTTGCAGCAGCAGCAGTTGCAACAACAGGGCCCACCACCGGCGGTCTTGCCACATGGCACCTCGGTGCAAAAGTTGAGCGCACGCACAGCGCCGCCACCCGGCAGCAGCAGCAGCAGCAGTGCCAGCAGCAGCAGCAATAGTCACAACAGCAACAACAACAGCAGCAGCAGCATTAACAACAGCATCAACAGCAACAACAACAGCAGCAGCAACAGCAGCGATAGCTTAGCCACATTATCGGTGGTCAATTCCCATCTAGCCAAGTATCATGTGCTTACGCCACATCCACTCCTACAACAGCAGCAGCAGCAACAGCAACATGCGCCACCGCCGCAACAACATCCACAGCAGCAACAACAACATCCACAGCTGCAACATCAGCATCAACAAACCGTGCTAACTGTGGACAAGGCAACCATAACCCCAGTGCTAAAGAAGAGTTCGGCCACGCCCGAGACAATTATCTACAATGTCTCTGGCAGTCACATGACCCCACAGCAGCACCACCAGCAACAGCAGCAGCAGCAGCAACAAGTGCCACAGCAGCAACAAGCACCACCACCCACACATGCGGTGCAACGTTTAGCGGCCGCCGAACCAGAACCCCAGACGCTGGATCTCAGCATTAAGAAGACGCCACGTGAAGGCCATTCGCCGCATCGTGGCGTCAGTCCGGCTGCCGCTGCAGCAGCAGCAGCTGCTGCCGCTGGCATTGTTGAGCGTCATCATGGCCCACCGCCGCCGATGAGCAGCAGCTCCATGAAGCATATTGTGCGTTCAGCGCCCATGTATCGTGGTGAAGCTGTGCCCGCACTCTCCCTACCTGGCGCTCCCCCACCACCCACGTCCAGCTATCTGACGTATCAGCAGCTGCATGGTGTGGGTGTTGGTGTGGTCAAATCATCGCCGGGACCACCACCTGGTCCATTGTATGTGCAACCTGTACCTGTACCGCTGGGCCAGAGTCAGATGACGCGGCCAACACCGCCGCCACCGGCACAGCCGCAACCGCCACCGACGCGTGTCTCCAAGCTGCCGCCTAAACTGAGTCCACAGCAGCAACATATGCCACCGCAACAGCAGCAGCAGCAGCAGCAACAGCAATCGTCGGCACAGCAGCAACAGTTGCAGCTGGTCAAGGGTGGTTCCATCACCCATGGTACACCCGCCAACAGCGCACAGCAACAACAGCAACAACAGCAGCAACAACAGATTATTGTGCATGCCGCATCCTCATCATTGCCCAGTCCCAAATATGAGAGTCTTGTGCGTCAAACACCGCCAGGCAGCTGTCCAGATACCACGGGCAAACACGGTTCCATAACCCAGGGCACACCATTGCATCTGCCGCAGCATCAGCCGCCGCATCATTTGGAGAGCAAGCGTCCCTATGACTTCTACAAGAGTTCACAACGCTTGAGTCCGGCTCAAGCGCCGCCACCACCACCGCAGCAATCATCGCCGCAAGCACCACCACCGCAAGGCTATGGTGTGGGTGTTACGGTGGGTCCACCCTATTCCCGTTCACCGTATAGCGTCGTGGAGCCACCCTCGGTGCTCAGTTCGCGACAGATTGTGATCAATGATTATCATACGTCGCAACAGATGCAGGGCCAACAGCAGCGTAATGTTTCGCGTGGCAGTAGTAGTGCTGGCGGTGGTGCTGGTTCCGGTTCCGACAAGGAATCACCATCGCCCCGGAATAGTGTAAGCGGTGGTTCGGCCGTATATGCTGGCTATGAGAAGGAACCACAGCCACGCGGACGTCCAGAATATTCAAGTCGCGCCTCGCCAGCGGATCATTCCAATAGGTATGGACAACCGCTATCAAACTCTTGATGTATATACTAAACTCTTCTCTTATTTTTTAGCACACCTAGTCCACATAGGACGCCACCACCGCAGCGTCAGGGTGTTATACAGCGTCATAATACGGGCTCGAAGCCACCATCGCCTGCGGCGCCACCACCCAGTCGCATGCACATTGTAACACCCTACAATTTTCCACCAGGTAAGCTCGTGCCTTCGAACAAAACTTCCCTCAGATCTCTAGGTATATATATTATTCGCCGAGCTAGAAATCTTTCCTCCAGAAGTCTCTCCATATTATATATCAATATCAACAACGTGCCGTTAACATGTGTACATAAAATCTGAATAGAACTAGCATCCCCTTTGAAACTAGCCGAAACTAATCCGACCCCTCCTTTTAATCTTTAGCTAGTTTATGTCCTTCAACAATAAGAAAACAACAACTTAATCAAAAATAGCTACTTTGTAATATATATATATATATACTATTTGTTTTTTTTTTTCGTGTATTTTCGTTTTTTTGTTTTTTTCTTTCGAATATTCTTAAAAACTTCCCACATGTATACTCCATGGTGTAACAATATAAATAATATATATTGCAGTAGCGTCGACTTATTACCAAAGTGAGTCCATATAGATAACAAAACAAAATCAAACGAAAACAAAACGCCTCACGTCATTTCAAATACATCCAAATTATGTATGGTCATCTCTCTCTATCTCTTTCTATATATTTCTCTCGCCCTCTCTCTGTACTCCATGTGTCTGTGTGTTGTTGTTGTTGTTGTTGAAGTTTGATATTCATGTTGCTGTTGCTGTTGTTGTTGTTATTTTCTGCTTTCATTCAGCATTGTGACATTATTCCAGACACATGCACCATTTACAGAGCATACTATAATACTGGTACAAACCATACCTGTTAAGTAGTGATTACTTATTGTAGTCATTAGTAGTTAAATTATTTTAGTTGAAAAGTTGAACTATTCATTACATTACGACTATTTTTGGTTTTACTTAACTATATAATGATTACGATTACAAAAAATCTAAAATTATCGCCAATTATCAAAATAATCAAAAATAATCAGAAATAATCAAATTGATTATTTTCAATTATGTTTATTATCTTAAATATTTTGATTATTTTTGACTCTTTGTGACTATTTTTGACCAATTGTGACTATTTTTCACTAAAAAACAACAAATTAATTTCAGCAACAAAGAATATGTAAAGTGCAATTTAAATTTTATTTTTGTGAATCGTCAAGAAGGGAAGGAAAATAATCAAAAATAATTAATTTTTGACTATTTTTGATTATTTTTTGATTATTCATAATTTTTTTTGATTATTTTTATTTTTTGATTATATGTAATTATTTTGAAAATTTGCGATAATTTTTGATTATATTTGATTTTTTGCAATCGTAATCACTATTTTATCATAAATTTTTACCAGCGAACTATATAGTCACTACGACTACTTTCCAAAAATAATTTAATTGATTAGTAATTGTAATCGCAATTTAACAGGTATGGTACAAACATTCTAGAGATCACATTGAACATAATTCCTTATCGTCACACACACACACACACACATACACAAAATCTTCACAACACTTGGAGCGGGCTTTCTTTGTTCGCTCTCTCGTTCACAAAAGCTTTCTTGTTGCATTATCTTTTTGTGGCTCTCTCTACCTATTATTCCCCCTAACCCCCTAACCCCCCGCAATGTTATGAACAGTTTGATATGTGTACACACACACCCGAAACCCCCCCCCTTTCCCCCTTTCCCCCCTCATACACTTAGTAATGTGCCCATAATGATGAACGTTATCTAAACTATTTTTTGCTTTCTCTTCCCGCTTAGCTGGCCACGATGCATTGGCCTCGTTTGTTGATGTGGCCGTGCAACAGCCACAGTTGCCGGTGCCGTCGCAAAAGGATGATAAGCAGCAAGCGCCACCACCGCAGCAGGCGCCACAGCAGCCGCAGCAGCCGCCACCATCGACGCACGGCCAGATCATAACGCACGCGCAGGTGGGCCAACCGGTGCCGCCGGCCGCTCACCATGATATGCGCTATCGCACCGAGCAAATAACGGCCAGCTATCATCATCAGATGGCCGCTGCAGTGCATCAGCAGTTTGCTGCGCAGCAGCAGTACCGGCATCAGCAAATGAATGCCGTGGCGGCCGCCGCGGAGCTGCAACGGCGCATGGATCAGGCGAAGCGGGATCAGCGTCAGCATAATCACAATATTGAGCGGGATCGCGAGCTGCAGAAGGAGCACATGCAGACGCAGCATCGGCTGATTGAGCGTCAGCGCGAACAGGAGCGCCAGCAGCAGCGTCGCGAACAGGAGCGTGCCGCCGAGGAGCGCGAGCGTGAACGGGAGCGGGAGCGAGAACGCAGCGAGACGCGACGCATGGAGCGCATGTTGGCGGCAGCCAATGCGCACTATATGCGTGGTCCGGTGCCCGATAGTGGACCGCCACGCACCATACCCGATCGCGAACGCGAAGCGTAAGTTATCTCAGTTATCGATAAGTTAATCGATTAATTAATTAACTTTGCGTTTTTGCAGGTATTATCGTCAGGCCCATGGCAAGCCGCCCGAGGAGGCATCCGGTCAGTTTAGCGCCCAAAGCTTGATTGATGCGATCATCAAGCATGAGATTAGCCGTACCGGTACAGACATCAGTATGTCACCCCGTGACATACCGCGTCCCACCTACGTAAGTATTAGAGCCGCGATGGGCATCCCTTTGCACACGTTACACTCAGACTACTCAATCCGTTATTTTGCTACAACAAGAACTTTTGGACGCCGCGAGCAAGTGACAACAAACACACATCAAATGCTCGAGTTTTGACTGTCAAACGTAGGGTCATAAAAGTGTTCATTTGTTAAAATTTATGACTTTAAAATCATTTTGTACACTGTGTGAAAAAGTATAGTTGGCTTTGATGTGATTAATAAGTAAAGAAACAGTAGATTTTGAAAAACTAATGAATTTCTCTTAGTGTTTAAAATTTTTTTCGTTGGATTTTGAAAATTTATGACCTCAAAATCATTTTGTACACTGTGTGAAAAAGTATAGGTTGTTTTGATGTAAAGAAACAGTAGATTTTGAAAAACTTTTGAATTTCTCTTAGCGTATAATTTTTTTTCTCATTGAAAGAAACACCAAAATCCGGTTTTTTTTTTTTGTGGTGACGAACAGAGTAATAAAAGTGTTTATTTTCCTTTAATTAATGACTTCAGAAGTTGTGTTTGTTGCAGATGTTGTTGTAGAGCTCACAATTGCAAATTCAGCGCCCATCGCTGTATTAGAGTTTCGATCAATATTAAACACAATCCATTAATTTATTTTTATTTTCATTTTGCAGTATCAACGTGACTTGCGGCAATCGCATGATGGCGCTCCCATCTCGCTGCTGACCGCCGAGAATAATGGCAAACCCAATTCCAGTTCACCCAATGTCATCAACATTGATCTCGATCAGGAGCAGCAGCGACCCTCGCAGCAACAGCAACAACAGCAACAGCAGCAATCAGTTGGTCCACCAGCTGGTGTGGAACGTTCCGTGCATGGCCAGATGCGTGGTCAGGGTGGTCCACCGCCCTCACATCATGGCACGCCCATCTCACAGGCAGGCGGCCCCCCGCCCAGCCAACAGCAGCAGCAACAGCAACAGCAGCAACAGCAACAGCAACAACAGCAGCAGCAACAGATTCATACGAAGAAGATAACGTTTGGCGAATTGGCCGATTCGATAATAGCCAATGATTATGGACCAACGCCGCATTTGCGACCCGCATTCATACCCTATATGCAGGATGCACAGGCTATATTGCCACCAGATCGCTGGAAGCATAATCGACGGCAGCAGCAAAAGGCCGAAGAGGCAGCCGCGGCAGAACGTGCCAAACAATCGCCTATAATTAATGTTGCTGGTGGCGTTGTTGCCGTTGGCAGTGGGAGCGGAGGTGGCGGTGGCAGCAGCAATAGCAGCAACAGCAGCAACAGCAGCAATAGCGGTCCACCAAGCGGAGGTCGCTCCAATACGCCTGGTGAGGATGCACGCAATATAATACGCATGCCCCAAGCGGTCAGTCCACGCAAATACACACACGAGCTGATCATGCAACAGCAGCAGCAGCAGCAACAACAGCAACAGCAGCCCGATCCCACACACTATTTCCTCTCCGGACCCGGTTCCGTTGTGGGTCGGGGGGGTGGTCCGCCGCCCACAGTTAGCGAGCAACGCGAACGCGAACGCGAAAGAGGCGGAGGTGATCGTGGTGGCGGAGGTCCCGGCAGCGGTGGTGCTCCTGGCGGCGGCGGCGGCGGATCGGGCTCCAATTTTGATAATTATGTAAAGAATCGCATTGCGGAGGTGATGCGCGACGATATTGGTTATGCGGCACATGTGCATGCCGCTGTTGCCGCCGCCGAACAACAGCACCAGCAGCAGCAGCAGCAGCAGCAGCAGCAACAGCAACAGCAAGCCGCAGCCGCAGCAGCAGCAGCTGCCGCAGCACAACAGCAACAACAACAACAACATCGCGTCAAGGATCAGGGTGGTCCACCGCCCAGCCACGAGTTGAGCGTCGTCTCGCGCAAGACACCCAATCAATATGAGATCATCGATGGCGGTCGGCGTTCGGGCAGCGGTTCCAGCGCCGGCTCCAACAGCCATCATGCGCCCTCGCCGTACCACTCGGCACCACCACCGCCACCACCGTCGGCGGTGAATGCGTTTGCGGCCAGCACGTATGCGTATCCGTTCAGTGCATTGACAGTGCCTAGTGCTGCGGGCGGATTGCCACCGCCGCCAACGATGCCGCTGGCGCATCAATCGGCGCCGCCGACACATTTGAGCGCCAAGGCGGCGCATGCATTGAGTGAGGCAAGCGCTGCAGCAGCAGCAGCGGGCGTTAGTCTGGTCGTTGGCGGCGGCGGTGGCATGGGTGTTGGTGTTGGCGGCATGGGTGGTGGCCTTGGACCGGGTGCTTCAATGAGTGGCGGCGGTGGGGGTGGTGCTGGTGTTGGTGGCCCGGGCAGCGGCGGCGGCGGCGGCGGCGGCAACATTGGTGTTGGAAGCGCTGGTCAAATGAATGCAAGTGTTTTGGCTGCAGCAGCAGCGGCGGCGGCAGCAGCAGCTGCCACCAGCAGCGAACCAAAGCCTCTGCTGTCATCCAAGTATGAGGCGCTTAGCGACGAAGATTAGTTGTGACTGCAGGCGTCGTCGTCCGGCATGCGCACTCTAACAGCAGCAGCAGCAGCGACGGCGCCATCAGCAGGTAATAATGCACATAGCGCAGCCAATGTTTACCATCATCATCAACATCAGCAGCAGCAGCTTCAGCAACAGCAACAACAACAGCAGCAGCAGCAGCAGCAGCAGATAACGTGGACAAGTGCCGGCTATCGACGTCATCATCTGCCGCAAACAACGCAGCCAGTGTCATCGTTATCGCCAACATCATCATCATCATCGTCATCGGCATCGTCATCATCACGTCATCATCATCCACATCCACATCCACATCCACATCCACATCCACATCCACATCCACATCAGCAACATCATCATCAGCAGCAAGCGCATTATCAGCCGACAGCATTGCTGCCGCCACCACCGCTGCAATCAGTTGCACACCAACAACACCAACATCCACAACACCAACAACATCCACAGCACGCACATCCACAGCATCCACAACTTTCGCCTCAACACCAGTTGCCGCCTGCACATCATCATATGCAACAGCAACATCGCGCACTTTATGCCACTTCCCAACACTATGCGGATCCAGCAACAGCTGCTGCTGCCGCCGCTGCAGCCGCAGCCGCAGCCGCAGCTGCCCATCATTATGCTAGTGGACCGGGTCCTGGTCATGGCTACTACTAAAACTACTGATATTGACGGGCAACAACAACAACAACAACAACATATATTTGTATGCAGCAGCAACAATTTAGAATTACAAATACAACAAGAAAAAAATTATGCTTAAGTCTGTGTGTAAAACTAGATTTTTTAAGGATACAAAAACAAAAAAACCCAAAATCAAGTAAAATTTGTAAATGTTGAAAACGCCTGTTTTGCAATACAGAAGAAAGAGAGAGAAAGTTAGAGTGAGAGTAAGAGTACACCCACACACACACACACACATACGCAGTGACAGACAGCCAAGCAGTTAGTCCAATTAGCATTAAGCACACTCTCCCACACACAAAAACAAAAACAAAAGCCTCTCAGCATCTCTCAAACACGCGCATCCTTAATTGAGCGAAAACTGTAAAAATGCATATGCAAGTATGTGTGTGTGTGTGCGTGTGGGTACGTGTTTGAGAGAAGCTGCAGCTTGATTTGACGCGTCTTTCTATAGACAATTTGAAGATCAGCAAAGGGTGTATTTGCCCTCTCTCTCGCAATGTAACTGTTGTTTGGCTGCGTGCATTTTGTTGGCAAACTGTAATCCAAGCTAAAAACCTAACCTCAAAACTTGAGTTGAAAATAAGTGAAAAAATGTAGTGACAAAAAACAAATATATATATAAAAAAAAAATATGCAAACTTTAAATATACAAATATATATATATACACAAAAAAATCATCTATATATATATAAAAACTTAAAAGTAAAGCTAAAAGTAAATAAATAAAAAAAACACTGTTGGGCTGTTCTTAGAAAAGAAAAAAAATCTACAAAAAAAAAAAACAAAACAAGAAATAATCATTAAATAAATGAAAAACAAAATATATACATAAATATATAAATATATATTAGATATAGGACACTTGTAAAACCATTTATTTAAACAATATTTTGTAAATTTCATAAAAAAAACGACACAGACAACAACAAAATGTAAACATTTATTTGTAAGCGTAAAGAAACCATAACTACTTTTTTGTACCAATCTATATATATATATATACAAATTTTTTTTTTTGCTATTTTCTATGTGTAAGTTTTAATTTATAAAAAAATTATTGTTTTTTTTTCAAAATAAACGTATGAATACATATACATATATATATATATATGTGTGTATGCAATTATGATTATATATAAATATGCAAAATGCTATTGAAAAGAAAAAATTATATATACATAGAAATATATGTTTAATTATGATAATAATTATGTAAGTACAGAAGAAAGAAACAAGCAAAAAATAAAAAAAATGTCAACAAAAAATTATTAATGTATACCTAACTATATATATATATATATATATATATATATATATATACAATATATGTATATCTGATTATGATTATGATTATTACTATTATATATATAAATATGCATATTTTTTTTATAAATATAACAACAAAAAATTATGTCTTACAACAAACAAATAAAAATAATAAAACAACAGTTTTTAGTGTTTAGCTATTTTAATGTTTATTGTTTTTTTTTCAAATTTATTTTTTACATGCAACAAAAATATAAAATAAAGCAAAAAGATGAAATAATAAAATTAAATATTTTTAATACACAATGTAACTAAAAACGAAAAACAACAACAACAAAACGCTAAGACTTATTCAACTGAAAAAATGTGTAAAATATTAACGGAAACTTATGTGTATGAATAAATACTTATACTATATACATAAAAAAAAGTAAACAAATTTCAATGAAACGATGAGACGCGAGGCGAGGCGACGGCAACGGATCTGAATATATATATATATTTAAAGATATATTTAAAAAAAAAAAAAAACTGTTGTAAGGGCTGTTAGCCAAATGCGGCAGCATATATATATATATAGGTTAAGAGCATGTCCCGATTTTTTTTTTTTTTATATATATATATATATATATATATATATAAATAATTGCAAAAAACTTATATAAACACATTCTATATGGGATATATCTATCTAAGGAGAGAGTGAAATAATAAAATAAAAAACAAAATAAAAAATATTATGCAACAATAAAATATATATATATGTATGTATGTATATGTGTGTATATATGTATAAGTATGTGTGTATATGTGTCTGGATTATATATAAAGAACATATAGATATATATAGATATGCAGTGATCCATTGGAGCAGTTGGAGCCCAAAACTAGGGACAGAGTCGCCTAACAAAATATTAAGAAAAAAATAAAAAAATATATATATATAACAACGAATCCAAAATTCCAGGATCATCAATGGACTACTTATACATGCATATAAACATGTGTATGTATGTATGTATAATATATATATATATATTTGTGTGTGTGTAATGTCAAACCCAAAACAAAAGGATAAATAAATAACCGAATTTTTAAAGAAAAATAAAAAACTGCAACAGATTATGATAAATGTGTAACAAACATAACAAAAAAATATATAACAAAATTATGCGAAACATATAAATAAATATGTATTTAAATTAATAATAACAACAAAAAAGTCGATAGTTTATTTTAATTTTTTTTTTTTTTGGTTCGCAGAGGGAGAAATGTGCATAATTGATCAAGAAATCAATGCAAAAAGAAAACACAAAAAAAAAAAAACAATTATTATGCAACATAACACAAAAAATATATATGAATCAATCACCATATAAATTATAAACAATACGCTGATTTATATGGATGAATATAAAAACAAAATGGAAAACAATTGAAAAATGATGTTTAGCTTTTAAGTTTTAGTTTGTAACTTTATGCCTTAAGTTGTAAGCTTACAAAATAATAATAATAATAATATAAAATTAAATACAACAATATTAAAAAGCAAAGAAAACAAATACAACAACAAAAACAAACAAACAAACACAAAAAAAGAATAAAACAAAAACAAAACAAATGTATCAAAAAATGTGACTTTTTTCTTTCTTCCTATTCGGGGCAAATTTCAGACAAGGGTTTGGTTAGCGGTGCCCAAAGGGCCTAAAGGGTTAAGGCGACTTTCTCTGAGTTTTTAACAATCATATTAGAGGATTGGCATTCAAATACTTTTCAGAACTCTTTAAAATCACCATCACCATCACCATCAGTTGATAAAGACATGTCTGTCCGATCTTAGATACTATTCGAGCTAGAGACAATACATTCGAAACTTAAGCTCTTCTATACCATAAGCAGAACAAAATATGTTTTAAATTATCGATAACACTTCTGGTTTCAGATGTTTACATGTGATCGATAACAAAAGAAAGCTTTTATTTGCAAAGTGTAAAATTAAGGATTGATATTAGGGATCAAATTATAAAGATTTGATTAAAATCGGTTAAGAAAATCCGGAGATATTAAAGTAACGGGTCAAGGGTATTTCCTAGTCGAGGTCTCTTGTTACTTAATAAATCTAATGTATAAAAATGAAAGACCATCAAATTCTTAGTTCGCCATTGACTGGAGTTACCAACTAGCCAAAAATCATGGGGAACATCAGCAATGCCCTACCAGAAAACATGTACAGATTTTTTTTAAACCTTTTTTAAGAGTATTAAAAACGTTTGAATTAACATAAAAATATGATTTTATTCATTTCAGTTGTTTAACTAACATTTTCTTTTTTTTCAAGTTTATATTATTTTGGTACTGAGTCGAAATTATTATGTCCTTATATGATCTAAAAGTAATAAAACAAGAAACTAAGAAAAAGTGTTATACTTAATCAACTATTAATTAAATTGGGGATATGAGATATTCTTTAACAGTTTTATCCTTCTTTGTTTTCTTAATATTATTTTGAAATTAAATTTGGTTTGTTTATGTCGCAGACGAGTAACGTATAAAAACATAAAAAATACTGTTACGATAACTTCGTATTGATTAAAATACTAAAACGTAAGATGTTTAAACCAAATAAAAAAGGTTTTTGCTGCTTACGAGCTATATTGTTCTTCGAGAACCTTAAATTTCTATGATTAAGTATAATGAATGAACATGTTATTATCAAAATAAGAAAAACTTACTGAAAAACTTGAATGGAACATAATTTTGAGATGTTTTCAATAATATTTTATAGATCATAGGTGCCATGATTATTTTGCTGCTCTTCTCCACTGTTATCATCAAATTGAAACAGAAAGAAATCATCGTTCTTATTTGATCTAGTTGGGCCTGCAAAGTCCATACTATTATTATTATCAACAACCAAATCATTTGCATTAGCTTCATCATTATCCTGTGATGAAATTTGATCATTGTCATCATTAGTTTGCATTATTGTGGCAGTCATGTCACCGTTGCTGTCACTGTTACTGTTACTGTTACTTTCGTAGTCATCCTTTTTGTTATCGGAATTTGCATCGTCATCCATGGTTGTATTCGATGGGAATATGTTCTTGAAGCATAGATTCTGATCGGATGCGGTTTGTTGAAATTCCATTGATAGCTGCAATGGTGGCAAAACTTCCACTTTCTCAATAATGGGTCGCTCGGGTAAGTCTTTAGTTGATATTTTCAACAGGAGTTCATGTTCGGACTCCGGTTCGGATACATCCTCAGGCACCTCAAAATCTGAAGATACATCAAGATGAACGGGCATTGGCAATGGTGCAAATTGCACTTGTTTCGTTAGCTTGGATTCGTTGGCCGCATCCTGACCAGGACGATCGATCACCAATATGGATTGCAATGGTGCCGCATCCTTATTCTTATCTTCGTTTTCGCTCTTAATCTTAATCTCTGCTATGGGATAATTCTCTAGAAAATCGATTGCCGATTGCAGTGCCAAAGGTTTCTGAGGCGTAATAGCTTTTTCGATGCGTTGCCGCTGCTGCTGCAGCTGCAGCTGTGGTGGCGCCTCAAGCTGCAAAGTAAAGAAGGGGTTAGTATTGGTTGATTATCTAACTTTATTGCTTACCTCCATAAGCTGCTTGCGTATCTGCAACAAGGCAACAATCTTTTGGTTGCGCAACTTTGTTACCCTATCAATTTTGATGCGCCACTGACTGTTGCATTCCTCCGCTTCCAATTGAATGCGCGCATAACGTTCTTGCGCGGCCTTCAAGGCACGTTGCCATTTACGAAACTCTTGAACTACACAGAGGGGAAATTAATACCTGGAAAAGTTATATGCATTTGTGTTTTTACCAACTGTGCGACTTTCCATGGCTGTTTTGCATTGCATAACGGCAACTTGTTGCGCTTCGATGTGATTGAGTTTGTCCTGGACTTCGATCTGTTTGCGCAATACACCAAAACGCATCATATTCTTAATGCGATCGTCGTTCATTAGATGTCCCAATTCCAATAATTGTTCGTACGACTCCATTAACGTATTGTCAACGCCGTTAAGTTGTTCTCGCATTTGTTGGTTAACACCATTCGCTTGGCGCAACAGCATCAAATCCAGTTCCAAATTTTGCCTGTCCTTGGAAGCCTCTGTTGCAAACGTTTACAAACACACATACAATACATATAAAGCTTGTGTGGTATAACGGTAAACTTACGATGGCGAACAACGCTCAGTTTTTCTTGTACTTCCAATGCATGCTCGAAATCATTGAAAAGCTTCAACAAATCCTCATTCGATGCACACAAATTCGCTATAAATTTGTAAACTCGCGGAAAATTATGGTTCGACATTATTTTTTGGTTTTTTTTTGCGAAATTTTACTCAAATTGTTGGCGCGGGCGTCTTTGTTACAACTGAAGCTGCAGGGTTGCTTTGATGGCGTATGCATTATACGTTATCGATGTTGTCGTTCGATAGTTTTTATAAAATGCAAAACACCTTTTTTAACAAAGTCAGTTATTTATTGTTGTTTGTGTATTGATTTAAGCTGATTTTTGTTACTTAACTATTTATTAAGTTTCATTTGCTTAATTTCCCCAACAGCTGTTCACAGACGGCAGCTGTTGTTACTGTTACGATATTGGCTTACGATATGCTATTCAGCAAAATGCGACCATGGCGCTGAGTTTGAAAAAAATACTAGCGCCTAACTGCTATCATTTGCGCGGGAGTTTTAAATGCTATTGGCCGTTGCTTGAAGCTGCTTTTTTATGTATGTTTGTTTTGAATAAATGCAGAATGCAAAAAAAAAACAAGTTAAACAGAAAAACTTACTTTCCCATTGCCGTCTTTCATTTTATCGTCTATCGAAATCGCTGTTGATTGTTTGGCATTTAGTATTTTCTTGCAAGTGATATTTGCTAGTATTTTTTGTTGTTGTTAATTCTCGGTGTATTTATGTATTGTTTTCTTTTGCGTGGGCATTTTGGCGCTACGCTATCAGGGTCACATCCGATCGTCAGTTCGAGTTTTGTGCAAGCGTCGTCAACAGTTTGCTTCGTTGTCGGTCGTGTGTTTTGGCGTTTATTTATTTTTTTTGGTGTTTTTCGTTTTAACGTACGTCAACGATGTTTTGTTGTTATTATAATTGATAATACGCACGCGTTATGTTTGATTGTGAGTTGTGTTGTATAAGTTATATTACATGTTAACATATTTTAACTGTGTGAACAACAACAACGACAAATTATAATCCACCTACAAGTTGCACACACACACAAACGCATTCTCTCTCTCACATACACACACAGATACTGCGTTGCGTTGCGCAGTCGCGGCGGCATTTTCAAGTTTGTGCATTACTGCTGCAGGTGTTTTTTTTTTGTAACTCCCCTTCCTTTTCGGTTTTCCTTGCTACGATCCCTTTTTCTTTTGCGCGTGTGCGTATGTTAAACGTTAAGGCCGGCCTATCGTTTTGCGTTTTCGACATTGTTATTGTTGTTATTTCGCAAGTTTCGCAAATACATTGAGTTTGTACGTGTGCGTGTGTTAACGTCTTTTTTTTTTTGTTTTTTTGTTTCACGTTTCTGTTTCAAGTGTTTTGCATTAAGAACTAATTGAAAGTTGATCGAATGAACAAACAATACTGGACGACCGACTGGATTATTGAATTTTAACGGGAAATAGTTGCATGGTGAGTTTGGTGATTTTCTGGCTATGTTTTGTGTTGCAAATGCCAATGCATGGACATGTACGGACATGTTTGTACGCTGTGTCACGTCGTCGTCACACGTCGTTGCATGTCTAAAAAACCAAAACAAAGCAGCAACAACAACAACAAACGAAAAAGCGCAGCTCGCAACGAGAACTTTCACTATGGGAACCCCTTAAATACATAGCTTGACTTGTTTGGGCCATGCATGGAAAAAGCTTCAATGCTTTTTTTTTTGGGAGTGCCATGAAAATGGATATGTATGTGTGTGTGTGCAGACAACTTTGTGCATGTTGCTTAATTAATAATTTTGATAATTAACTTTATGTAAAATTCTCTCAAATCTACAAAAAAATCTAAAAACAATTTTGTAAAGTGTAATTTGTCTCAACATTTATCATTCGACATTAATATGGCTTAACCATTTGTGTTTTGTTTATGAAAAATATCCATTTCAAGCATTTCGATATTGGAGATCGTCATGAGAAATAATCGAAATCAAATTTCTTTGTTTATGTACTTTTCACCCAAGAAATGAGTAAGTAAGGGTATACAAGTTTTGCGCAAATGTATGTAACGGACAAAGGGAAGCATCTCTGACGTCATGGAGTATATATATTCTTGATCAGCATTAACAGCCGAGTCGATCCTTCCGATCTCAAAGACCACAAGAGCTAGAGACTCAAGATTTGAAACTTGAGCTCGCTTAAGCCCAAGGCAGTACAGTTTTGTTTTAAATTATCGATAGCTTTTATGGTTTCTAATATACTAATGCAATCGATTACAAAAAAAACTTGAATTTCCGAATTGTGAAAATAAGGTTTGAAACTATAGCTAAAATAATAAATACCAGATAAAAAATTGATCAACATCGGTTAGGAATCATCGGAGATATCTCACATTAAAGTTTAGTTCTTTGGCAAAACCTTTAACCCATCCGCGTTACGTTTAACTGTACGCGTTACGCAACGGGTTAAGGGTATGTCATAGTCGGAATATTTCGACTTCCAAAATGAGTTAAGTTTCTCTTTAGGAATTTTGTAATTGTACGAATTTTGCCACCCCTTTTTTACTCTCTCTGTCTCTCCTTCTTCCTCCTTTTCTTTGGCTCCTGTTTGAGTTTATGCAAATTTTGTTAATTGCGTCAGGTTCTCTCACGCTCTCTCTCTCTCTCTCTCTCTCTCTCTTACTGGCCTCCCTGTCTGTTAAACAGGTAAGAGGGTAGAGGGAAGCAGTCCAGGTATCAAATTCGATCTTGAATCGTGAATCGTGACAAGGACTGCGAAAATAAAGAGAAGTGACGAAAACAGCAGCTGTTTGTTGGTTTTTTCTTTTCGTCTGTTCCCTTTTGAATGAATAGGCCAAGGAGCAGAGGGACCCTTGCCATTTCGCACCTTTTTTGTTCACCTTCATCTTCATCTGTTTTTGCTGCTTGTTCTTGTCTTTTAGTCTCTGCCTTTTCCTGTTTAGCTTCAACATCAGTGATTTTTGCAATTTCTTTCTTTTTTTCGAATTTCCTTTTAACAGTTTAAGCTGTTCCAAATTCCATTTCATTGCATTTTTATGCGCTTGAAGTTCAAAGTTTAAACAAATAAAAATAATAAAAATTGAAGAGATTATTGTTTTGGAAGGCAGCAGCTTAAATGACTGAAAAAGAGAGAGAAGAGGGAAAGATGGACTGGCAGAGATGGACAGGAAGTGTGGCCAGGTGAGGGACAGCGCCCATCTTTCCCCCCTAGAACCCATTACACATTTACTATACAAAAAATATAAGAGAATGATGCAAAAAACCCAAATATATAAAAAACTAAAAATGCGGCACAACCAAAAAACAGTTTTTTACAATTTTTAGCAGCAGTTGCGCCCTGGGGAGTGCTAACATCAGCAGCAACAATATACAACAACGAAAAAAATAACATTACTTGCAACAAAAACTATTCACATATGAGCCAGAAGCAGAGAGAAAGAATAGTAGTCGTCTGGTCAGTTTTGTTTCGTTTCGTTTTGAGTTTTGGGTTTGAGTTTGGTTCCTCAGGTGCAGGATGCAGAATCAATGAAAAAGCAAAGAAGCTGTGTTGACGAATGAGATACCCCACAAAAGTTGAGAACGGTTGAGGAATATCTTTTTCTTAAGATTCAATATAAAGTAAAGGTCAACATAATTTTTAAGAACATAAAATATTTTTTTTATTTTAATAAATTAAATCTCGTATACAATACTAAACCTTATAATAGTTTGAACGAGCACTAGCTGCTAGGGCCTTCGACTACATAAAATATATAAATACAAAGGAATCAGACAATTCTTAAGTTGCTGTCAGACGAAGCAATTGTTTCAAGCAAGCATTGACATATAAAGAATTATTAATATTTCAGAAAACTTATCGTTAGTTGACTTTAAACACAACGAATGGTTTGAAAATCTTGAATTTTAAGTTGAGCCTTTAGCGCAAGTCTCTTGAGATGCATTAACAAACTATTTACCTAAGAATTCCGTGATTTATTGTATAAAATTAAAAATTTGAAAGTTGAAGTGTAAAGTTGATTTTTAACATACGATTTTTAAAGACTTTGAAAATTCTCTTACTACGAATTACTAAAAATATATTATCAATCCTATTTGTGGATAGTTTTTAAATCAAAACTTTACGAATTTAAGTCAAACCATAAAATTTTGAAGAGACTAAACCCTTTGCTGTATGATTAAACATGAATGTAAAGCTGATTCTAGAACTAAACCAAGTCCTAATCTTAGCAGGTAATTATGCAAGCCTCTACAGGCAAGAGTATTAGAAAACATAGAAAAAGAATGGGAGGATACCAGGAAGACAGGCACGTCAACAAGGAGCATAAGCAAGAGTATAGAAAGGACACAAAACAGAAACAAAAGCAAAAAAAAAAAATCGTGAAATAGATGTAGGGAAATCCATATGAGTCGTAGTCGTAGTCAGAGTCGAAAAATGTACAAACTAAAAGCCGGATGGATTAAATTGGGATTTATGCACAAACGCACTCGACGAAATACATACATACATACATACATAGATGTATGTTTGTTTGTTTGTTTGTTTGCTTTCTAGCTTTCCCTACTCATCCAAGCCTCTCTCTCGCACTCTCTATCTCTCTGTCGCTGTCTCTTGTCAGGTACATACGTTGGGCAGGTTCTCAGCATTAAACATTTCTCCGGTTGCTGCTGTCTAGTTTTTTTTTTCTTTTTTTTTCTGGGTCCAGATAAAAATGTTGAAACAATAACCAAGGTAATTCCCAGGAGGCTCACATACAGCTAACACAAAATGCCAGGATAACGTTGACTTACACACACACACACCCACACACACAAGTACACACAGTCATAAACAACACACTCACACTCATCTATGTATGTTTCTGTGTGGAGTTTTGTAACTTTCTCGCTCTCATTCCGAGATTTTTCAGCATTTGCAACTTGCGTAGGAAAATTGCACCTATGGGGGCATGGTCGGCTGAGCCTTAGAGGCGCATATGTGTGTGGATACACTGCGAAAAAAATTTTTGGACTTATTTTGACAAAGTTTTAGAAGTAGATTTTTTGTCAATAATTTTTTGGGTTGAAAATCGAGTGAAAATCGCGTTCTTAGATTTAAATGCAGTTTTTTTTTAGAGCTCAAACCAAGATTTTTAAACTTTTGGGTTCGGTTGAATCGGTTGCGTTTTGACGAAGTTATAGAAATTGAAAGTTTTCTTTAGTTGATTTTTTGTCGCAAGCTTAAGGAATGGGCTTAGGGTAATCCGTAGTCAATATTTCTCGACAAGAATAAGTTTTTCTTTTGGTATTTTTATCAGTTTTAAACGCTTTAAGTTTTTGTTGCAGTGTACTATTTGCTGCGTATGCAATTTTTTTTTGGGTTTTTTTTGTTATGTTAGTCAGCAAATTGCATGCCGCTTGCCGCACAATTTTGTTGCAGCAATGTTGCAACTTGTGCTCCGGCTCTCTTTCTAAGAGACAGCAACAGGAGAGAGAGTGAAGGAGATTGGGGAGACAGGTAAATCATAGAAGAAGGAAGACATAGGCACTGCAAAATGTGAGTTATGTTTTATAGTTATGCAACTATGTATGTTGTTGTTGTTGTTTCTGTTGCCAGTTTCTTAAGCTTTGTTGTTGCCGCATCAGCAATAAAGTCGTCCAAAAAAATGTACTTGATATGAACAAGAAGCAAAGAAGACAAAGCACACGATAAACAAGAAGTGCTCTTAAAATGCTAGAGGGGGAGGGGAGGCATGCAATGCAACGTTTGTAATCAAGTTTTGCGTAAGACGAAACAGAAACAGATGCCTGTTCGCTCTGTCTCTGTTTTGCGTTTGCCTTTTGCGGCTTCAGCCTATCAATTTTCATAATTTGCATTGACCTACAAGTCGTATGGGTAAATTGACATTTGCCCCCTCCCCCACCAACAGAGTGTTGTGACCCTGACCCCCATGTTCAGCCATCTCTCTCTCTCTCTCTTTCTCAATAATAATAAATAAAACAAATGTGCAAAACGTCACATATCATTTCCATGTCTTGCTGCATTTCTCACTCCCTCTCTTTCTCTCTGTTGCTCTGAATATGTAACGGTGCATATTAGTATCGAATACAGACGACAGGTGGCGAATTCGAGATGTAGTACGTACGTATGTATGTATATAGATTGCATTATGTAAATTAAACCTGTAACTCGTAACTCAAGGCAAACACCAGACGATATTTGCAATACGGTAACAATAATAATAAACAGAATGCACATCAGTGTTATATGATTTTTGTGTGATGCCCTAAACCAAGGCAACTTGAGAAAAATGGGGTGCTTTAGAAGCTAGAGACCTTAGGTTAACGATAACTCTTCGTGTAATCGATAACATAAAAATCTTTTCTGATAAAAATATTGACAAGAGTAGGAAAAATCTCTGATGGCTCTGGGAATCTTTCTTGATTCAATAAGAGGGCATCATTTAAGTCATGTAACTTTTCTTTTGTTTTTTCTCTCATTTTGACTTTTTACAGTTGTTCTTGTTGTTACTGTTACTGTTGTCGTTGTCGTTCGTTATAAAGCAGACAATATACTGGCTCAACTGTTTCAACTTCAATTACATTTCAGTTGCCCGAGACGACACACACACACACACATGAATACACGCACACATACATAGGGAAAAGGTGGCACAGACATCTGTTTTGGGGGCATCTCTCTCTCTCTCTCTCTCTCTCTCTCTCTTTCTCTCTGCGTTGTGGTTATGTTTCATTTCATTTTGACAAACTGTTTGTTTGTTTGTTTGTTTGTTGTCGCATCGTCTCGCAGCGACCCTCCTTGCCACCCCCTCCCTTTCCCACCCCAATCGCCATTGCTGCCGGCATTGCAAAGTGCCTGTCATGGTGCACTTGTCTCATCTCAACCATCTGCTTTTGGCCACTTTGACTTGGCAATTTGAATACGTTCTCTCTGTTGTATGCGATGCCCCGGTGTAAGTAATTGGCATTGGTGGCATTTAATCTATTAATTTGAGACTTGCGATCAAAGAGCCACACACACATACACACATGTGCACACACGCGAAATTCATAGAAGGGTTAATTGGCATTGACCATTGAATGCGCTGCTGTTAAAGCTGGCTTCAAAGAGCAGCATAAAGATGAAATAAATCGCAGATTTTAAAGTTCATTTTCACTTTACTGAAACCAGGCAATTTTTTATCATCATACTGTCCTTGCGGCACTTGAGAAAAATCAACAAAATATGAGAACCGTAGTGTTATTAACAAGGTGAGCTTTGGAACAGTTTGATCAATTTTTGGTACCATTTCGATACAAATAATTGCATTTGCAATACCATAATTCTGTTTATACTATGGCTCTGACCTATCGATGAGTCGATGGTCGATAAGCATTGGTTCCGAGCTGTTCCAAATGAGCTCACCTTGTTCTTTACACTATGATGAGAACCATAATCAATAAGAACACAAGATTCTTCGCTCGATTCTTCTCTTCAATCGATCTTCGATTCTCGGGGCACAAATTAGTTAACAAATCTTAAAAATTCCTTAAAATCATTAAAGATTTATGTGTAATGCTACTTATTTTCTTCAAGTGTATGTTTGCTGTTAATTAATTAAATTTTTTTTTCGCTTTCTCAGCGCGCATTATGCAAGTGTTGCAACAAAAACAACAGCAACAACATGCACTCGACACACTTAATTGATATGCACACTATATATACATACATACATACATTATATACATATTTACACTATATCATTTTACCAGTTGTATTATCTGTTTAATGTTCATATATGTATGTTGGCCCGATTCGTTTGAACGCTCTCTCATTTTTCAAGCCAACAAAAACAATTTGTTTTGCCAATTGATTGAGTTATGTAGCATTGTTGCAGTTGTTGTTGCAGTTGCAGTTGCAATTGCACTGTGACACATTTAATTGCAATGCAATTTCGAAAATGGAAACTCATATCATTATGTTTATTGGCCATGTTAAGCGTTATTTTACAATCACTTCCTAACATTTTCCTATCGTATTTCGTGTTTGCGTTTGATCGAATTATCAAATAGTTATTGTCAACAAACGACAACTGATAACTGTATTAGGCTTTATTCAACACTAAATCAATCATTAACTCACATTTTCGCACTTATTCATATCAATTGATGTCCGTGTGCTGTCCAATCAATACGAAATACAAAACAGTACATTTTATTGATAAAACTTGCTTGGTTTTGTTTACAAGAATATCAAATTGTGATATTAGGTTCATGTGACAAATGGATACACTTAAAAAATAAATAACAAATACTCGCATCGTCTATCAAAGTTTCTGCGTGTAGCGCTGGTTTTTCTTGAGATTCATTGATAAGAAGTGTAGAATTTGAGCTGATTAATATCAATTTAAGTTTTAATGGTTATCGATAAAAATCGATTAATGATTTTTTTTTTATATTTTGGGCAAAAAAGAAAAAAATTTTGTAAAAAATGAATAATATTTATAATGAAGATTTAAAATAAAGGATCTAAAGTCATCTTTTATCTACTTTTAACTGTTTCCAGCCTAGAAAGTCCACTTTGCCTGGCCAAAACTTAGCCAGTACGGTATACTATATCATAATATATATATTATACATATATGATTCTTTCACTTTACTTGACAATGACCCACTGGCCTTGTCTTGACCATTACCCATTTGCGTTTTGCGGATAACCACAGACGACTTGGTTTTACAGAATTTCATCACTTTGTTTGTCCCTTTATATCTTTTTTCTAGCAGTCGAGTCACATGGTCCCCATAGTGTGTCTGTGTTAGTGTCTGTGTGTCTGCCATTCCCGTTATCTAACTAATTGTAGTACATTTTTGTTGCTGTTGCAATTGTTATTGTTGTTTGTTTGTCTAAAATTTATTTGTACTTTTTTTTTTTTTTATGTAAAATGCAAACGAACAAATGAAATAAAGTTGAGCAAACAAACAAAAGAGCCGTGGCTATAAAGAGGGGAGAGAGAGAGAGAGGGAAAGCAATGTACAAAAAAGTAACAAAGTATCTAAACCTTTTAGGGTAAAAGCCAAACCAAAAAACCAAAGCCGCAACGCTCTTGCTGCACACCAACAACAACAACAACAACAACAACAAACACAGCAACAATGACAAACACAAAAAAAAAACTGTGTTCAATTCCATTTATCATTTACGCATGATAAGCCTGATAAGCGCGGGGCGCACTCTGTGCATGTGTCCCTTGTGCACCTCCCTCTACCCCTCTCTGTCTCACTCTTAGCGATAAGTGAGACGCACGGAGATAAGAGAGCCCTGTGGGAGGCAACACAGAAAGAGAGATAGATAGAGATAGAGAGCATTTAAGTGTCGCGCAATGCTCCCAAACATTTCGTATCTCTATCTTTTGTAGCTGCTGCTGCTGTTGTTGTTGTTGTTGATGTTGTTACTGACAATCTGCATCTTGTCATCAATGAGGTTGAACTGAAATCGTACACATACATATATACAAAGCCCAGCTGGACTCTCAATCGCATCGCACTGTTTAATATATAAAATTTAACTTTTTTGCACACAAATAGATTTTCTTTTTTTTAATTTTAACGCAAAGATAACAAACATAATAACAAAATGTTAGCTCGAATCTATAAACAAATAATAAATATATTATTGATTGTAATGATTATGTTGAAATCATATATTTTGATAACAAATATTGTTATTTATATGTATATATATTTTTGACATTTGTATTGTCAATTTAAAAGCGAAACTTAACGATTTATAAAATATATATGCATATTCCATTCAGTTCAGTTCATTCGAATTGGTGTCAATTGTGCATTTGAATGCTGTCTGTACATCTTTCTATATAGTATGTGAGACTTGTGTTGACTAAATCTGTTGCATTTTGTCAGATATCGAATGAATATATATATATTTTGCATTTTTAGTTGATTTTTGGTTATGTTTGGCTATGAAAACTCCTTCTCTCTCTCTCACTCTCTTCTATTAATTTGCTTAACTTCAAGCTGAATCTAGTTTTGTAATTGCATCAATTAGATGGATTTTTGCCAGCCCTGGTAACAAAAAAGAAGATGCCAATTGTGCTGTGTCATCGTTTCTCTTTCTCGCTTTCAACTCAAAACTCACCTGAAGATATTGCAACACTCGTTTGCTGTTGTTGTTGCCCGCTTGCTTCACGCTTCAGTTTCGAGGTAAATCACGCTTTATTGCATTTGAAAACCGATTTGCTATGGCCAGTGGGCATCCGAGCGAGAGAATACCTGTGAAGCAAACAAAAGGTACTGTACACATGCTTCTCTATGTATGCAAGCATGTGTATGCATGCATGTGTTTTGTGTGTGTGTGTGTAAGCTTTTGTTTGCAAATGCTCGAGCATAGAGTAGATGAATCTACACTTAAAGAAATGTCACGATGCAAAAACTATCATGAAAAAGAAATGTTAAGGCAAGAAATTTATTGCCGATAAATATCGATAATTGGAAACTTTTACTTAACGAGAAAAATCATTGCATTCATATATCTAAACTTCTGATTTCGATAAAATTCTTAAAGATCTTTATTATATGTCTAAGATGCTTAAAATAAGTTCAAAATTTTTCAAGTTCAGCATCTAATTGTTATCGATAGTATGTGGCCAAGAATTATCGATAGTTTAAGACAAATTTGCGTTTGCAAAGAAGATAACTTCTAAGAAGAAGAACCCGACTTAGTAAAATTCGATTTTTACATCGATAAAGTTGATTTTTTTTAGTGTTGAAAGAACTGGACCACATATAAAGTAGAGTCGCTCGCCCTCATTTGAACGCGGTCATTTCTACCAGCTGTGACTTTCAAGCTGCGCTTGGACTCAAAATCAATTAGCTAGTAAAATTCATTGCGTTTTTTTTCTTTCTTCATAATTACATTAATCGACGCTCTCAAGCGAGTTTTGCTTTTTCCATTTATACTATAACTGAGATGTTGAAGTTTTTTTTTTTTTCTATACATTTACAATTAAAAGTTCATTTGAGTAAAGCTCCCTAATGAGTCATAACAGTACAGAAAAAACCCAAAAAAAAGCGCCACAACACAGCAATAAACTGAAGCCAAAGTAATTATAAGAAATTATACAGCGTTTGGTGAGTTTTTGTTATCTGCGCTTGTCTTCTTGTTATTTGTCTGCATTTTTTTTTTGTTTTTTTTTGTTTTTGGCATGCTGCTTTTTGTTTTTATGTTTAGCTTTGGTTGTTGGCTTGTTGGGTTCATAAACCTTTCAAGTGTTTACCAATTATGATGATGAGTGATTTTGTTTTATGTATTTGCACACACCGGCCAGTGTCGGCTAAATAACCCTAACTTAACAAAAGATGTGCAGAAGCGCGAATAATTAAGAGATTGGAATCAAGTCATAAGATACACAACTACAAATCAGTTAAAAGATATACACTTTTGAGGCATTGCATGACAAAGTTATGGCATCCGAAAGTTTTTACCAAATCCCAAGTCGACTTTTTGTCAATAATTTTTGGGATGAAAAATTAAGGAAAATCGCTATTCTAGATTGAAATGCAGTTTTATTTAAAAGCGTAGTATAAGACTTTTGATGTATTCCGAATAAAAATCGGTCTAAATTTGGGGAACTTATGGCAATCGGAAGTTCCGTTTCAATTGACATGAAAATCGACTAAAAATTAAGTTTCTTTATTTTGTATTTGTTTAAATGCAGTATTAATCAAGAGCGTAAAACATGACTTATGACGTATTGCACATGAAAATCGAGCTTATTTTGAGGAAGTTATGGCAATCAAAAGCTTTCAACAAATCCCGAGTCGATTTTTCCTCACACATTTTTGGGATGGGCCTAGTGTATCTTTTAGTCTGTATATGCCCACTAAAGCCTTCTAACATGCCTTTCTTATTCTCTTAAATAAAATGCAGTATCGTTGAAACTATTTTGTTTTTAAATGAAGTTCACGCTATAGCAACGTTGAATGATTTTGATACCGTTGTTGTTGTTGTTGTTGTTATTGTTGTTTTAAATGATTCACATCGCTGGCCACAACAAAGGGCAATGAGTCCATCAACAATAGAGCTATGAATCACAGCTGCAACTGCAACAGCAGCAACTGCCTCTGCAACTCAATCCACACGAGTTAACTTCAGCTGTCTCTCGACTGTCTGCTTTCGATTTTTTTTTTTACGCTCAAAAAAATAAACTTATTCATTTTATTAAGTATATAATGGAGCCAAACGATCGTTGGACCTTATAATGTTTTGCTTATGTTTATACAGCAACAACAACAACAAACAAACTCCAATTTCATATGCCATTTCTTGACTAGTTTGCGTTTTGCTCTTGACTGATGGACTGATGCAGTAATTGTTGCTTGTTGCCTGCTATTTGGTCTTGTTTACATATTGTTTTTGCAAATCGTTACGCATACGCCACATTGTTCTTGGCGGCCATATGTTGTTTTTGTTGGTCAAATTTCGTTGCATGTACATATGTATTTGTTGCAGCTTGTAAACATGTTGTAGTTGCAGGCAATCATCTATTAGTTGTTGCTGTTGCTGTTACGCTTGTTTTGAGCGCCAGACACAATTTGGTAGCCGATTATTAACTTGAAGATTGCACATTTCACAGTCAATTAAATGCGAAAACAATTTTTTCTATACGTATACGTAGTTTCTATAGAGTGCACTGACTTTAGTGTTCGTTCAGCTAGTTTTCATTTAAAAATATACCACAATTCAAGAGCAAAGCATTGTTAGAAAGCTTAGTTTTAGTTGTACAATGAATTGGTAAATTGTGTTTGTCAACCGAGGTTTCACTGTAGCTTGCGCATTCTTGCAAAAAGAAAAAGAACACTTGATGTTCACAGTTGCAAACTTTTTGTTTAAAAAATCGATACTTTTTTCGGTACAGTTATCGATTGTTATCGAAATAAAAGTGTTAAAATAAGTAAAAAGTACTCTAATGAATGTCCTGATTTGAAAGAGAAGTTACCAAAGACAAAACAGAAAGAAAACGATTAAAATGTTATCAGAAACCGATTTTGATCGAACAGAGAGCTCTTGATGTTGACAATTGCAAACTTGTTTTCAAAAATCGATACTTTTTGCGGTATAGTGATCGATAATTTGTGCTTTGAAAGAGAAGTCAACAAAGAAAATTAGAACGGATAGCACATAGAGCACGATTGCGTGCTATCGGAAATCGATTATTATCGATATGAGGTGGACAGTGAATAACATGATTTATTATGTGTAATAAAATATGCAATTGGAAAGTGAAAAGAAAGAAAGGAGAAACATGAAATAGTTATCAAAAACTGATTGAAACGTAAAGCTGGTAATTATTTTATTTTATGTACATATATATTTTTGCCCCATTGATTGACGTCCTCTCTTTGAGATGTTGATCGATTGTGTGTCTTCCAGTTACAGTATTTTTCTCTTGGGGGGTTGCTGCAAATGATGCTGTAATTTATTCGCCACTAACAGACGCGCTTGAGCAAAAAAAAAAAAAAAGTGGCCAGAAGAAGAAGTCGTCTCTGTGACGACGCTGTCTGTGGCGCTGAGTTTCGTTTTGCTAACTGTTTGCCTTTGGCCTGAAAATGCTTGGCCATAAATTTTGACTGCACTGCATTTGCGTATGTTGGCTTGCAGGGTTGCCAGCTGGTTGGCTGTTAGCTGTTCGCTGCTGCTTCTCTGTTTAAATTTATGTGCGGATTTTTATGGTTGGTTACGTTTTTTTTCCATCTTTTTCTTCGTTGCACGCCGCACATTTGTGCCACTGCCCTTTCCTACACTTCACATTCAACACTTGCTTGCAACATTATGTTGCGGTGCAAGAGGGCACGCCTCCTTTTTGTAAAACGTTTTCATATCTGCAGTTGAGTTTGCCTTCGCAATCAGCTTGAGTTCAGGTGTAAAGTACAACCAGAGTTCCAGCTTTGAGTAAATAGAGAAGTTTTCAAAGATTATGTAAGACACTGAAAAGTTGTTCTTAAGAGAAACTTCTTCGAGACGGTTCAAGTGATTTCAACTTTAAGAGAATTTCTATGCTAAATATTATTAAATATAATTTCTGACATAATTTCATTTGCTTTTCTTTCTTCTTTTCAGAGTTTTCATATGACCTGCAATAACAACAACAACCATCTTCTGATGACAGCAAAGTAAGTTCGACTCCAAAAAATATAAATAAAAGAAAAACTCGATCGATAATTTAAGTCAATTCCAGTTGAAACTTCTGTTGCATGCAGCTTACTTCTCAACTAGTTTGTTTACCCATCAATACACTGCAATAAAAAGCGTGGTCCGAGTTGTCCCCCATTGCAAATGGATAGAGTTAGAGTGAGAGAGAAGAGCTGAAATCAATTTCCGTTTCGACTTTATGAACAAAAATATTTATTTGCTTTATGACGTTTTAAATTCAAATTGAGTGCAGCAGCAGCAGCAGCAGTTGTCTGCAGTTCGTCACTTCTACTACCCCCCTCTCTCCTCTTCCGTTGTCATGGCAACTTTGGGTTGCCCCACAACGTTGACATTTTGTGTTAATTTTTGTGGAGCTGCAGCTAAAAGCTGGCAATGCGCCAATTTTCTTTTGGTCTGTTTACCTTTGCGACTTTACGACTTTGACTTGCAGCTTCAGCTTTAGCTTCGTCTTCAGCACATTTTTAATTGTGTTGACTTTACGCATGCAAATGGCCCACTCCCCCCCTTCCCCCCTCTTAAAAAAAATATATATAGCTTGGAATATACTTATGGGAGAATTGCACGTTAAGCGAAAAGATTATGGTAAATATATTCCTTTGAAATTCAGTACACGTACCCAAAATTAGCGTAAAATCTACTAAATGACAGAAACAGTTGAGCTGGGGCAGCAAAGAACGAAGGGGGGTGGGGGGCACGGGGTGTTAGACAGCATTAGGGGTAAACACATTGAGGCAAGCCACCTGCTATTGACTTTAATGCTGTGCTTTTTAGCTCATTATTTCCGGACATGCTTTTGACATTTATAAACGTTTCTTTGTTCATGTTTCTTCTTCGTCTTCTTCTTCTTGTGCTTTGCACATTTTCAAGTGATTAATATTATGATTATTATGTATTATGTAATTACCTGAGAACTGAAAGTGGCAAAAAGTGTGAAAAGCCAGAAGAAGTTTATTATAAATATGCAAATTTGTTGTATGTGCTTTTTGTTCTTTTCGATTATGATAAAATCACGTAAGTTTTAGTGCAACTTCCACATTTTTAAGTGCAAACTGTTACCATTTGAAAGTGCAACAACAACAACAACATCAGTCGAGTGTTTAGTTTTTTTCATTAATTTTTATAGTTTCAGCCAACTGTTGACGAGGGAAAAAAAGTACGTGCACAGTTTCCCATTTTCCGCAGCTCTTCATGGCTCTCTCTTTTATTCCTCTAGATGTTTTGTTAATTTAATGTAGTTAATTTTTTTCATAAAAAAAAAAAAAAAAAAAAAAAAAAAAAAAAAAATTTTTTTTTTTTAAAAAAAAAAAAATAAAATTAAATAAAATAAGGCAAAAACCTCCAAAGAAACCAGTTCAACAACGGATTTCGGTACACAACCAAGTGCCAAAACCAAAAAGCCGATTCGAGATCAAATACAAAAACTAAACAAATGCAAGTACATAAGACTACCTAGGGTGTATGTGTGTGTGTGTGTATACTCTTTGTGTGCAGTGCATTTGGACTTTGTCATAGGCGTACAATAACAAATGCCACAGCTGTATTCCCAGCTGTGTGTTTGTGTAAAATGATCTTGATTTTCTAAGAATATACAATATATCCGATTGCAAAATAAGCAAAAATTTAGATGGAAAATTGAAACTTTTATTTCTGATATGAACACTTGGCGGAACACTAGCATTGAGCTCGAGATAAACAACCTGAGTTTGGGTCTTGAGAGAGTTCTTTTAGAACTATTTGAAGAGTTGTTGATTAATAAAACTATTAAGAGATTATAAATTGAAGAAAATATATTTTTTCTTGTCTTTAACTACAGTAAAATCTCCCATGGGCGGACAGCTACGGTTCCAGCATTTTTGTCCGCCTGCGGGAAGGGATTTTATATGAAAATCATGCTATAAGACTATTAAATTCTCCCACCTATGACAGATGTACGCAATTTTATTTATTTTATATTCGGCCCAAATATTCAAAAAAGTTCGATTTTTTTTTGGGGCTTTAAGCTTATCTTAAACTAATTACAGGGTATTCTATAGTCATACACTCATTGCTTGTTGCTTGAGCATAGTTTTTGTTGCTGTTTTTCTGGCTTTTGTTGTTGTTGTTGTTGTTTCATAGCAATTTACCAAATATGTACCTTTCACTTTGAAAATCGTAAAATGTCACAAACTGTTCAATAAAAAAACAAATGACAATAAAAATGCGATACAACAAACCACAGTAACAGCAACAACAATTGCATAAATTAATGTAAATTTATGCAAAAAAAAGATTACAAAAGCAACGAAAAAAGGAAAAATAAAAATAAAGAGAGCAGCCAGTGTTGCATTGAGTATAAAGTTTTCTCATTGCTGTGGCTTAACAGTTTCACTGAGTAGAGAGAAGGAGCGGTAGAGGGGGTGGGCTGGTTTTGTGGCTTGTGGCAGTGTCTATCATATGTGCTTTGCACTGCTTACACTATATGTATGTATATATACATATTTATAGCTTATCAATTACATATATACATGTTATTAAAGTCAGTTTTCTAATATTCAAACCATTTCCGCAGGTGTGTTAAAGCCGTTGGACGACATCAAGTTTTAACGACTCGCAAACGTGTTTAAACATTTGGCGTTAAAGGGGTCAAAAGTTATATATTTTTCCCTCTTTCCAATCGTTACTCAACACTTAAAATGTAATCTTAACTGGGAAAAACGCTCTTACTGCCTTTTTTTTATGATCTTAAAGAGAAACCCTCATCTTGGAGCTCGTTCGTTTCGGTCTTGAAAGCAGTTAAGCTTCGTTTTCGGATTATATAAAATGCTTTGCTGCATTTGCATAAATGCCGTGAGAAATGAGCAAAAGCAATCTAAGCGCCACAATCCACAACAAACATAGAAACTATTGTCCCAAACAAACTGAAAACATGTGCTACGAATGCGTTTGAAAACTGAAGATAACAATTTGTAACTGCTTTGATGCATTTTATTCAATTTTAACAAGTGTGGAGTTGTTTTTTTTTTGTTTTGGTCAATTTTCACAAGAATATCAAATATCTTGCAATATTCTTTTTTTTGTCTCTAATTGCTGCAAAGAATTTTCTGTGGCATTCAAATTGATTTTCTCTTACTTTGCATTTGTTTTATTTTTGTTTTTATTTAATGCTTGTCGCACACAACAATGTGTGAAAATAAATATCTTTGCTTGAATTATTTTTCCTTTTTTATGTGTGTTATTTTTCTTTTAATTGTTTTTCACACAAAATACGAAAAATTCAACAATTTTTCTGGTTTAAAGGCAATAAGCTATTTTTCGTTGTAATTTTTAATAAAATTTAAGCAAGAATTTAATAAAAAATTTCTTAATAATGCAATAAAAAGCTTTTTAATATATTTTAACATAATAAACTACTTTTTGTCTTCAAATATAAAGTATAAAATATGAAAAAACATATTTAATAGTTATAGCTTTGCTCCATTTCTATAATCTCTGTTCATTGTTTAGCTCTTATAGAATGCGTAACATTTTTTTTATTAAAACGCTTTGCTCGATTGAAAAACGAAAGAAAATCAATTCTTATATAAATTCGATAAGAAGTTTTTTCGCCTCTTTTTTGGCTACAGTTGCCAATTGCACATTTTGCTGCCTGTCAATTGCGAGCTTACGACTCGACTATTGTGGGTCACAAATCACGTAAACCAAATACGCACACGCATACAGTCTCACACTCTGTGTGTGTGTGTGCGTCCAATTCTTGCTGCTTTTGCGGCCTGTCAACTCAATCACTGCGCAAAGTACTTCTGAGTCATAAAAGCAACGACGACGGCGGCGACGGCGACGACGACTGCAGTTGGCAATTTATGCTACTGCTGCTGCTGCTGCACTTGGACTCACTCTAAAAGGGGTCGGTGAGGGTGGTGGGAGGAAGCGATAAAAATGACACATGGAGTGTGCCATGCTGCTGCTGCTGCAACTGCTGCAAAAGTAAATAAACTCAAGTATAAGATATGCGCACTGTGTTACACTGTGTGTTGTCTTGAAATTCAGCTTTTCTTTCTGTTCAGGGCTCTAAGAGAGAGAGTGGAAAGGAAGTGGTGGAGGGGTGTGCGGGGGCGGCAAGTAGTGCCATGGCTACAAATTGCATTCGAGTCGAAAGCGAGAGACGCGTCTCAAGATACGACTTCTACGATTTTTATCGTCATCCTTAACTCCAAACCTATTTCTGCACAATCTTTTACTGTTTCAATTAAGAACGCATCAAAGGGTTAAGAAAGTGATTCACTTTGCGTTGTGGCTTCCACTTACGTTGTTGCACAATTTCGATTTGCTTTTTATCTTGTTGCTATTTACTTTTGCATTACAAAACGCAAAACAATTCTTATCGCTTTGCCAATAGCAACAAAATATTATTGAATGAATGGAGGCATTATGTATGTAGGTGGAAAACGATTAGGGTAAACACAATCCAATAACAATTGATATGAGGGCTTTGGTCGTGATTAGGTTTATTGTTTGGTTTAAGGTCTGTATCCAGTACAGCAAAAAATTCCTGGCCGGAATTTGAGATATATTTTGGAGGTGGGCAGTGTGACCATGGTCGTCCCCAATGTGTGGTAAAATATGCCATTTTGCATAATATCTTAGGAGATACATGGTCACACTGAGGCATTAAATTTAAAAAGTACAATGCGAGTTGTTATTCCATTGTTGGGCTATAATGTTGCAAAACGAGCGGAAGAAGAGCATCGGAACCGTACGCCGACAGCACAATCGTGGGTACCCATATTTGCATCGAAGGCATAGAAGGAAGACTTGTGAACGACGCAAGCATTTAAATTAAAATACACATATTTTATAAAACATATTAAAAATTGTATGCACTTATAGTTTAATAATATGGTGCGAATCCAATGGATCCATAAATTTCCGTGTGGTATTTTCACCCGTTTTTAGATTTTTTATTTTTATTTTTATGAAGTGTTTGTTGTTGTCTCGGCACAAAAATATATATGATTTGGTTTTCCTGACCCGGCGCCAGTGTGTCATATTTATTTAATCGTACTATCGATGAAGTTTAGTTTTGTACGTTACTGGATACCCAAAAAGCAAAAAACATCCTGCTACGACATTTTGTTGGGAAATTTTTTTGTGTACTTCCACCTTTAACTCTTAATCCAGACATTGAAATGTGCTTCAATAAACTTGATTTATTCCAAATGAAAGCTTGAAAAAGTATCTGTTTAATGTTCTGACATACATATAGCACAGATATAATATATATATATATATATATATATTAAATATCGATTCTAAAGCCAAACACTTAAACTTTAAACTTTCTGTCCAAATTGTATATGCGAAAAAAAAAGAATACTATTTATTTGTCGGCTTGTCATAGTATAATACAAAAGTACTGTGTGAAAGCCAGTCGTCAACTTTTTTTTGCTGTGCTATGGAAAATGGGAAATGAAAAACGAAATGCAATTACATACATACATATATGCGAGCATACATACATACATACATATTCAAACGTTGGCTTCGTTCGTTCGTCGCTGGCAAAGACTGCAAAATATTCAATCCTTTATTCATTTGGCAAACGCAACACAGTTATGGAACACACACACAAACACAGTTTATGTTGTTGTTTTTTACACTTGTTGTTGTGTGTAGTTGTTGTGTTTGTGTAGCTTGTTTTTGCCTTATTTTGTTTCACCTGTGCGACAACAAGTCCGAAATAATTATGGAAAAACAATTTCAATTGGAAATGCACATGCAACAAGCACAGCAGCAACAGCAAGGCTAACAACAACAACAACAGCTACAACAATGGGACAACAACTGGGCAACCTTCGAGTTGTTATGGTCACCTTTTATGGACAATTTTTTTTTTTTTTGATGTTCGACGATTTCACGTTCGAAAACTCCGATTGCCGGGCAGCGATACAACCAACAAATGCATGACAATAAGCCTTTACACTGAAAGAAAAAACATGATTGTTTCAAGAATATTGTGTCTAGACGTTTTGTGTAAGTTTACATATGACAATAAAATAGATTCAACTTTATTTTTGACAAATTATTGCATTTAATTTTGCTCATGATATCTTTCTAAAGTTCTTTCTGAAAAAGTTAAAACTTGGGGTAGTTTTTGTTTAAGTGCAGCGAGTGCTAGAGCTTAAAAATGGCTCCAAAAAAATGGGGGAAAAATTCCGTCGAGTTACTTGCAATATCGACTTTTACAATGATTCCTCGAGTGCGCCTGATTGACGAACCTGATTTATGCAATCGAACAGAGTGGCAAGAAGAGAAGCGGAGAGATGAGAAGTGACGAGGTAAAGCGGCAAACTCACTCGCTGTAATTGCGCCCTTTGATCGGAACCATATAGCCTTGACGCAAAACTTTGGATGGCCTTGCATGGGGATTGCGATTGGCAGCGCGATTGCGATTGCTATTGCGATTGGAATTGAGATTGGACCTGAGATGGATGCAACTCGAACTCCAACAACAACAACAACAACAACAAACTGCCACTCGTAAGCTGAAACGCAAACTGAATTGAAAGTCATTTACGCTTTGGCTTTGGCCAGGCAAAGCAATACTCTCGGCCCTCTTCTGTTTGTCCATCGCATTAAAGTCTGTTTATTTATTTTTTAACAAATAAGTTCATTAATCAAAGGGCGAGGGCGGCAAATTTACGACTGTTGATGGCAAAAGGTCAAACTTGACAGAAAGTAAAATGTGAAGTAAAGCAAAAAAAAAGCTGAAAGCTAACTCGATTTGTTGGCAGTTGAGTTTGTTAATTGTCATTAGGGTAACAAGAAAAAAACAAGAATCAAAGAAACTCAATTAAAAATCATAAATTGAATTGATTTTTTTTTAGTTTATTTTTGAAGCTTCAGAATTAATTAATATAAATGTTTACAAACATTTTGCTTACATTTCAATATTTTCCAAAGTACTTTTCCATAATATTTTTGTCATTAAAAAACTTTGTCGTCATCCGATTCGGACTTAATACTCAGCGATTATATCTTGTTTACTCGCTTTTGAATAGCGACTACACTTTGAAAAGAAACGCAAAAGGTTAATCCTTTACTGATAACATAGAGCTCAGAGAAAACTTTCCATGATGCCGTCAGGCGATAGACAAAGAAGCGTAAAAAAGCACAGAGCAATTAGACAAACGCATACGCAACAGAAAAAAAAAAGTCAGAAGGCTCAAGTCGTGAGATCTCGACTAGGATATACCCTTAACCCAAACTGTAATATCTTCGGTGTTTTTTTTACCCATTTTGATAATTATATTATCCAAAAGCTTTAACCTTTTATTTCGAATTTTTAGATTCAAGCTTTTGTTGCTATCGATCAATGTGTGTATCAATAACTAGAAGTGTTATCGATATATTGTTCTGCTCATGATAAATAAGAGCTTAAGCTCCAAATCTAAAGTCTATAGCCATTAAAGTTTTTGAGATCGGCAAGTTTCTAAATATAAATCGACTCGAATATATATACTCTATGTGGTCGAAAATGCTTCCCTCTGTTTGTTACATACTTTGGCATAAACAATTATACCCTTATATTACCCATTATATGGGTTAAGGGTGTAAAAAAGAGAAAAGCTCTCAAGCTTACACGAGCAAAGGCAAAGGCAAAGGCAAAGAATTTTCAAAAGATTTAGCAAGAAAACAAGTCGCTAAATATTTAAAATCAAGCATACGCTTAAGAGGGGTGGGGATGAGCGCATAAAACAAAGGTTAAAATCAATAACAGGTGGCAGAGGGGAAGGTGGAGGTAATGGGGGAGTAAGGGTAACTTGTTGACTTTCTCACGCTTTTGTTGTTGATTTTGTGAGGGAACGAGAGATGAAATCAAAAGGCAAGTTCATTAATATTCAAACGATTCTTTTTTTTTTGCTTGTTGATTATCTGACAATTTGTTCTGGATGATGAGTTGATTTGAGTTTGCGTTGCGTTAAGTAGTTCAATTACAAAACAGTTGCACAATTATCGAATTTGCATATGGTAATTAATTAATTTGCAAAAAAAAGAGAGAAAAAAAACATCAGCTACTGTTTAATGTAGGCCACATTTAGACGTTTGCCAATTAATTATGATTCATGCATAACTCAATGTTTTATATTTATGTAATTATTCATTTGATTTCCTTACACTAGAATAAACATTTGAAGTCGTGTTGAAAAAAAATATTTTCTTTAATTTTGATTTATTTTTTTTTTTTTTTTTTGGGGCACTTTTCACATCTTCTCGGGGTGTTGCTTGTTTTATTTAAATATTATTTATGCATTTTTTTACTTTTGCTTTATTTACTTTTAGCCGGCTGTCCTTCAAAAAGTTTTGGCAAGGTTCTTTCACTTTTTTTTTTGTATGCTTTTCTTTTTGATTTGATTTGAAATTTAAATGTTGCTACGCGTTTTTTTTTTCTTCTTGTCTGTCTGTCAACTTGTTTTTCCATCATCTTTCTTCTTTCGCGTTCTGTCTTTCATTTCCCGGTGACCCAATTTTTAAGGCCAACAACAAAGGTACAATTTTGGGTTATTTAATTGATATTAACTCGTTGATGACCTTTTGGGCATTCGCGACGCGATTTTTAATCATTGCTATTGATATTGCGAATTAATTAATTTCAATTAAGTTTTCTTTCAGTGGAAAAGATTTCTAATTTTGTTTGGTTTTTTGTTTCTCTCAAGGCTGCAAATATTTTTAATTTTTTAATGGCGCTTGTAATTGTTATTTGTTTAATTGTTTTAGCTATTTTTTTTTTTTTGCAAGTTTCGCATTCAGAAATTTGTTCGCTGTTTATTTGATTTTATTTTTGTTGTTGTTGTTGTTGTTGAATTTACTCTTAACTTTCTCACAGTGAACGTTGTTGTTGTTGCTGCCGCTGCTCACTTGGCGTAATTAAAATACACTTAACGGTGCTTTGCATTTCGCCTTTTAGGTACATAAGCGCTGAGAAAAATGCCAACGACCTATGAAAAACTTTACAATAGCGAAAATATTCACAAAACGAGGCTATAGCGACGCTTGAATGCTCTACAAAGTGAGAAGCGACTATACAGACAATATGAAAGATAATAATAAATAAATAGAAATAAAAAAAATTAATGCTTAATTAGGCATTTTGCTTATAAAAGTTAGCAAGAAGTTAGCATTTTTAAAAATATTTAAGCGCTTAAATTAACTTTTTAATGAAATTAAGATTTTTTGTATTGCTTTAAGTCGGCAAATAAAAATTATTAAAATCGCCCTTAATTTTTGATATGTTCCTGCTTGTGAAAAATCTGCAAATAAACATAATAAAAATATTTAAAACTTGAACCTTTCAAAAAATTTATTTTTATAAAAATTTGTTTTTTTTTAAATTCTTATTATAGTGGGAAATACATATTATTACACTTTTTTTATTTCTTTGTTTTTTACGCTGCCCCTTATATACAATATGCTTTTTCTTGTAGAGTATCTTAATAAAAAAATCAGCACATGAGGCATTATAATCATAATAATAATAATAAAAAATAAAAACCAACCTGCAAAATGTAGCAGCAACAATTTTTAATAGCTTTTCGCACTGTCGTTTATATTGTTCTTGGCCTTTTTTTGTAGTTGTTGTATAGTTTGTTGTTGTTGTTTGTTTGTTTGCGGCCTGGCGCTTGGCAAACTTTTTTTTGTAGGCCTCTCTCTTTAAATATTTACAGTTAAAACAATTTATGACGTTGAGCACAAAATTTATGGCAGCAAACAGCAAATGGCAAACAGTTAACAACAACAACAACAGCAACAACAACAAAAAGAGAAGTCAAATGGCTGCCACATAGCCAGGCAATTAAATGCACATGTGTTGTGGCAACCCTAGATGCACCACCCACTGACTAAAGTACTGCATCGATCAGTGAGGCAGACACAGTGCATAATACGCATACATATAAGACTCTGCTGCACTGCAAAACGAAGCTAAAAGAAAATACCCTAACAGACAGCAACAGCAGCAACAACAACAACAATAGCCAAGCAGCTGCTGCTCTTCTCAATGAACTTTGCATGCACTTAATTGCTCACGTTGCCAACAACAACAACACCAACAAGAAACAACAACAACATCAGCAGCTATTGCTGTCTGACTGCAAATTAAATTTGATTTAAAGCAGACACAAAAAAGAGGCATTATATAACGGGCCAGTTAGAGTCAGAGTCGGCTTAATTGCACATACATACATACATACGAAGTACTTGAATGCTATTATACAACAGCTATAAATAAACCTATATACATACATACATACATACATACGTATATAAGTCTAGTTACCTTTTGATTCATGTAGTATGGCCTTAAAAATAAGTATTTCCAAGAATTTTGAGCAAGAAAAATCCACAAAATATAATAAATAATTTATATACAAAATGTATCAAAGACAAAAAAAATCCAACTAGTAACATTCAAAGGTATAGGGCATCTTATAGTCGTACATCTTTTGCGTATGCTTAGCTTAAACTTCTTTGCTTGTTTAAGCAGCTAGCCAAGTTGCCGTAGTTAACGGCTTCTCTCTCTCTCTCTTGATGCCCTTCACACAATTCTTGTTACTTGGGTTTTTTTTGTGTGTAATTTATATAATTGGGTCCAAACCGACCTCACGAATGTAACAAGCTGTAAGACTGCGAGGAGGAGGGGAGGGGGAGGGTGAAGGGGCAAGCTGTAAGCTGCGGCTACACTTTATACACTTACTTATTCGTAAATGTGCTTCAACTTATGTATACACAAGCGTGTATCTGTTGGGAATTTCGTGGCTCGGCTTGACTTGAGCTGAGTTGAGTCTTGAGTCTTGAGTCTTGAGCGATTGTTATGAGATTTAGTTAAGTTCATGACGTGCGAAAACAATGAACTTAACCTTATTCCAAATTTATAATATAAACATCTTAAGCAATGCTTTGATTAAGTTGACGATTCTCAAACGTATTACGTATACGTAACGTCGAAACCTGTTTATCAGCAAAAGTTTAGTATATATACTAATTAGTTACACTAAAGCTAAGCTCTTAATGCTCCTTCGTGATGCATTCGCCGACTTGCAACATTGCTGAGGGGCACTTGCACCATCTCGCTGTTGTTGCTTTCTGGCCACAAAAGCTAAACCATGGGACAGCAGCCAAGCAAATGCAACAAAGGCAGCTAAGCTGTTGTTGTTGTTGGCTGGTTATTTGGTCGTTTTTTTTTTTTTTTTGCCGTTTTTGGTTGTTAGTGGCCACTTGCAACACACAAACACACACACACACACACACACACACATACACATCAACAGCAACAGCACGTATCTGAAAAATTGATTAAAGTTCTTGCAACGAGCAAACGGCATCAATTACCTGTTGCGGCTTGCCTGTGGTTTTCGTTTCTTTTTTTGGCGGCCAAGCCAAGAACAACAAAAAATGAGGCAGAAGCAAAGTCAAAGCAACAACTGCAACAACAACAACAACAACAACAACGAAAGAGACAAACGCGGCAGGCAAAGTTAAATATGATTACAGCGCTTGGCTTTTAGTTTCGAAGCATTTTTCAATATATGAGATAAAAAATGAAGAAGAAAATGTTGTTGTTGTTGTTGTTCAGGTTGCTGTTGCTGCTGCTGCTGCTGGTTGCATGTCATAATAATCAAGCTAAAAATTGTTGTGGATTTCGTGAGGCTCTGCGTGTCTCAAGCTACATACATCCACACACACACACACATACATTGGGGAAAGGAAGACTCTTTAAGATGCCGTCTGAGGCAATCAAGTTGCGGGGCTTGGCATAAAGCTTTAAGCATTTCAGATACCCTGGCATCTTCATACATATATATAAGCAATATATATATGTCAACTTAACGACTGCGCAATACTCTAATCAAAACGACAAAATTGGTTGCAGTGTAGTGTGTGTTTGGGGGTATGCCACATAGAAGCAGTCACCCTCCTCGGTTTTTTTTTTTTGTGATTGATGATATTATATTTTCAACATTACTCATGTGTTGTTGTTGTTGTTTTTGTTGTTGCTTGGATGCTGCAAAGAAAGCGCTTAATTGCTTTTGAATGCTTTCGTGAGTTGCATTCGATGCCGTCAGCAAAAAAGCAACAAGAAACAAGAAAACAGACAACGATGACAACAAAAGACAACTCTGAGGCGAATGAGTTAACCCAGAGTCGTTCGCATGTAACAACAAAATTGATGTTCAAAACAACAACAACAACAACAGCAACAAAAACTGTAAAATCATTAGGCTCGGGACCAACAACAAAAACAAGACAAAAAAAACGGCCATAAGACAAAAGAAATGAAAGTTGCGCAGGCGCTGGTGTGCTATGCACAGTTTGACATGCACTGTGTGCAGCTTAAGAGACAAAGCAAGGATATTTCGCTCAGTGTATATGCATACTATCTTCTCTTATACAATGAAAATTCTTTAGCTTTTGCTTAACAACGTTGCAACGTTGCAACGTGTTGCAGGTTGCTGCCAACATTTACTGCTGCATCATTAATGGCGCAGCATTTACAATGGGAGGCAATGCAGTTTGCCCCTCCTCCGCCTTCTTTTTTTTTTTTTTTTTTGGTTGCTTGTTTTTCAAGCGAGGCTGATCAAACAACAACAACAAAAGCAACAGCAACAGGCAACAGGCTGCCAGCAATGTTTATTAGTATTTGTTGTTGTTGTTGTCCAACTGTTTATCTGCTTGTTCTCTTTAGCTACGTTTGCGTCTTCTTCTTCTCTATTCCAAGAATTTAATCAAGGTGCATCTATAAAGAAAAGACCGCAAGCGCACAACAAACACAGTGCTGCCCAAATAGTTAAAGGGCAAAACCAAATAAACATCGACAAATGTGACGACAACGACAAGAACAAGAGCTTACACACACACACACACACACACACACACACACACATACACGATAATGACGTGCCGATAATGAAAGAGCAAGTTGTTGTTGCTGTCGTGAAATCATTTTGTAGATGCGCGTGAGCGATAAAATTTCAACACCTCTTTTTCTTCTTCTTTTTTAGAAGATTTTGCCCGCAAGCAGCAACAACAGCAGCAGCAGCAGCAGCAGCAACAACAACAACAAAGTGCGCAAACTAACAAGCATACACACACACAACAACACACACACACATAAACATACAAACATGAGAGTTCATGAAAAACTAAAGTAAAGTAAAGTACGTGTTGCTTGAGACCAAAGCAAATGCTGCTTGCTTAGTTCAAACACAAGAACACAGAGAGAAAAAAAACCCAATAGAAGATAGTACCAAGAAAAATATGTAAAGATACTTTTCGAAGTATCCCAAAAACTAGTTGGGAATTTTGACACTAAAGATACAAAATTTTGAGCATTTATGAGCTTTTTTGAAAAAATTTCTTGACTAAGTTTAGAAATCTTAAAAAAAGACAAAAAGTAAGAGATTTTATTACTAAACTTTAGGAACTTTTAGCTGTAATCTGTATCTTTAGCCAGCTTATTTTTTAGAGTGTAGCAAACGAGCTAACAACTATATATTGTTGGAAGTTTTCTATTTAAAGTGGAGTTTATTTTATGCTGATATTCGATGCGCTGATTTTGGGCAGGTTGAGAGTTTTCAGTTTTCGGTTTATGAATTTGTTTGGTTTACTTGTTGTTAGTTGTAGTTGTTGTTGTTGTTGTTGCTGCTCTTGGCCACCTGCACAGACATTTTGCGCCAAAGAGTTTCACACGCTCGAGATACGTTTAGTTCTTGGTCTTCTTGGTTTTTTTTTATTTTCATTTTTTCTTTTTTTATTGTTATATCTTTTGTTTTTGCTGTGCTTTGTTTTTCGGCAACAGCTGGCCGATGTTTGGAAAAATCTTCTACACGTTTGCTTGTGCGTCTTTGTTGTTGCTGTTGTTGTTTTGTATCTAATCAATTTGCCGGCACAATAGAGAGATGATGCGGACTCAACTGAGACGACAGCTGGTTGTGACTTTATTGTTTTTGTATCTGTCGGATACACATTTTGCTGAGCCAGGCAAGAACTTGGACAGTTAGACAGATACTTCGTCCGCCTGCCCCCCTCCGGGCGACCAACAATTAAATACAAATTAAAGCAATGCCTTCAGCAGAGCTCAAGTGAAGCTCCACACAGCGCGCATCTACATAGGTCA
Source organism: Scaptomyza pallida (assembly GCA_018152965.1). NCBI lineage: Eukaryota > Metazoa > Arthropoda > Insecta > Diptera > Drosophilidae > Scaptomyza > Scaptomyza pallida. The sequence goes on from JAECXP010000224.1 coordinate 4,731,577, forward strand.
CGCCACGATTGAAGCTAATGAGCGAGATGTTAGGGCTACAGTGGAGCTTCATCAACTATGACAATCTTAAAGTGTAGTTCATGTTCATGTTAGTGTAGCTTGACTGTAGTGCCTTTTGCAGCTGCGCACTGATTATTGCTTTGATTGTTGTTGCTCGATATAATTTGCTTTGGGTTTTGGGTTTTGTTTCGTTTCGTTTCTTAGACTCTACCTGCTTCTTACCTGTATCTGTATCTTTTTATGCTGCGCATCTTATTGTTGTTGTTGTCTGGGACAGGATCGGTTTTTTTTCTGTTTGTTTAGCCAAAACCGGTTCTCAAACACTGCAAAGGCTTCATTTCCTTCTTTATTTTCTGTTGTTCACATTTTTCAGCTGCTTATCTTTTTTGTTGTTATTTTAATGTGTTTGCAACAGATTTGTTACATTTTACACCTGCTGCAAGCAGATACAGTTGTTCTTATCTTTCAACATCAGCAAGGTCACAATTGACGACACATTATTTGTGTTTTCTGTTTGTTTTCAAATATCATTAAGAAACGTTATGCAATGCGATTTTGTCAAAGAAGAAACGAAATGAATGAATCTCAAGGGAACAAAACGAACTTTGTTACAGTGCAAATTCGTAAAAGAGAATAGTTTTTGACAGCATTTTCAAAGTTAATTCGTTTTATGGCTAAGAATCCAAGTTCCACGAACTAGATTATTATATACATCCATCAGATACTTTGATATAGATGTTAGCTCATGACTTGGATTAGTTAAGACTAGAAAACTGGATGCTTGTGCTGTGCTCATATAATATGGTTTATACATATGTACATATATGTAGGTTGGGGGGTTCAAGCTTGACAGTTACTTCATTGCATATGGCTTTTGTATTGTTGTTGTTGTTGCGGTTATGCGGTGCTGCTGGCGACTTCCTGTCACGTCTGCCACATGAAAAAAAAAAAAAAACAGCAGCAGCAAAAAACAAAAGAAAAGAAAAGCAACGCAAAAAGCACTAAAGAAATATGTGCTGCAGGCCTTCTCCAACCCTCTCGCCCGCCCCCTCTCTACCCCTCAATCAAGCAACCATTCATTACAACAACAACAACAACAGCAACAACTGACGACATACTGACAAACAATTTGCAACAAGGCGAACGAAAGTTTTGGCAGCTGCATCAAAAAACACAGAAACCGAAACGAGCCCAAAACACTGAGAAAGTATGCAACCGGACAGAGGCTTACAAATGGCCACAAAGCGTTGATGATAGCCTGGATCCTTGTTGTTGCTACATGCAACATGCAGCATAACGAACCAACATGAAATGAAATTATGTCTGTACGTCGAGTATGTTGCATGTGCAACAATCGCTTTTTCGGCACAGGGTCAACATTTTGGCTGCCTTTTTGGTGACCATATCAAGCTCTCTGTTCCCCCCCATCCCCCCAATAGCTCAATCAAATCGTCGTTAATGTTTTCTTTTTGAACATTTACGCAACGCGTCACTTAACTAAAACATCATCATCATCGTCGCCATCAGCGTCGTCGTCATCGTCTTTTTAGCCACACTGATTGCCTTTTTCTTTTAGCCAATTGTCCGAGTTAGTGATCCGCTGCAAAATCGATTTGCATCCTTGTAAGTCAACGAGCAGCAACAACAACAACCCCCCTCTTGCTCCCTTAGGGACCACCGCCAATGACACCTCCTGCTCTCCCTGTGTGTGAGTTCCACCTAATGCAATTACGCTCAAACTTGAAAGTGTGCACTGGCGATAAATACAAATGGGAATGAGAATAAGCGAATGGCAATGGCAATGGCAATGGCAATGGGCTGCCAACTTGTTTCACAACCAACTGGTTTCTTCTTAACTTTTTTTTGTTCTTCGCTCGTTTTTTATGCTTTAGCTTCTTTCTTTTTGGATACGCTGTTCCCAAATGGCTAGAAGATTATATTGGTTATGTGCTGTCGCGCTTGTTATGCACTGCAAGAAAATCAGTCAAAGTGAAGAAAAATCTGAGAATTTTTATTGATGAAACTGAATCGTATGTTCAGGAAACTATAGAAATGATATAGATAAATTATTCTTATGCCTTTCGGACATACATATATATTTTCCCAAGTGTAAACTTAACACTCTCAAATGGGAATAAAAGTTTATAAAAAAGTACGAAAATTAATTGCTTAAGTTTGAACCCAAAAAAAAAACACCTTTAGTTCAAACAGTTTTAGAGTCATTGCTGCTGCCGCTGGAAACAGTGTATTTGACAGCTGCGCATTGTTTGTCTCCTTAAGTTGTTGTTGTTGTATTTTCGCACTTGACGCCTTCTTGTCGTCATAGCTAGCCAGCGACACATACATACATACATATCTTTGACGTCTTTTGTCTCATTAACATTGTGCGCGCCACACACAATCAGGCAAGAGGCGCAGGCGACAACAGTGTTGCATCAATGACGCACCCACTGTGCAACGCACACACACACACACATACACACAATATGGGTACTAAAAGACAAAGCGAACTTTACTATTATGGACCAGGACTCAACCAACCGCCCGCTTCACCCCCCTTCTCCCCTCCTCTTTTGTCATGGCCAGTGGCAATTTTTTGCTGCCTTGTTTTCAACTTAATATTTTTTTCTCTCTTTTTTTATTCTTTTCTTTGGCAGCTTCTCGTTGTGCTGTGCTGTGTTGTGTTGTGTTGCATTGCGTTGCGTTGCGCTGCGGCGGCAACGTCAATTCTTGACGCAAATTACAAACTGTTGCATTCTGTACGAGCTTGCCCCGTCGCCCCTGCGCTACGCCCTGTTTTTTTGTTAACTTCGCTTGGCAATCTCTCTTTTGCTGGTCGAGCATAAAATTCGTTTTCTCTCTCCCTCGCTTCAATCAGAAACTGGCTTTTCTCGCTACTTCTCGCTGCTGAAATCTTGGCTTACCCTGTAAGCCATTAAGGAATCAACTTGTTTTTTAAGGCTTTAGAGTTGCCACCTTTCGTATACAGGGTATTCGCTTAATCAAGCACAGATTCAACTTTTATCAAGTATACGTTTTTTATTTGTTTTTTTGTTTGTGTCTTTTGTGCTGAGTTTTGTCATGGTTGCTTGTGGTTGTTGCATTCCCATTTGACCCATGCACCATGCATGAGAATCTCTCCCCACTCCCTCCCCCCCCACCACTTGTTTGATGGTGTTGGCCAGCGACCGGCGCTAGCAGTGCAATATTAAAAATGATATGAAATCAACACACAGCGCCCAATGTCAGTGTAAGAGTGAGAGATAGATGGATAGATACGCCCACAACACACACACATCCACACACACACACAAAGACAGACTAGTGAAAGAGTTACTGGACCATGGACAACCCAACCATCCAACCATTCAACCATTCAACCAACCAACAAACACAAGGGGCCAAAATGCTAGAATGAATGGTGGCCCAGAACAAAAACTCAACATAACCAAAGTCACAAAGCTGCTTTTATCAGTATATATACATATATATATATATATATATATGTGTGTGTTTCCATGGCGACGCTGTGAGTGATGTGAATCTTTTAAAGCAACTGATGGACCATGCACACTAAGACACACACACACACATACCAGCAGCAAGCACTCTTTAAAAGATAACTCTACTTCAACTTCAGCCAACTGGCAAAGTTGCATCCTTTGCACTTGGCGTGAATTTTTTTTTTGCTTTTGCTTTTTGCCTGTATTGCATTACTCAGGTTACCCCTTTAGCGAAAATCCTTGCTAATCCTCAAACAACATGTAGAGGCAATCAATTTTTTTTTTCTCGTCAAACGTTAAATACAGCTCTTTACGTTTTTGAAAAGTAATTCTGCTTATAAATAATGCGTGAAAGTTATACTTAAGCTTTACTTTTTGTATATTCAGTTGATGAGTTGGCTTTATGGAATTCAGAGATCTTCTAAGAAAAATTGTTGCCATTTCGTTCGAATAAATAATAAATAAAGATCTACTTAAATTTAAAAAAAAAAAAAAATGAAAATTTTACATTTTGTGACAGAATATTCTCAATGTTTTGCCAAGCGTCATTTGGAAGCAATCAATCTCACCTGTTAACTTGATTTATTCCAATTTATTGTTGGTTAAACGTTTAAGTGTTGTGTTAATCATCTTTGCATGATCAAAACTCCAGCTGCCAATCCCAATCCATTAAATTTTGTTGTTGTTAGCTGCTAACTAACTTAAGTTGTTGTTGTTGTTGTTGTTGTTGTTGGTAATGCATATCCTATTACAGTTTCCGTTTGCGGTTGCAGCAATGAGACCCAAGATGTGGCAACATTTGACTGCAACTTTTGTCATTACCACACCAGCTAGCCTCCTCCTCCACCTCCCGCCCCTCCCCACAACTTGTAGCCTTGAGTCAAGTTGTGATCCGAGAATTATATAGGTTTTGAGTTTAAAGCTACTTTTTACCCATTTTGACTTTGACAAAACAATCAACATTATTCAAAAAAACACACAAACTCGAAAATAAATAATATACAATATAAATATATATATTTTTATATTCAATGGTTAGTGCATTTAACGTTTCGACTAGCATAAATTAATTTTTGACTTTTTGTTTCTCTTTGTCTTTTGCAGCAACTACAACTTGAATTGCAACTAAACGTGGCAGCTGCAACATTGTCCTTCACAATTTGTAATTGAAAAAGTTTTTGCTGTCCTTTTGCCCACACACACATACACATTTTGCCAATATGACTGTCAAATTGGCCAAACTGTTTGGCAGTGGCAGTGGCAACAACAACAGCAACAGCAACAGCAACAGCAACAGCAACAGCAACAATGGCAACAAATCCAATAGCAATGGCATTGGTAGTGGCAACAACAATATGCAACAGCCGGCGCCACCATTGCCTCCACCAAATGCCAATATGAAGCTCATCAAATATTATGATCACAATCATCATCATCATCATCAGCCTGCAGCGATGACCATTTATGGACATGCCTACGACATGGAGGAAGAGGAGCTTGAGGATGATTACGATGACAATATGTCGCTTAGTTCCGCCTGCATGCAACGCAATCATCCCTACAATAACTCACAGCGTCCCCTACTTGGAGGTGGCGGCGATCGTCGTTGTCCTCCGCTCAGCAACAAGAAGAAAGTAGCAATTGGAAGTGGAACTGGAACTGGCATGATGGCAACACCAATGGCTGGCATACCATTGCCGGCAGTGCCACCATTGCCACCGCAACGCAATCATATTGCCGTTGCAACTGGGAGCAGCATTGCCGGCGCCTATGTCTCACCGTATGTGCAACAATCGAAGCGGGACAGCGCCAAAGGACTGCATGGCTTCAATGACTTTGATGCCTTGTCACAGCAATACAATCAGCATCTGCAAAGTAGCCCACACATTGGCTATCCATATGGCAGTCCACCGTCACCGACAGCCCAATCCAGTGACTTTTGTTTCGATAGCAGCAGCAACAGCAACAGCAGACGAGAGAGGGAGAGAGAGCAATCGTTTAAGGCTGTGTCGAGCACAAGTTCAACAGCCACAACCAAATCCAATTGTAGCTCCAATTCAGCTGCTAACGGTTCACCGCCACGCTATGGCAATGTGCCCTATTACCTGGAACAACAACAGCAACTGCAACTGCAACAGCAGCATGCGACACCCTCACGTTTTGAGGATGATTTCTGTACGCGTCGCAATGTGGATTATGTGGGCATTGGTGCAACAACATCTTCTGCAACGCCCGGTCCCTTTATCTTTGGCATCTCGCACGAGCAACAGCAAACGGATTATGGACGCCAGCGTAGCGGCAGCAATGACAGCAACAACACCAACAACAGCAACACCAACAACAGCAACACCAACAACAACAATCTCAATCTCAATCAGCCTGTGATAAATGCAACACCCATCAAGGAGCACAATACGCTGGTAAGCAAGCATCTCTACTCTCTCTAACCCAAGGCCACATCTCTAGCTTCTATCTTTCGTTTAAGTCTTTGTTTTCAAATTGGCCTAAATGCTCGCTGCCTTTTCTAGGCTAATTAGCGTTTGCCAAGTGCCCAATTCTGTCCAACTTTATCTCGTTGCAAAACGGGCCAAAGCACTTGTATAAAACAGAAAGAAAAAAAAGTTGGCCAAAGCGACGCCATTGCAGATAAAATTAATTAGTGCGTTCTATGCAATTATTTCATTCAAGTTTCAGTTTTAATGAGGCAACAAGCAGAAAAAAAAAGTTTCCAACTAACAACTGTCATCTAATTAACATCTTAATTTCTATAATTACATGCTAACGTATGAATGTAATTAGCATTAAATGTTGCAAAAAAAAAAAACGTTGAATGAATTCGAAAAAATATTATTATGCCATTCGATACTAATTGTTCATAATAATCTGTTCATAATAAGTATGCAAAATAAATATATTTATTTAATGTATAATTCTTGCAACCGCAACACTGAGAACAAAACACCCAGAAATTAAAGCGCTGCAAGCAGCTGTTGCAACTTGAGAATTTCACAGCATGCAAAGCATTTTCCAAAACGAGGTGGCAACAATTTCAATGCAATTGATTGTTGTTGTTGTTGCTGTTGGGTCTTAAGAATTTGAAACGAGCTTTCAACATTTTCGTTGCCCAACTGTCTATTCTAATAATGGCCAAGGCATTTCACCTACGGCTTTCACTTTGAGACGAGCAACATTAGCAGAGAAGGCAAACAAACAAACTGATGGACAATATAACGAACGAATGGTTAAGAAAGGGAATATACTATATATATATATTTTGTTTTCTTGCAATGCCAAATGGCAAACGGGAATGGGAAGCAACGAAAGCCCATGTCAGTAGTGTCTACTGTTGGCCAAGTTTGCCTTTCAATGCTCCACACAGAACTTAAGCAGAGTCTTGACTGCATCAACAACAACAACAATGAGAGAGAAAAAAAACGGTAGCTGCACCTTTTCCCACCCGCCACCCTCCTCCTCCCCCCATTAATGCCAAGCAAATTAAAATGTTGCGCAAATAAAATGTAAGAAATTTTCACGTTTTCTTCTTTGGGGAAAGGCAGCAAAAACAAAAACAAAAAACACAACAAAAAAAATCAGTCGAAAAGAAACCGTAGAAAACTGTTAAGGAAAATGGCCAGAAAAAGAAGAAACTGGATTGCAAATGCGCCAAGCAATCGGAGCACTCCGACAGCACTGAGCGAAATTAAAACACATTTCGTAAATTAATAATGAAATGAATGCATAAAGCCGAGCAAATCGTCCAACAAATGGCCAACGGGCAATGGCCAAAACACCCACACACACCCACACACAGCCACATACACACACTGTCAAATTGAGCGACACGCTTATGTAGAATATAATGTTCTAACCCACAAATCGAGCGGCTAATGAGGCAACTTAAAAGTGCACTGCAAACTACAACCGAATTGAACCGTTCCGAACCAAAGCGAACCAAACCGAAAAGCGGGAGGCACTTAAATATGTAAATTGCGCTAATGTAATGCTTTTTGGCGCCTCGCTTGCCATCAATATTAACTAAACTACATGTGTGTGTGTGTATGCATGTACGTATATGCATTTGATTATATGCTAACATTCGCGCTCAAAGTAACATTAATGCCATATGCATGAATTGCAATTAAGTTTTTGACTTTTTATCTCTTTTTCCCCAAGCGTTTATAATAAGAATTTATAATTTGTAAGTTTGATCGATAACTTCGTTCGTTTTTTCGCTTTCGATAAGAATCGATAAATGTATTATTCGTGTCATTATCGATACAATTCGATAACTGATCACATATGAGGATAACTTTTAATACGTGGGTTGAGTTTCCTGCAGTAAATCGATAAATGAAGTCGTACTGCCACTTTCGATAACAATCGATAGCTTATACAAATAGAGTTTGTTGCAGCTGATCGACAACAGTATAATCATCAATCGAGAACCAATTAAAATAATAAGATAACTTTTAATATGTGAATATAGATTACTGCAGTTTATCGATAGCTTTCGATTGTGGTTTTTCTTGTTGCAGCTTATCGAAAACATTATTTGATAAAAATCGATAACTAACTACGATAAGCCACAATTTAGAAGGAATTATTAAGAATTAAGAATTTTTTGATCATAATAAGATCCTTCAAAACTTGTTAAAGCACAAAAAAAAAATCCCCATTTAGTGCATCCAAAGCAACTCCAATTTCAACATGCTGCACCTGACTATATAGTTGTGGTGTAAGAAGGGGTATTCAAATGCGGTAGTCGTAGTAGTAGGAAAAAGAAATTCGTAATTGCATTTAAGTTGCTTAATTGCCAGTCTGCCTTCAAGGTGGCAAGCCAAGTGCTCTTATCGTTGCTGTAATTGCCTACCGTTGGCAATTAATGGCTAAAAAAAAACAGAGAGAAAAAGAGAGAGGAGAAAGTACAACAAAAAAGAGATGAAAGGTGTATTTGTTTATATATATTACGATATTGCTTATAGCTGTGTGTAAATAGTGCTTAATGACGTTTGCTGTTGTTGCTATTGTTTTTGTTGTTCAATGCTCAATATAAAATTATATCAAATTACCATTGCCAATTGTCAATTGGCTTTCTCTCTGTTGAGTTCACCTGTTAGCTGTTTGTGTGTGTGTGTGTAATCTGCCCGTTTGCCAGATGTACTTTTGCTTGAAACCAGTTGACTTCATCGATTGTCAAGTTGTCGTTTTCAATTCCAATTTTCAATTCCGATTCCGCAGTCGATGGCGGGCCAGGCCAGGCCAAACCAACCCATCCTTGGCAGCAGGCACAAACAAGACAAGACAATAAATCGAGTCTATAAATACATAAATAGCTGTTCTTGGCTGTTCCACATGAGACGACACACATCACGAATTGTGAATTGTGTGTGCATTGTGCATTGACATCGTATCTTCTCCACAAGGTTGCGGTTTATATATATATATACATATATATATATTGCACCAACAACTTGAATGCTACTTACTACTGCAATAACGAGAGGGAGACAAAGAGAGAGGGAGAGTGGGAGGGAGAGAAAGCAACAAGCACAAAAAAAACCTAATCAAATCAGCTTAGAAGCAAAATCAATTGCAAAAAGAATTGTAATAAACCGTTTGAAGCTTATTGCAACGAAGAAACAGAAACGAATTCTAAAAGAGTTTTCAACCTGATTAAAAGTATAATTTTATGGTCAATTCAAGCTTAAAATATATATATCAGTTTTGATTGCTTGAGAGCATCAACAAGTCGCTAGGAATAAATAAAAAATTTATATTGTATATTCGATTTGCTTTAAAAGCTTCTGCGTGATTTAGTTCGCCTTTGCAGGCAATGCCTATTCAGGTTGCATGCAACTTGTTTATTTATTATCGATTATACTATATGTATACACAAACTCTAGCTTTAATTCAATTAGCACAAAAGCAAAAAAAAATATACAACAATATCCAATTCTTTCTACACTTTAAATATTTATGCACATGTTGAAATTTATGCATAGGTCAAGCATAATTTATGATTATAATTTTGTTTTGTTTTGTTCGATTTGAAAGGTATTAATTCGATTTAATTATTGACCTCACATTAATTACATTTAGTTGCGTTACATTATTAAATTTGATTAAGCTAACATTTTATTTGACCTAAAAATTTAAATAATTATTGTTAGTCTAAGCATGAAAAGTTGGGATTAACTGAGTTGGCCAATGACAGGGCAGTTGCAGCTGCCACCAAATGTTGTCTTGGGTAATTGAAATCAATACTTAATGCTTTTTTATTGCTTGCATTGTTGTTGTTGTTGCTGTTGTTGTGGCTATTGCCACACATAGTTAAGTTGTCGAATCGCGTCGCTCTGTCTGGCAACTGAGCCAGTGCCAAAGCCAGTGCTAAAGCCAGAGACACCGTCAGATCCAAAAATGAGCAACGATGCGATTCAGCTGCTTGACCAGCAACAAACTCCACATTTGGCTATAAAAAAAGCTAGTTCTCAAGCCAGCTTATTAAGATATGATTGGCCTAAAAAACCTGATTTATTGTCATTAAGTTATTGACAATAAGAAATATTCATTCTCGTTTTCATCACAGCCATTATTTTTAGCTTGTTTATAGCCAAATGGTTATCACTGCAGCTTCCAGTCTGACCATGAGGCACAATTACAACAGTTGTCGTTGTTGTTGCCACACTGTTGCGACTCTTGTGTGTGTGTGTGTGTTTTGGAACTCTCGAACTGCTTAGCTTCACTTCATGCTGCAGTTGTTAATAAAATTTACGCCGCACAAGTCTCTTCGCCCTTCTCACTCCCCTCTCCTCGTGCTCCATCTTAAACTTGTGCATTATTTGATTAAAAAGTTTGTTTTTTTTTTTTTTTTTGGATGGGGAGGAGTTTAGTTTTTAAAGTCGATAAGCACTCAAAGACAGACAGAGAAGCTGTTGCTTTGAATGCTGTCTGCTTGGCCGTCTAATGTTTTCTGGTGCAAAGTTGGCAGTTGCCAGTTGCCAGTTGGCAGTTAGTTGTTGGTAGTTGGCAATTGGCCGTGTATTTTTTTTTTTTTTGGGGGGGGGGGTATCTGGTCGAGCAGTTAAATGTTGTATTTGGAAGGTGTCATCGCTGTCAAACTTTTTTGTTTGTTAAAGTTAGCTATTGAATGATGAAGGCGGCTTCTGATAAAGGTCAAAAGCTTTGGCAATTAATTGACATAAAAATGCACAAATAAAATGTGCAGCATTTGGCCAGAATGTTGGTTAAATGTAATTTGAATTAACTTTATGGCTGGTAAAAAAATTCACTTGTATATTTCCCATGCGCAAGCGATTGCAAATGATGCACAGTGTGTGTGAATAGCTATAAACTTGTGTTGAAAAAGCCATTGTGGTTTTATGAGGTTCGACAACGCTGTTAGTACACTGCTTACCGCAAGTAGCTTGATGCGGTTTACTGTGGTGTTAAGTGCGAAATTGGGGTCGTCGTCATAGTCATAGTCAAATCCGCCTTCGCCACCAACAACTATGAAGCTGAAAATGAGAATGAGAATGAAAATGAGGATAAGTCTCTGTTGCGTTGTAGTTGGAGCTGAATCTGAAGCTATGTTCATGTGTTTGAAGCGATGGGAATGTGGAGTGGGTGGGTGGCAATGTGGCCAGAATCCGCAACAAGGCTGCACACAGTAGTTGCGGCTGGATGCTATTGCATGTGTAATTTGCTGAATTTTTAATTATGACACATGGCTCACGACCAACGAGCCAGCGAGGCAGCGAGGCAGCTTGGCAGCGAGCGAGAGAGATCAGACTGCGACATGCAGACAGACAGACAGACACACACCGGGACCGGGAAAGAGACAGCGACATGTTGTAGTGTGTCAGTCAGTAATCAGTGAATACTTAATCCGCCATGTTGCAATGTTGATTTGGCAGTTGCAGCAGCAGCAGCAGCAGTTGGCGTTGGCGTTGGCTGCAACGAAAGCCGCTTAAAGGCTCACACTAAATCAATTTCGTATGAAATGGAGCCATATTTAGATTGCAATAGTGCTGTCACTTACAACAGATGCGGCACATGATAGATAGATAGATATACCATGAAGACCCTAAATCACACACAGAAAATAAGTTTTATTTGATTTACGTTAATTAACACATTTCGTTTTTTTCTCTTTCTTTCTTTCGGTTTTGATTAACAAAGTTTTGCGCTTTGCAGTCGCTTAGCATTAGTTATTTGTTCAGCTTATCGACGACTTTGTGCGCAAAGATAAGCCATAAAATGTAATTGCCTTGTGTTGAAACACAGTTGCAAACGATTATTACAACATTTGTTCAAGTAGCCATAAATATGAACAACTGGTTTAACATAATTGTTTGCAACGCATAAAACGAATAAAATAATATAGAATAAAAAGGCTTTCTGAATCACTTAAAAAATCTAGTTAATGCTTCTATCTACTTCCACATTGATGTGGCTTAATGGCCACAACAAGAGTTCATGACAATTTTGTAAGTTTTTTATTACTTTTGGCTACGAACAAATGCCACAAAGCTGCAATGGATTACATTTTTGGCTTCTGCTGCAGCAGTTTTGTGTTCATAACTTATACGCACTGTTGCATCCTCGTACAATATACAAACATTGCCTTGGCTTGCGCTCTCTCTCTCTCTCTCTCGCACTGCTGCCGCCGCTCACTGCATTCTGCCGCTTGCAATAATAATTTGTATTTCTCTTGCGATTTTTCACATAGTTTTCGAACCACAGTCGCCGTCGCCGACGTCTATGCTCCAATTGCAGCTATTGTGTGCTTATCACCCAACCCCCTTTTGTCTCTCCCTCTCTCTCTCTATCTCTCACACAAATAGTATGCGTCGCGTGTGTTTTTTTGCATTTGAATTTTTATTGCATTTTATGTGGTTTCTGGTTTTGGATGCCCGTCGCATTTCTTGCGTTTTTGCTTTAACGCGCAAAAGTATGCAACAATATAAATAAACAACTCGAAAAAAAATGATGCCATGCGAGACGTTCGTTAACTGAACTACCCTGTGAAATAGTGGGAATCAATATAATGAATTTAAACATGATTTAAGTTCTTACAAAGTTTAGTGAAAATTGTTTCAGTTTAATAAATTAACAAAATTTACCCTTTATATACCCTTTCTCCACATATGCATAGGGTATGCATAACATTGCATATGTGTATATGAAAAATTCCAATATATTCCAATTATATTGACCGTTTTGGACTTTGTGACGACACCCCAACGCCCTCCACTCCCCACCCACCCCATTTGCAACTGACATGGTGCGATTCGTTTAATTGGCTGCCCATATATATATGTTGTTTTCTTTTGTTGTTGTTTATTTTCGTCGTCGGGTGTTGAGCTGTAGGTTCAATAACAAATTTCGTTCAATTAATGCAAACGCTTCGACGCCTTTTAGCCTTATGCATATGCATATGTCACACACACATATTGTGTCTGTGTGTGTGTGTGTGTGTGTGTGTGGACATATTGGCAAACATGTACCTGTCGTCCTTGTTGTGAATGTTTTCGTATATTGTATTCATTTTGGTTGCCTTTTTGCTTTATTTTTTTTATTTTTTGGATTGATCAGCGGCTTTTGCATGAGCCCAATCAGCTGTTGGCAACAAATAACAACAACAACAAAACGTCTTTCTTTGTGTTCAGTGTGGGCGCAGCAGCATTGTTCGTGGGCGTAACAGTATGCTGTTTGGTCCAGAAAGATATACAAATAATGCAATTGTCACAATTGTCACATAACTAACATATAACTTCACAACCCCATGTCACATGGCATTCGCTATTATACACTTAGCTGCCTGTGGCATTATGGCTTTGTGTGGCATTCAGCCACAAATAATCATAGAAGTGCATGCGATGTTCGGCAATGCCACATTGCTGTTATCATTATTATTATTATTGTGCTGTTGTGGCACACAGCTACGTGTTGCGTGTGGCAATGCCTCTCGATACCAAGAAATTACATACAGAATGCATTATGCATTGCATATTGAACAGACAACTGAGCTACGGAGAACACCAACAACAACGAAACTTAAGGCTCACAAAATGACAAATGCAGAGATTCCGATTCCAGCATTCAGCATTGGATTTTATAATGCCAGCACGATACACGACACGCCAGTCGGATAGGCAGGCAAGCAGGCAGGCAGGCAGGGAGGGGGTTGACAGGCAAAAAACAAACTGTCAACGTGCCGGATAATGCATTGCAAATGATATAAGCTAATCAATATATCCAATATCCAAACGATTTCTAAGGAAAGTTCTTAACAATGTTCGTGATGTTACGTAAGCGCTGTTAAGTGTCGATTTTACTCATCAAATTTTGTTTATGCTGTTTATTGCGTAAAAAATTGATTAATTTGAACTAATAACAATGGGTTTCAGCTTGTCAGCGCACTATAAAAAGTAAATAAAATGAATAAATTGCAAACAGGTTGGGCTACTCCTCTCTCTCTCTCTCTCTCTCTCTCTCTCTCTCTCGCTCTTGTCTCAATTTCCATGCTGTGTTTGGGTGGAAAATTAAATTAAAACGTCGTCATTTCCTAACTGGCCAAAAAAAAAAAAAAAAAAAAAAAAAAAATATTTTGCCGAGCGCATAAAACGAAAGTCAAAGCTTCAAGTTGGGAAGTTTTTGGCATCAACTTTTTGTGTAACAAACTTTCACATTGTGTGTTTGTGTGTGTTTATGTGTGTGTGAGTGCGTCTTAAACTAAATAAGCCCTCAACGAGCTGCCAGCGAATGTCAAACGATACTGGGAACCTTCTGCAACTCTTAAGCTTCAAGCCCAAGTTGAAGTTGAAGCTGTAGCTGTAGCTGAAGCTGAATGCTTTCGTTCTTGAGCTTTTTTTTGGTCCAGTTCGATGCTCGTAAATGTGCAACTTTTTAATAATTTCATTCAAGTCAAGCCGCTTGGCCGACCCAAAACCCGCCCCCCCGCCCACACCTTAAGTACAGCACAGTTGCCCCGAGGTGGTACCATAAAACTACTTGGTGGTTTTTTAGTTTTTGTGCTTTTCTTTTGCCTTTGCTTTTTTTGGGGTTTGCTTGTGCGCAAAAGTTTTTGGCGCCTTAACCCGTAAACTTGGCTAGCAAGCTGACTCAAATAATTGTTGTAGAAATATGTATAAGAATGTTTATGCATAACTATTGCCAACAAAAGGAGAAAGAGAGAGGGAGGGGGAGAGAGAGAGAGAGAGAGAGGGGACGCTACATTATCTTTTTGGGTTGTCGTTTCTAGCCAAACACTTGAGTTTTCGGGGTTTTTTCTTTTGCATGCAAGCAAAGTGCAAAAAGTAATCATACAAAAGAGATCGCAAAGAGACAAAATAAATCACAGCATTACTTAAAGCAATGCAACTCGAGCAGCAGCCGACTTTATTGTGTCAGAACTCAGCATTCAACACTCAAAGGACACCAGACGAAGTGAAGACAGCAACAGCAACAACGTCGCCGACGACGACGATGACGACGATTTCCTTTTCATGTATAATTTAAAAAGTTATTTAAGCAGTAAGACAGTGAGGTGAGGGGACAGCAGGGGCAGGGCAAAGACAAAGTTAACAGACGAGAAACAGAGTCAAGAAATCAAATAAAATATTGCATAAAAAGTCAAAGTGCGCGACATTTCAGTTCCTTTCGCTCCAACACTTTTACTTTGCACACAGGAAAAAGAAACAAAAAATAATAATACAAACGCGAACGCAAAAAAATGCATAATCAAATGTTGAAATTTATGTTTTCACGTGAATGAAATATAAAATAAAAAAGTAAGTGGGGTCTAGTTGAGATATCCTGACAAGGAGTTGCTCTGAGGCCATCCCAAAGCTTTCGATTGCCATAACTTTGTCAAAACTAGCTCGATTTTCAAATGCAATACTTTAAAAAATTTGGTTTGAGCTCTAGTAAAATACAGCATTTAAATCTGAAAAAGCGATTTTTACTAATTTTTCATCCCAAAAACTAATAACAAAAATTCGACTCGGAGTTTGATAAAACTTTCGTCAAAATGTAGCTTATTCGTCATTTTTGATAAGACTCAAAGTTGAAGTAGGTAAAAAAACAATCTCACATGGAGTCTATGGATACAAACTTTTATTGCACCAGCCACAAAGTCTCTGAAATTCACTTCATATTCAAGATTTTAGAGAACTTTGAATATATATTTCTAAACTTCAGTTCATTTTCAACACCTTGTCAATGGAAAACATGCGGCGGCACTTTTTCTTCTTTTTTTTTTTCGTTTCGCACAAAGTTTGGCCATTAAAAGTTTGGCATGTAAATCATACTGCATGGCAATACGCACACACGCACACACACACTTTAACATACTCGTATTTGAAAAAATCTTGAAAAAATGTAAATGGGTCAGAAAGTTGCAAGAAAAATGTTGCCAAATGTCAGCACACAAATATCTATGTATATAAAGTTTAAATACATTTCAAAAATATGAAAATCAGCGAATAGCTTCACAAACATTTTTGATTGCAACAACAGCTGTGCAGCAAAGGGGGGAAGGGTGTGGCATAGCAGCACGCCCTCTACTCACACACACACACACTTTTTGGGTCACATTTTTGCTATACAAACTTGGAAGGGGTGGGGGGGGAGGAGAAAGGAGGGCAGACTAAAAAAGCTGTTGACAGTCGCATGAATTGTAATTTACATGGCCCAAAAAATGGCATCGTAAACTCTTGTTATTGCTCAGTGTTGTTGTTGTTGTTGTTGTTGTTCTGTCTGGCTGTGAAATGTGGGTTGGGGGACTGCGGGGTGTTCTTTGGGCCAATTGAATAAATCGCCAGGGATGCGACAATACGTACTCTCTACATACTATAGCACTTTCCCTTTTGCCTACCCCTACATTATGGGAGTACTACTTACAACCTCGGCCATTAACGAGGAGGACGGCGAGGACGGTGGAGAGGTGTGCAAACTTTGTTTTTGTTTTTGGTGTGCACATGTGCAAACTTGTGTTTTTGGCCAATAATTTTTTTTAGAAACAACGAGTGTGTAAATATATTTGTTTAAACACTTAGAGAAAATTGTAATGACATATAGAAAACAACATAACATATATAAAAGAATGTTAAAATCAATTAATGAATTCAAGAATTCTACTTAATTCTAATTTGTTCGCAAGGATCTTCCCATATATCTTTATACATCATATATCTCAGTGTATGCTGTGTATTTATGACAGAGTTAGCTGAGAGGGGTGAAGAGGAGAATGGGGAGGGAGGTTTAATGCGCTAGGGTTTGAGTGTGTTAAGCGCAGCTGCTGTCAGCAATATGAAAATAAAATCGATGAAATTATCATTTATGGATTTGCCTCTTTTGTAATATATATATTTTTTTGTTCTTTATGCTTTAAATATTTCAAATAAAAGCATTGTTTGCAACTGTATGTATGTGTGTGTGTGTGTAATAATAAATTTCAAATTATGTGACATACAATCAATTTTTTAAACAATTTTCATGTCAAATTTTGGTGACCAAAAATCGAATTTTGAGTGGAACGAAACTTCCGATTGTCATAACTTCGTCAAAATTTATCCGATTTTCAAATGCAATACATCAAAAGTCTTGTCTTACGGTCCAAAAATTGCATTTAAATCTAGAAACATATACAAATCTAAATTTATTTTATCACAATCGAATGCAATTTGAGCTTTAGTTAAATTCATACCAAAATTGTTTATTATATTTTTTGTTATACACCGCATTCATTTAATGGCTTAAGAATTTAATGTTATTACAACCTGAGTAAACCAAAAAAAAAAAAAAAAAAGGGCGAGAAAATATTTAAGCTTTACCGAAAACTTCTTACTTTTTGATTTGTATTTGCAGATGTGTGTGTGAGAGTTTTAAAAGCGTTGCCATAGTTGGCAAAAAAAAAGGGGGAGGAATATATTGTTAAGCAACACACTTCGTCCCTGCATTTCAAATATAAACTTTATACTTTATACTTTGCATTTATGCCCACATATTAAAAAGTTTAGCCCAGCATTGTACAATGTGGTCAAGCACTTAAAACAAAAATCAAATTAAAGAAAACAAAAAATACAAAAATTGCAAATTTTTACTAAATGAAAAGCTTGAACAACTTGCAGTTGATCTTAATTAATTTCACTTGGATATGCAATTTTATTGTATTTGATACTTTTTATTTTGCAATTGTTATTTACTTATTGTTATTTTTCATTAGTTTATTAAATATTGAAGCTGATACAAAGGCAGTTTCCGCTGACATTTGGCCATTGTGCAACATTTTTGCGGTTCTAGGCGGGACACAAAGAGGGGGGCAAAAAGATGACATTGCTATAACTAATTATGTTTACGCACTAAATTGACATTTCAGCAAAAAGCAATTGGCCCGCAAATTATAATCAAAATAATAATCATAATAATAATAATGGAAATGGAAAACGTGTTTTGCGGTCGAAAAATAAAAAAACTCTCCAAAAAATATTTGTGGCAATTATTTGATTAATATTTATAGCTGAAAATGTTCAGCAAAATTCTCGGATATTTGCAATATTAACAATGGCATTTTTTTTTTTTTTTGCGTGAAATCTGTTTATTTAGTTGTTGTGCTAGTTTAGTTAGTTAGTCTACAACAACTACAACTATTTCAAATAGTTTATTTGGCCACAAAATCATATCGAGTTACCTGCAACACAGCACAATCGTGCGTCCTGTCATTTTCGAGCTAAAATTATTGTCTAACAACAGCTAAAAACGCTGAATTAATATTTGTGTGTAAGTGTGTGTGTGTTTGTTTTTGATTTTGTTATGTTTGGCTGTTTTCCTATTTTCATTTGCGGTTTAATTTGACCACAAAAACAATATGAAAGCAAACTTCTATTACGATGACGAGAACGAGTACGACTACGAGTACGAGTACGCGATGTACATATGTACATACATATTATTATCGAGCACAAAAACGCCAAAAAAACATATTTGCTTTTGTGTCAATGTGTGTTGCACTGTCAGAGAGAGGGATGTACGGGGTGTGTGTGTGTGGGTTTCACTGTGCTTGCGAAACAGTTTTTCGCCACAGTTTTCATAGTTTTTCACATGCGTTTTGAGCTGACGTCAGCGCTTTTGTGTAATAATACTGTACAACAAGCATCAGTTTGGTTTCACTAACTTGTACTATACACATACAAACATATATATGCTA
The DNA here is from genome assembly GCA_018152965.1 of Scaptomyza pallida. Classification (NCBI taxonomy): domain Eukaryota; kingdom Metazoa; phylum Arthropoda; class Insecta; order Diptera; family Drosophilidae; genus Scaptomyza; species Scaptomyza pallida. The sequence continues at coordinate 4,750,288 of JAECXP010000224.1, forward strand.
CAAGCGGCAACTAACAAACAAGCATGCACCTCATTTACCAACCTCCCCCTCCCCACACTCCCTCTCTCTTTGTCTGTCTATGTGTGCCAAAAAAGGAAACTCATTTTGTGGCCATACTTTTGCCCAACATCTATTGTTGTTGTTGCTGTTGCTGTGACGGTTTTTAGTTTTTGTGGTCTTTGTGCCACACGATCCTTTTCCCCTCCCCTTACTCTGTCTCTCTGCCCCTCTTGCTACACCTCACAGTGTAACTCTTTGATGCAATAAGTGGCATGGCATTTAATAGACCACAATTTCGTTTGCTTTTGTTGCCAACGAGCTTCCCGGCAACGTTGCAAAGCACGCAACAGCAACAACAACAATTACAGCAACAACAACAGCGCGTCGAACTTTACCAATAACGGTAACAACAATTATGATTACCAACAACTACAGTTAACGTAACAATTGTCGAAACAAGCTAAGCCTTCTAATTGCAATCGGTTTAATCACGTGATCAAAAACTTCAAAAATTAAAAACATAAAATTTTTTTTTTTTGTATATCATTTGCTTCAAGAAAACTTTTATTTTGAAACAGCCTAACAAAAAAATTATTGAAAATAAAATACCTAAAGAAACCTTCATTGAACATCCTTTTCTAGAAATGACCAAAGCTCTTCAGTCTTTTTTTCGTGTTGCTTTCGCAGTAAACGTCTTTAGAGCATTTGGAGTCAAGTAGACCATGACTAAAATAACAAGTCGTGCGCAACAAATTGTAAATTAAATTTAACTTTAACGCACAAACAATCACACGCACACACACACGCATATAAAACTGCAAAGTTTCTTATCAAGAAATCAGTACAAATGAAAAAATACGTATACGCAATATGTGTTGCACATAAATTTTGTTGTACAATTTGTAGGCAGGCAACATCTTAAAGCCTTATGACCACTTCTCACTGAAGGGGGACCAACTTTCTTGGCCATTTCGTTTTGGCAGTTGCTTGTGATATTATCGTCTAACAAGCGGAAAATGCCGGCAACATCTTAGCCAGCCTTTACTCAGCAGCAGCAGGAAGACAAGAGTCCCACTTTCTCTCTCTTTCTCACTCGCTTGGGCAGACGAGAACGACGCACAGCAATTTAGATATTGATTTAGATAGCGCCTGTAAATGCTTATGTATTAGTTACGAATAAAATGTATAAAGCCGTGCAAGGGAGGCGGGAAGGAAGGATGTGTATCTGTGAATATGGCACTTGTTACTGTTGCGATATCCTTGTTGATGTCGCATTGAATGTGCCTTCGTGTAATTGGCAATTGTTAAATGATTGATTTGACATTTTCATTGAATCATTTGCTGTAAACTATCGTTAATTAATTGGACTTCACACACACACACACACACAGAGAGACTGAGAGATAAATATGCAATTAATCTTAGCAAAATAGAAATGAATTGTCAACGGTTTTTGTTTTCACAGCTGTCTGTCGCAGCAGCAACCCAAAGGGCAATTTCACTTTAGCTAAGTAAACTGCAAAGCTAAACAGTTTTATTTTCCAAGTGGCTGTAGCTTTTCTTAATGATGTGATAAGCAAGAAAAGCAGCGGCAAGATAGAGAGTGAAAGAGAGAGAGTTTTTCCTCTTAAAGACTTAGCTTAAACCACAACTTATTTGCTGCTGTTAAGATGCTTAAAGGCTGAAAAGAAAATGAAAAAAATGATCATCATATTAACAACAGAATTTCTAAGATATTTTAATGACAAAATGCATACATTTTGAATCAATATGGATTAAAAATATTTAAAAAATTTTTTTTTAATGAAATTATATGTTCGGTTGCCCACTCACACACACATATGTACATATATATTTGTAGCTAATTGTAAATAGTTAATTTTACACAATTTTTGTTTGTTTTATTTAATTGAATTCGATTAGTTATATCCAATAATCGCCTCTACACATCGATCGTCCCGCTATAATTGTTGTTGTAATTGCTTTTTGGAAATTTTTTCTTGCCGCATATAAATTAAAATCATCTGGTCATCAATAAAGCGACTTAATTCAATTAAATGCAATTCAATTAAACAGAATACGCAAAAATTTTCATTTTTGTTGTTGTTTCTTGTTTTTGTTTTAATCGTTGTTGTGTGCAACAATTTGATTTCGAATAATTAATTCAAGTGCAGATTGTTGACCATTTAACAGTAGCGCGTTCGCCCAGCTGGCCATTTATAAAATTTTTGTTCGCGTGTGCAACAGCAACAAAAGCAACAAAAAACAACAACAAGAACAATGAGCTCAAAATGCAAAAATTGTAGATTGCAACAAAGCGCGCGTTAAAATGTGCGAATTGTGCGAAAAACGCAGCGCATAAATCAAAATTGTATTACAAAATGCCACTCAACAAAACAATTTTCACATTTATTTATTTACATGCTGCAGCAGTGGCAGCAACAGCAACAGCAAGCAGTAGCAGGGGCAGAGTCCGTTGCATTGCACACAAATAACTGAATTTTAATTAATTCTTTATTGTTGTCCAGCTGCAGCAACAAGAAGAAAGAACTAAACCAATTAGCTTAGCTGCAGATGAGCGCAGCTAGCTGTAACAATCAGTCTGTTGTAGTTGCAAGTACTTAATACTTAGTATATAGCTCTCTGACTCCGACTCCGTGGCGTATACGCAATGCTTGAAATGTTTTCTACCCCTGCCTCGAAATGCTTGTAAATGTTGTTGTTGCTGCTGTTACTTTGCTTGTTGTTGTGCAGCTGTCGCAAAAGATTTTTGCATTGCCTTGCGGCATTGTTGTTGCTGCTGTTGTTGTTGTTGTTTTCATCGTCTTTTTCGTTGTCGTCTGCCGCCTTGACTAATTTATATGTGCATATTAAATTAGCCGAAGTCGGCGTAAAGTGTCGCGCTTGGCATTAGTTCACACCCAAAGACACACACAACAAACACACACACACACACACTTTCTCACTCTCTTTCGCTCTCTCTCTGTGGCACAACGTTTCAAACTGATGGCTTTTATTATTTAATTGACAGTCTCAGGCGGTTGTTTCCTCTGTGTCGCATACGCTTCGTATGCGCAATGTTTCATTTGTGAAGATGCGGCATCAAATTGAGTTTCAGGCGTTGCCCAGCACTGCCAAACAAATCTGTCTTTCTCTCTCTCTCTCTCTCTCTCTCGCTTTATGCACAATTCGGTAATTAAGTAACCGCTAACCAAATGTACACACACATGTATGTGCGTGTGTGTGTGTGTGTGCAATTTAACAAATGCAAGCTGCTTGCTAAATGGAATGCAGATTATATTTTGAAGACGTGTTTAGAGAAATGAATGGTTGAATTTAGTTGCGATTAAGTTTCAAAGTTGCGTCGAGTATAGTTGAAGGATCTTAAAGCGAAACGAATGCTAAATATTCCCCTTGAGAATCCATTGAATAATTGCCAATTAGTGCGGAGAAAAGGATGCCACATTTTGGCCATTGTCTTGCTCAATTTCAATGTCGAACTTAATGCAATAAATGCAAACTTGTTTATCAATTGTTAATTTTTAGAAACATTTTTCTCTCTCTTTCTGCAGCAACAATCTCTAAGCGATACAAGCGCGGACAGCGGCAAAGGTGCAAAGTTTTTATTGCGAAAACGCAAATCAAAGAAAACAACAACAACAAACATAGCAGCAACTGCCACAACAGCAGCAGCGACTGCGAATGGCGAACACAAAGGTAAGACAAGAGACACAAAATAGCAAAAAGTAAAAATAAAAATAAAACAATCGCAACAAAGTTTTTACTGCAAATTGCCATCATTTGTTTGAATTGTATTTAATTAATTGCAAAATTTGCCAACAACTAATCTTGAATTCTCACACTTTTTCACCTTTACTCTTCTCTTAAATCTTTTAGGTAAAAAGGAGAGAACGCAACCGTCAATTAAATGCGTTCTGGTTGGCGATGGAGCTGTTGGCAAAACCAATTTGATCTTGTCATATCTGGAGAATCGATTCAATCCGGAGCATGTGCCGACGGCATCAGATATTTATAACGGTAAGTTTGCGAACCGTGAAAAATTGTCCCTCTCTGCATGTATGTGTGTGTGTGTGTGTGTGTGTGTGTGTGTGTGTGAGAATATTGATTGCCTTCGCCCCTTGTTGCCGTTGTTGTTGGTGTTGTTGCTTGTCGTCGCTTGACGCTGACTGCGCTTTTCAACAGGTTTACTTAACGGCATTTTTCGGTACGTACACACGCACACACACACACACATACACACATACACTCTCAAGCATCTTTGTGGCAGCAGAAGCAGAAGCTGGGAGCCGCCTTCGACCTTCGACTGCCTGCCTACGTATATGAATTTTTCATTTTGTTGAAAACCAATTTGTGAAATCTTTACTGAGTTTCCGTGTGAAGGATGCAGCGCGCTCCGCATTTCAACTGCGATGTTCTGACTGTACGTGTGTGTGTGTGTGTGTGTGCGGGGCCAGTTTCAGCAGCTGACGGAAGTAGGCGAAAATTATGTTCAACTGAGGCCTGCAGGCCATTCACACACACCCACACACACACCCGCCCTGACACTCCTACTACCAGCTTTCTGCTTCACTGGTTCCCCCGGCTAGGCAGAGTGGCGGCGGGGTTGGGCAGGGGTGGGTGGGGCATACAGGATTTCAGGCAGGATGGCAGCTTCATTTGACTTTCACTGCTTCCGCATTTGCGCGCTCTCATTGCCATATGTGTGTGTGTGTGTGTGTGTATTAGTAGGGTGCGCCTTGTGCCTTGTGTGCTATTCACGAATTTTAATGAACGGAAAATTGAAATTTGCGGTTATTCAAAGCAACAACAAGAACGGCAACAACAGTAGCAATAACGATGACAGCAACAACAACAACAACATGTGGCAAGGCAGCAGCTGCACAGAAACAACAAGCGCATAAAAATGGCAGACGCCTTTGGATTCCTTTTTTGCCTCCTGTTTTTTTTTTTTTTTTTTTTTTTTGGCCTTTTGTCGCTGCTGCCATCTTTTTACTACATAGCCTTTTATGTCTCAACTTGTAGGCACTTGCACTGCAAGTGATTGAATTATGTTGTGCCGCATACACACACACACACACACACATACGCAGCGCCTATGCGGCACTCGAGTCTGCCGCTTGCTGGTTGCCGCTTGCTGGTTGCTTTTACCACTTGATGTCGTCCTGACTCTAATAAATTTTGCATGAATGTGCACTTATTTCATGCCGCAATGCCCTGAATCCGAAGAGTATTGTACACTCTTCATTCCAGATATGTCTTGCAGACATCGTTCTCTCTCTCTCTCGCTCTCTCTCTCTCTCTCTCTCTTTCTTTCTCAGTTCCTTTCTCGCTTTCTCGCTAGATCGCAGCTGTTAATGTTGTCATAAAGTTGCTTATCAAAAGTTAAATCTTCAAATTTATGATTAATTTACAATAACTTTTGGTTTTCCCTCGATAAAAATATTGATAAAAGTTTAAAAATCGATTGTCATTGTGTACATTTTTAGTCAATTGAACTTAAGTCCATAACTTCCAAGAACCTCAACAACAAAAATATATAGTTAAAGTAATTTTTAAGAACAAAAAACTTAATTTTTAGCTGAAAATAGTTTGCTCTTCTTTGAAACAATTAGAATCTTCTTTGAAATTGCCCCAAAAATCATAATCTCTACTATATTTAAAGGGTATTTAATATTCGTCTAAAATTATACGTTTTGCCTGTGACCTAATTTGTTGTTTACTACACGCCTAATTAAAAAATATATTGCTGTATAGGCTTTGTATATCTAAGCACAGACACACACACACATACAAACACACACGCACACTCACTTAAATACATAAAAAGGAAACTTGTTATGTTCTCTTACTTTTTACGCTCCGTTTCATCTGCTTTTATTGCATTGCAATTTGCGTCATTCCCCCAAGATGCGTAGTTTATCAAAAGGGGGTGATAAGAAAAAAAGCCCCTACTTTGCTACAATTGATCTGCAAATGTCGCTTTTGCGTGCGTCAAGGAGTCGGGCGACGCCATTGTGTCCAAATGCGCGCCACTAATGTGCATCATTTTAGCCGCTTCCCCATACCGGTTTCCGGTTTCGTTTCCTGTTACTGTTACCCGATTATGGCTAAGGACAACAGGCGGCACCCTTTTCTATTTAATATTATTTTTGCACTTAATACGCATACGCCGTGTGTGCGTCATTTGCCAAATTTGCCAAGCATAACACAAGCTCTCTCCGTTTCAAGTGCAGAATGCACAGGCATAATTCCACGAACTAAAACACACAACGACACACACACAGGCACACAAAAACTCAAACTCATAAATTCATTGGGGGATGAAAGACTTTAACTTTAGTCCCTAATGTGCACGGCTTGCATGTGTGTGTGATTTGCATATTTGCAAGAGGCTTTGCATAGTTGCGCCATATGCATATAAACTTTTGTGCATAGTTCAACTAATTATCAAGTTCCAGCCATCCCACAAGCCAAGGCATAGGATTAGATGCACGTCAGGCAGTAAGAAAGAGAGTGAGAAAGAGAGAGTGGGAAAGAGAAGATGAATCCATCAAATGCCATTACTTAAATTGAATGCTCATCTAGGCGGGAAATTTCAAAATCTTGCCCCAAAAAACAGAAAAATTTTCACTTGACTTCTAATCGGGAACAAGGGAACAAAGAATAATGTTACGTGATTATCTATACACATCTCCTGATCCAATAATTATGTTCATCCTCATCTCGTTAAGTTCATATAACTTTAATTCCAATGGACTCTAACGTTGCCTTTTTTCTATACAAGTTCAAATGCATTGTATATATGGATGAAATGAATGTTTTGCCATGCCTAGACTGACTAATTGGCTGGCGCTGTTAACTGTATCTATTGCTACGTTTCTATTGAGGGCAATTGACAGATTGAGCGCAGAGTGTGAGTGATTGAATGACTGACTGACTCAATTAGCTTTCAATAAGGTTGCGCTAACAGCAACAGCAACAGCAACATCAGCAACAGCAGCAGCAGCAGCAGCAGCAGCAAAGCGTTTGACTGACTTTCAATGGCCGTCGACATGTAACAATTACACAATTGTGCGCTTTGCCCCTCACACACACACACACACACACACACACATACATGGGAGGACGACGACAGGCCGCGGCCGTAAAAGCTTAGCAACCGCTAAGAATGCTTTGTCTTCCTTTTGTTATGCGCCATTTGGCCGCTGGGTGGCGCTTTTGTCATCATCGGCCATTGAATACGTAAAGTTGAATTTTTTATTTGCTCGTATTTTTTTGTGCGCATTTTGTCTTTTATGGTGGCACACTTTTATTATTATTATTATTATTGTATCGATAATTGATTAATAAGCACACCCCGAATTCGCTATCGAAATATAAAAGTGAAATGAGCCAAAACGTTTTCATCACACTTTCATCGCTCGCTTAACGCTTTACTCGGAGTACTCTGAGATGCTCTCAATCTTGACATTATTCGATGCAGCATAGAGCTAAAAGCATGCCACACAATTGAGTGCTGCCAATAAGTTTAAGAACCTGCCACAGCACACAAACATCGTCGATTTAAGTCAAGTGGCAAGAGGGGCGGGGCAATGTGGAGTTATGCATATGAGCTGCATAAGGCAAAAGCCAATAGAGAACAATTGATGGATGCAAAGAAAGCGTTGCACAAAGCTGCCAGTCAGGTTTCAAGTTTGTCAGCATTCAGCCAGCCATTGAGCCATCCTTTATAGCTAAAGGCATTTCATACACATACACACAAAAAAAAGAGGAAAGAACGAAGAGTAAAAAAGTAAACCTTTTATCACCTACCGCCAAGCATTACATGCGTATGCGTATGCGTATGCGTATTGTAGGTGTATATATCCAGGTTTCAAAAGGGTTGTTCGAGCCTAACGAAAATGATATCGGTATAGGTGTGTCTTTAAGGACAACATTGCTTTCTAACTCTACACCCATCATACATTTCTAATTACCTTTGAGGAGTGCTCTTTTTATTGTCGTAACCAAACAATGGCCGAGTTCTTCAGCTAAACTTGCCATAGCAGCAGCAGTAGTAGAGTGGTTGCAAATGCATTCATGAAATTTTATGCGCTGCAAAAATTAAATATATATTTTACATGAGCCACGAGGTCGACCTTCGGCGACCTGCTGATTAAAAACTTGGCAAGCACACCCAACTTTATTTACGCAGAGTAAACAGAAGCTGTAGCAGTAGCAGTGGCAGTGGCAGCAGTGGTAGTGGCAGTAGCAGCTGCATTGAAAGGCAGTCGTGATTAACTTTTAGATAGCACACACACAAGAGTTAGAAGAGTGTGTAGCAGAGGGAGGCTGGGACGAGGTTATGTGTTAGGCAAAGACGTGAGGTCAAATGCGCTCGACAGTGCATGAGAAACAAGCTAAAGCTCTACTATATATCTCCATCTCTGTCCGTTGCTTATGGCAATTCAAATCATTTTACACGCGTTTTAAATATGAATGCGCTTTGCTTACACACACACACACATACTTGCTGAACTTGGTGTGTGGGCGTGACCAAGCGATGCTAATTCAGTTGCCACCCGGCTGCCTTCTCATCATTGTTAAGAGAGAGAGAGAGAGAGAAAGAGAGCGAGTTCAAAACTGCAAACAAGCCAACATGGCAATTAGGAAATGTTGATGCGCCCAAAAAGTGTTGCATACTTTTTTGGGACTTGCTGAAAATGTTTTCGTCGTTCGAGTAAGACAGCCGGAAATTGTTATTTATGTGCTGTAATTTATTTTAAGTATTGCTTCTATACATAAATAACCATATATCAGCACATTTAAAGACATGTTGTGTCTTTGTTATCAATAACTTAATTAAATGCACATTAGTAAAGTGCGCTTTATCAAAAGATACACAGCAACAGCGGGAGCTCTGCAGCAAACTCTCTGCTTGCCAACAACTCAAAAATGTTGCCACAAACACACACACACAGCCAGCGAGTAACCGCCATTACACCTAACACATTGCACAGTAACAGATACTGAAAATGTATTTGTTTTGGTTTCTCAATTTTGCAAAAAGTTAATTTTTGCTTAAGTTATTTCAATTATTTGTTAAATACTTTTGTATATAATATCATATATATATATATATATTATGATATGTTAAGGGAAATGAGTTTGTATTTCATCTCCCATTTCGGAGTGAAGCAAATATGCTTTGACTTTATCTGAGAAATAATTTGCAACTTAATGCATTGCTAACCATATCTATTATGTATGCATCAATGCATGTACATATGTGTCTGAATCACTGAGTGTGTGTGCGTTTGAGGTTAACAACAAATTTGGGATCTTCAATGCTTGTAATGGTATAATGGTTTATCAGCAGCATTCTCGCAATTGCGTTCGTTGTCTGGGAAAAGTGGTCCGAAAATGTTAGCCAAAGGATTTGGCCCAATCTGTCTGTCTGCCTTTCGGTCAGTCGAGTCTTTTCTGTCCAAAGTGAAGTGCAGCGCAATGCAGAGCTAAATGCCACGCATAGTTGGCCCCTTTTCTGAGAGTGTACATATGTGTGTGTGTGTGCGTGTGATAAGTGTGAGTCAAAGGGCATATTAATCTCTATGTGCGTGTGTTCGTGTGTGTGTGTGAAGTATGCTATGCCAAAAATGTGCAACTTGCGTGGGGTCTAGCCGAGAATTGGTAGGGTAACGCTTTTAAATTAAATTCCAACTGGAATTCAATCGAAAATACCTGACAAAATACGATGAGGCATTTAAATATATACTACATATAGTACATACATATAGTATGTTGTAGATGTATGTGTTGCAATCAGCATTCGATGTTGCAACAACAAGTCGACGACGACGACGGCGGCGGCGGCAACGTAATTAAATTGCCAACTGCGACACTTGCAGCAGCTTGTGCCCCTTCTTCTGTCTCTGTTCGCTTTTGATTGATTCATTAGCAAAAAGCAACAAAGAAAATAAAACAAAAATTGAAGTGAGAAAATGCATTTAATTTTAATTACAACTACAAAAATATATACATGTACTCATATATATATATATATTCATTTTGTGTTTTTACAGCCGAGGTGAATGTGAATGAGAGCCCCGTCCATTTGACACTCTGTGATACTGCCGGCCAGGACACATTGGATCCATTGAGGGAACTCTCGTATCCGGACAGCGATGTCTTTCTGCTCTGCTTCTCGGTGGTCAAGCCCGAAACATTTGGGGCCATCAAATCGAAATGGGCACCCAAATTTGCTAAAACAAAGGCGGCCCTCATATTGGTCGGCACCCAAGCCGATTTACGCAGCAATCACAATGTGTTGAACAAATTGCAGGTGAGGTTTTTTTATATGCTGTTGTTTTGCTGTTGTTGTTTGTTTGTAGTTGATTTCTTATGCGCCTTAGCATGATTCTTCTTCTTACTACACTTGGTTTGCACAAACTGTTAAAATATTTATGAAATTCTTATTTGATTTCATATATTTGCTGTGTGTGCTTCGGGCGAACCGTTTTGGCCGCTTTCCATGGATGAGCAGACAAATGGCGAGAAACCAATTTCATATGCAGACGCCTGGGACTTGGCAACAACAATTGGTGCCAAATACATTGAGACTTCGTCAGCCACACAGGTGAGTGATGGAGTGCGGGAGTGCGGGAGTAAGAGAGTGAATAAATGACGGTGCATGGAATGTTGTTGCAATGTTACGATTGTGGGTTTGTTGGGGCAGCCCCATCATATTAATTAAAGCAGAAGCAGCAGCAACTGCCATACAGACAGCAACTGTTGCCACACACATACACCAAGAATACTGGCCCGCAAAGTCATTGCACCAGCAGCAGCAGCAGCAGCAACAACAACGAAAAAGTACAAGAAAGCACAAACATCCTTGTGGGCGAGACGAACTCTTAACATCCTGCAGTAAGAAACTATGTAAAAAAACAAAAAAATTAACTTGATTTCTTGCAAAAGCTTAAGGAGAAACTAGTGTTGTCAAGTCTTAAATGAAAATGAGTTTTAACATTTTGTTATCACCAAAAAAAAAAAGAAAAGCATAATACCCAAAACGCAACAAAAAAGGGTATACAAATAATATTCCACAAATCCTTTGGGCTGTCGCTGTCTGTATGCAAACACTTAAAAAGGAAAACTCTGCACAACGATGACGCTTGGGAGGCGTTTGCCTTTGAGGCAATGTGCTACAACACGCTGCTCGTCTCAGCCACAAAACACACACACAAACAGTCAGACAAACACACTCACACACACACACACACACACATATACAATAATCATAATTGTGCGGTTTTCGGGCTGGTTAGTGTAACGGTAACAGCTTGCCAGCCAGCCAGCCAGCCTGACTGCCTGACTTGCTTTCTGGCTGGAAACATTAATGTTTTTGCCGCAGCACATACTTCCGAGTCAGTTCTCACCGAGTGCAAAACCATAAGCCACCGTTTTTTTTTTTTCTTTCTGTCCGCCGTGCATTGCACTCGTCGTCGCCTTACACCCAAAGGAGGCGCTAATGCTGACTGAGTTTGCAAACACTTCAAAAAAAAAAAAAGCCCACCCCGTAAGGAAGATGCAATTTTTGTATTATATCCAGTTTGTATCATTCTGTTGGGAAATGCAGTTGTTTGGGTTAAGAAAAGGTTATTAAATATTGCATTAAAGCAGACAGAAAGAGTTGTACATGAATTAATTGGATTAAGTTTAAAAACATCTTTTTCTTAACCAAAATTAAAAATTTTGTTTTTTCCTTATTACAGGACAAAGTCAAGGACGTTTTTGATGCTGCCATTTGGGAGGGTCTGGTGCCGACAACATTACCGCCAACACCTTCGTTCTGGAAAAAACTCTTTTGCCTGGCCTAATTGGAGGAATTCAAAAAGTATACACGTTGCAACTCGAAGAAAAAACACTCAAAACAAATCAATTATTATTATTTTTTTTCCTGTCATATTCATAAACATATATTTATAATATATTGTATTTAGTTATGCGCATATTTATAGCTGTAGTTCAGGGCTACTTAATTATTATGCATTACAATGTAACACTTTTTTTTAACTCGATAATTATACATACAAATTTATTTGTTTGGCAGTGCTTTCGAAAAAAAAAAAAAAATTATATGAAAATTGCACGCGCACTCACTGACTGATCTATTCATAAAATATATACAAAAAGCAAAAATGTTAAAATTTATTATTACAACATTATTCGCATCTGATAGCAAAAAGAAGTTCATTTTTTTTAACACTATATGATTATTATTATTATTTAAAAACCGTTTGTAGTTTATTAGTAGCAATAATGATTTGTGGATGCAAGCACTGATTGTTAATGTTCCGCAATAAGTGTGCTTAAAATTGATAGAACGTTTAGAACTCTGAATAAAGCTAATTATGCTAGCATACATACATACATATAAACAATATTCATACACTTTCATTATTAGGCAAACAAACTGATGTTACGTCATTCCATCCTTTTAAGCATTAAGTTTTATATACATACATATATATTTAGTGTAGCAGTATGTCAAGAACAACACAAAAAATTAAAAAATAAATGATAAAAATACAAGCAAAATTATGCAAATGTGTTATATTCTATTGCCCATTGAAGATGTTGGAAACATTGAACAAACATACATATATACATATACATTATGTAAGTTTGTGTGCTCATATATTGAAGGCCATAACCCAAAACCATTGGTGTGCATGCTAATAGCAAATTGTGTGCTTCTTGTGTGTGTGTTTTTGAATAAAGTGGCGCCCACTCTGTATCAATTTGTGGCACATACATTTAAAGATACATATTTAAAGCGCCTTTTCAACAAAGGAGTAAATCATGCATATAAATACGAAAACAATTTTGAACACCTTTAAAATTCTTGAGCAAATCTTATATAGCAACAATAATAATTAAGCTCTGCACTTGAAAAAGAAATATTTTTGAAAAGCTTTATATATAACACTTTTCCCTATCTTTCGTTTTTAAAAACTGCCTTTTAGTACGGTTTTTCATTGTAGTAAACAACTATTAAGGCTAGCTTTTGACCTTGCCGCATTTTCCAAGCGCAGTGTTTTGGGTTATATTCATATTTCAACATTTTAATGCTATGATTATTAAGATTAATATTTTGTGCTCTTTATTTTGTGTGGTCGCCTCAAAGTATGCAATGCAATTAGGCAAGTTCTTGTTTAAGCCTTCACATGCGCCTGTAATGCATCGTAATAGAATTTTTTATGGTTCTGTCGATGGTGAATGCTGATGGATGTCTTCTTTTTGGTTTTGCTCTTTTTGCTCGTCATAATTTGCATGAATAATGCCTCATGCAGCAGACAAAGGCGCCGCCGAAGAGAGCCTGGCGAAAAGAATAATAGAAGATGCCAAAGGATAGAAGAGCAAAATCAACAAGAAAAAAACAACATTTGCGTAGACTTTTTTGGAAAAGCAAACAACAAGCGCGGTGCTTAACAAAAACCAAAACACACGCACTCTCAACCACACATACACCCACACACACAGACACACTTGCAGCCGATGCGATGAAACTTGAGCGAAAAGTTAAGCGGAGCTTGTCAAGTTTTTCAGCTTGCAACAAAAACGTAAAATGAATTTTTGTTCATGGCGGATGCGAACGACAGAACGTCAGTCAGTCAGGCAGCCAGGCAGGCAGGCTTGGCTGGCACTGTGTGGGTGTGTGCTGCTTGCCGCATGCAGTAGCATGCAACTTGCAACTTCATTTTTGGCATCAAGTGTTTTGTTGACATTGATGCCTTGATTGCTGTAGCTGCAGCAACCGAGACGCATGTCAGACATCAGATTTTCTCTCTTTGTCTCTCTCTCTCTCTCTTTGACTCGCTGTCTTCGCCGGTGTCTCTCAATTTTAAGTAAAAGGCTACGAAATTGAAATATTAATGCCAGGCAGACAGTTAACAACTTTGGTGACAGCAGCATCAGCAGCAGCGGCAGCAACAGCAACAACTACAATAAGCTGCCGTCCAAGTGCAGTGTAAACATTTTGCACATTGTCTCCGGAATATACACACATATATATATTGAGGAGATGGAATTGGGGAAAGAGAGAGAGAGAGGGCTAACAGTCAAGAGGTTCATGGCAAACAGTTAATGCAACTGTCGACAGCAGCAGCAGCAAGTAACAAACAACATTAAAACAGAAGCAGCTTACGTTCCACTCACGCAACTCTAAGATTCGAGTTGTTGTTGTTGTTGTTTTTTACACATATCAACAAAAACACACACACATGCATACCTAGTGCAAATTTGTAAGCCATAAATTTGGAATTTACTTGACCTAAACGTCAAATCATAAGCCTTTCAAGCATGTCCAACACATTGCCTTGGCATCATTTGTGCCACATATTACAGTGTGTCCGTTCTTGTGCTCGTTCTTGTTCTTGTTCTCATGCCATAAGCAGCAAAGCCTATAGACGCACTCCTCTCTACATCCCTCTCTCCGTCCGCCGCGTTTGATGGGCCGCCCGTAAGAGCACTTAAAGGCATTGCAGAGTGAGAGACGTCGTCTTTATTAGGCCAAAAATAAATCAATAGCCTAAAGAAGAACATGGTCATGTCATGTTGAAAATTTATAGCTTTGGCACTTACTAAGTGTGTATGAGCTTGTGAGAGTGTGTCTGTGTGTGTGTGTGTGTGTGTGTGTGTGGCAACTAGACCTAGATGAAACATCGACATGTGTGCAATAAATAAACAATTCATTTGTAGACATATACAAGCACACACAAATACCAACTTGCAAGTAAATGTTCAAAATTACGCATACGCTGCGTAATGCCAAATGATCATATATTAAAATGTATATACAATATTTAAATGGCCTAAATGGCAGCTCATGGCATTTACAAAAACAAAAATATAGCAGCGCTCATGTTTATTTAATTTAAATTGCGAAATACACAAAAACTCGTAAACGACAAAAAATTTAATAAAATTTCTTGCTCGATTCTTGTACAAATATTTTGGATAACAAAAATGAATCAAACAGCTTGACGCCGCAAATGTTTCTTGGAGCAATGTGTGTTTAGTTTTGACTCAAGACAATGAAACTAATGTGTTGAAAGTGAGATAAGCTAAAACAAAACATTTTGCAAAGTCGATTAAGCTTAAAACAACAAAGCTTTATTTATTTGTACTTAACAATCCAAGGCTCTTTTGGTTCTACTTTGAAATGTAGCAGAGGCAATAACCTTGATAAACTAATAAAAATCATCAATATTAAACTTTATATACATATTCATATACTATGTATGTATGTATGTTTAATCGTGTCCTTTTTGCCAATTGAAAAGTGGGTGATAAAAAAAAGGGACAAATCAGACAATGAATATAAGGAAATGTAACGTTAAATGAGTGAAAAATGAAAATAAAGCGAAAACGAGGGCGAAATCAATTCAAGTTTATAATGAAAAATGCTATCCCTTGCCACACCAGAATGCCCCAAAATACCCCCCGCTCCCCACTGCCTACAACATGTGATCTGCAAAGCAAAGCAAAAGCGCTTACTGTATGTGTGTGTGTGTGTGTGTGTGTGTGGCAATCAGTTGAATAGTGTTTTTCTTTTCTTTTCAATTTGTTTTTTTCGTGCATTTCTCTCCAATTTTATTTTATTTTCGGGGTTCCAACTCTTTGTTTGGTACGTGCCCATAAAACCGAAGAGCCGAGCACAGCCACAGCCACAGCACAAAACGGACCGATTTCACCACGCGGCTATTTATGTGGGTCATTCACGCGAAAAGGATGCGACGGGATGCCAGGCCCCACCAATTTCTACATCCGTTCGTCCGTCCATCCGTCTGTATCCTGCCTGCGTGTGTGTGTAATTTACTTAGAAATAGATACAGATACTTTTGCTTGAAGGAAAGGGAGGAGGGAAGGGGCTTGAGGGTGTCTGACACACATGTAAACGCCGCTACTTGAACCCTTGATTGCGGTGGTGACGGTCGCCCATTGTTCGACTTTTTGGGGCGAGCTTGGTGCTTGGCGCTCGGCGCTTGCTAGCTTGGTCTAAAACTTATAATCATAGCATCATCAACAAAATT
This sequence comes from Scaptomyza pallida, assembly GCA_018152965.1. Lineage (NCBI taxonomy): Eukaryota > Metazoa > Arthropoda > Insecta > Diptera > Drosophilidae > Scaptomyza > Scaptomyza pallida. The sequence continues at coordinate 4,766,385 of JAECXP010000224.1, forward strand.
ATCGTTTTGCCACAGCACGGAAAGACGTTGGCAAAACGGGGATATGGGATAGGGGCTAGACGATGGGTAAGGAGCGGAAAGGGTGGGGCAAATAGGGAAGGCATTGCACAGATACACTCGCCATTTAAGAGCATAAAAGCGAAACGTGCTTGAAATGTGAATTACTCACACTCACATACACACACACACATAGACAGACTGTACTTTGTGCAATTCAAGTGTTTGTGTGTGTGTGTGTGTGTGTGTGTGCTTGTAAGTCGCTTTTTGCTCTTTGGCTGCTTTTGGCTCATAACTTCAACTATTTTACACGAACGAATGAGCGAACATTTACTTTACTTTACTTCTCTGTCTTTCATTCTTTTTTCTTCTCTCATCCCAGCACGCTTCTCTTTTATTTACTTATTTTAGTGCTTACTTCCGTTTGTTCACGCACACACACACACACGCTCACAAAAGACGCACCTATAATATTTTTTTCCTTTTTTTTTGTAGCAAATTAACAAGCCAAGTGTCTTTCAGCTGCTTTCTTTTCTGCGCTTTCAGGCAACGGCTTTTAGATTAGCGATTAAGTTTAAGTCTTCGATTTCGATGTACGACAATTGAAAATTCCCCGGTGAACGCTTCGATAACTTTTAGTGATTATTTGTGATTATTGCTTTAAGTGCCAATAGCGAGAAAAAAGAAAAAAGTTATACTTATCCAATGGTATGAACTGACATTACTTCAGATGATGTGTGAAAGTTCACAATTGACTAAATATAGCTTTTGCGTACATTGACTTTAAGGTCGTTGCTTAATTCGGTTTCAGATTTTGTCATGTTATATATTTTTATCACACAATCAGACATTTGAACTACATTAAAATTAAATAACAATATTAAGCGCAGACTTTTGAAAGTGAGCTTAATTGGGATAATTTTTGTTTTGGCAAACGTTGCCGTCTTCTTTGAAAGTAGGTGGGGAAAGATCGCAGTCTCTAAAGACTGTTGGCAACCAATGCCATTGATTTTTATCCAACTGTAAAATCGTAGGTGTATGTGAGTGTGAGTGTGTGTGTGCTGTGTGCTGTGTGCTGTGCTTAAGCCTTAATAATGATTTCGTTTAATTTCAACACCAAAATCCGCACGGACGCATTACAAAGAGCACAAAATACTTCAACTCCCACAAATGCTGTGTAGGGGGTGTGTATGATTGTATGAGTGAGAACGTGCCTTTCGTGAGTTTGCCTTTTGTTCTCATTGCGTCGACGTTTGCAACCGAAAACCTTTTTGCACTAATTGCAATTACACAAAATATTGTTTACACACTTTTGCAAAGCCGCAATGCTCAGCGATCAATAACAAACGTATGTAAGCTCGTGTGTGTGTGTGTGTGCTTGAGTGTAAAAGAAAGAAGAAGACAGAACAGAAGAAGTGTAGGGGTGTGTATGTCTGCGTGTGTGTGTGTGTGTGTGTGTGCGGGTGGATGGGCAAAGCAATATCAAGGGAATCAGCGCTTAATTAGTTAAATAATGGCTCAATCCTTTGTGGAAATGTTCCCTTGTACTTACACAGCTCGAACAAACAATTGAAATTAAAAATAATAATAAACCTTTGTTGACAACTTAAGAATTTAATAAACTAAAAGCGTACACTTCATTATGTTGTACAACAAACGAATAACTTCAAGTTATCTCAGCAGTTTAATACCATAAAGTTTGTTTAAGCTTTGTTTCTTTTTTGTTTGCTATTTTTTTTTTTTTTTTTTTTTTTGTGTGTAAATCGAGCTACTGTGTCAGCAAATGGTGGGTCTGGTGGGGTAAGTGTATCAGGAATCTTTTAGCTCAAGTGTTTGCGTATTCAACTGTTTATTTGTGAAACCAACTCCCAACAACAACAACAACAGCAACAACGATAAAAAAAACGACAGCAGCAACAAGAGCTGTTGTTGCCTTCAAACCCAGTTGGCAAATTGGCTGCTCGGCAATCGGATACGCCACGTTTATCGGTAAGCTCAGTTCGCTCAGAGTCACAACGAACAAAAGAGCAGCAACAATAACAACAACAACAGCAACAACAGCAACAACAACAATAACAAGAAAAGAATGCAATAAAGCAAACATCAAAGCGACGAATGAATTTCAAATGGACTACAAAATTTATGCAGTGCCAAGTGAGAAATAAAAAGTCATGCTTCAATTGCCATCAGGGGAGAAATGGGAGATATGATGATGAGTTGCACGACAAGGGGGAGGGGGTGGGAACTAGAAATATGTGTATGTGGCATCGAATGCGAGTATAGAATTCAAGTCCTGTATACAAGTATCTAGCATTGGGAATGTGAAATGCAAATTGTATATGTAGACAAATAATTTTTACTGTTGCCATTAAGTTTTATATTTTATTTTTGTTGGCCGCATAAATTTCCATAAATGCGTAAAGGTAATCAGCAAACGAGTTGCCAAAGTTGATTAAATGCAAAAAAATAGAAAAATAAATTGTTCCAAAACTTTCTTCAATCAGTTTGCAAAGTCAAGCTTTGAGTTTTTGCTCTTTTCCTCGGTGACTTTGTTTTGTTTTGGTTTTTTTTTTACGGTTGTGCTCATGTGCCGGTTGGAGTTTTCACACAAAAAACAGATTGAAAAACTTCAAAACCAAACACAAACACCAAATCCACAAAACAAACCACAACACATGAACAAACTGAACTGAGTTCAACTGCATTTGAACTGTCTGCACACACACACATACACACACACACACACACACAAACAGACTGTGCAGACTGTGGAGTCCAATTCAAGCCTTATTGAGAGTCGAGTTGCATTTCAGGGTTGGCAAGCGATTGCGCTTAACTTGATCATGCAATGGGCTTTATCCATACCTTTTTAAGAATAATTATCAATTATAGTAATTAAAATATTTCTGTTTAAAAGTTGAACTAATCTTAATTAAACATTTTAAGTAGTCAGAAAGCTTTAGCATTGAATTAAGGAATATTGTTACTTTCCCTCAATCATAAAAGCACAAGCAATTAATTACTGTGAATAATAATTGCTTGATTATCGCACATACTCAATTTCAGTGATAAGCACTTGCAACAATGCCGCAGTTGATAATTAAATGTTAATTAGTGTCCTTAATCGCGTGTAAGTAACAAATTCAAAATGCATATCACTAAAGTGATTATAATTGGCCCAGTCCTATAATTGTCTTAAAATTAAAAATTAAACACCACCACACGAACGTATAATACGTTTTGAGCACTGTCAAGATATGTAATCATTGTAAATAATTAATGCCAAAGAAAGATGAGTACAAAATCGATTACATTTCAGTGCGCGTATGTGTTTGAGAGTGTGTGTGTGTGTGCAACCCTAGTCGGGTTACGCTGAAGAGTTGACGAGTTGAAGTCGAATGTAGTAGCGTCAAGGGTCAAGCAAATACTATGTGTACCAAGTAGAAAATGCGATTGCGCTGTCTGGACAACAACTACAACAACGACAACAACGACAACAACATACATATTACAAAAGTTATGAGGCGGAAATGAAACGGATGCTGACAATATTCACTGGCATTCCGGCCGACATACATGGCGCATACGTAACGTGCAAAACTATACCATACGTGAGACATGATACGTGAGAGCAAGAGGGAAAGAGTTGAACGTTGAACGTTATACGTGACATGCAACAAACAGCAGTCAACGCCACTCGGACTGTTCAATTATGTTGCAACTGTGTAGCAACCTGAAACAATAACCCAACACTTATCAACAACTGTTTTTTTTTTTGTTCTTTTTCGCTTATATTTTTCTTTAGTGCTGCTTGTTTTCATACGATTTGATTTGCTGGACGCATAAAAGCTTTGAGCTGCCTTCATGTCCATCCAAATGGCCGGCAATAGCCGTGAGCCAAGCATGGCTGACTTAAAGCATCGCATGCTTTATCAGGGCCAGGATCCCAGTCAGCCAGTCACCCAACTGTTGCGTCCACTTAGTCAAGATCCACCGATAAGTGATCGTGATCGGCAGCCGCCAGCCTACGATGATGCCGTTGAGAATGAGACGATGACCATGCGCAACAATCAGGGCAACAATCAACAAACGCATTTGGATCGTCGCCGCACCTTCTTTGCTGAGCCGCAGCATTTGCGCAGTCAGCGCGAGCCGCAGCCTTTCCAACTTGATGAGCAACAGTCGGCGCAGCAGCAGCAGCAGCAGCAGCAGCAGCAACAACTTGAGGGACAGCAACAATTAATGCTGCCAAAAGTGCGCAGTAAGCAATCAAAACATTTCGAGCTTTTCGATTTCGATTTCATTAATTTTATTCGGGTGCCCTTACAGGTTTCTTTGCCTTGGCGCAACAGCCCAAGTTTGGATTAAAGGCTTGTGTAGTTGTGTGTCCTGCCTGTGGGCAGCAAGGACGCACGCGATTGTTGCGCACTGCGAATACACGCACTCATGCCTGGGCACTCTGGCTATGCTCCTTTGGGTGAGTAAAGCGATCATGGCACATGTATACCATATAAAGGATCTTATATCTTAGTTGGTGCTGCTGCGCCTGCTTGTATCCGTATCTGATGGATAGCTGCCGCACCACAAGCCATTATTGCAACGCCTGCAAGACCTTTTTGGGCGCCTATTATCCCAAGGATTGCTGTCACTAAGCGAAACTAAAATTTGTTTACAGTCAAACATAAAAAATATAATGACAAACCTAAATTAACTTTTGCAAAACAAAAATAATTATTATATATATTTAACCGATGAAGTATTGAATCAAATAAAACGAATAGTAATAATAAAATACGTTATACCCCATCAAAAACAAAATCGGCTTGGGAGTTGAACTTTCAGTTGATATATTTTGTCAAAATTAACCTCGAAAGTCTTGCTTTGAACTCTAGAATAATCTTGAAACTCGAGTTTTACTTGATTTTCATCCCAGCCTAACAAAAAAACGTTTACAACGTTCAAAATATCTTTCCATAAATTGGAAAATAAAATGAAGTTATTGCCTCGTTTGCACATTATGTGCTGCTGCTGCTGCTGTGTATTGTCATTTTTGGCTTTGTGCTTTGTACTAATCAGAATTTAGATGACTTCCACACAGCCTGCTTTATTTTGCCATCATCATCATCGTCATCATCGTTCCAGGCACCATAAAAGTGCACTTCAACACGAAAAAACTGCCCACATACACACACATTGTGGAAGAGGGCGAGCTGCTTGGGGCAAAAGGCGAGCGAGCAAGTTCCATCCGCTTATTGAAACTAATGAGGGTCAAAATTTGTTGCTGGCTACCGTTTTTGCTGCCGTTTGAAAGCCGTGGAACGTAACGTAACTCCAAGTGGCTTTCCATCATCAGTGCGACGCCAGTAAATTGAATTTGGCGGCAATTGCAGTTGCCAGTTGACGCGTTTTTGCCTGCCACCGCACCATGTCCATGTTAAACAATGCAAAACGGGCCTAAACGAATTGGCTAATCGTTGCCAGCGGGCTGCCAAGTCTATTATGTGTTATCCATTGTTTCAGCTCGAGGGGAAGTTTGCACGTCGCGCGCGTGCTTTGCCAAATGCACTTAACGTCACAGACCCCAAGCTCCCCCCAAATCCTAATCCCAACTACAATCCCAATTACAATGTCCCGCTGTGAACGGGTTTAACCCATACGTCCAATTAGAGTTGGACTCAAGCTGCAACGACAACAACAACAACAAGCTCTATCAACGGCAGTTATTAGGCAACAATTCATATCCGTTTTCGCATCCGTTGCCGCATCCGTTTCCGGTTGTAAAAATGCACTTCTGATAGGGACAACAAAGCGTCAAATGACAAAAAAAATGTTGTCAATTAGCTGACTGAATGAACCAATAATTGCAATAATGTCGCTACTAAGCACGCGTGCATTATATAAAGTTATCTATGGTTGATTTGTTGCCATTCCTTCTTCCTCTCCACACTCTTGTAAGATATCATGCAATCAGGACAATCAAAGAACGACAGCACATGGATACAAATAACGTTCAGTCCAAGCGTCGACTTCATAATAATAATAATAATAATAATAATAATAATAATATTATTATATGTAATGCGAAAACAATGACAGCAAAACAACAACAACAACAACAGAAACGTTTCCAAGTGCTGCAAATAAGTTTGCTAACTTTAATTAGATTAACTTGCTGGAACGCACATACATAAATAAATCTATATCAATATACAAAAACTTTCAACAGCATTGGGCGCAGACCCTAGCTAATGTTGCCGTTGCCGTTGCCATTGCCGCTTGTTGTTGTCGCTAACAAGCTGTTACACAAAGTATTTGAGTGTGTATGTGTGTGCGAAACTAACATTGAATTGTATAAAATTCAATGAAATTCATTTAATTGACTAACCTTCTAACATAATTTTAGTCGATCCGTTATACCAATAACTATATATAGATATATTCCTAGTATTCAATTATTCCATAAAATTGTTGGGGCTTCTTTATGTTACAATTTTCGATTTCTATTCCACACACTGCGACAATTTTCGAATTCTCAGAAATCTCACACAATTTTGGAATTCTTCTAATAATAGTTGTAGTGCAAAAGGCGCTTGGGTAAAGCTTGTTGTCTTATACCCTGTTTAATCATAATTAAGGCGATATAACTATCATTCATTTTTCTTAAACATTGCGTTAGACAAAGAAACCAAAAATTTTCTGCTCATACTTAAATAATTCCTCAGTTTTAAAGTTTGACAAGCTTTTTATATGAAAAATAATCAAATACCAACTTTAAAAATCTGAAATATTTTTTAACACCTGAGCATTGTGAATGGTGTTCAAACAGTATCGAAAATGGAATCAATCCGATGTTAATACGGCTTCTGTTATTTTTTTTGCAGCATGACGCTTTAACCGCATGATAAGTTTGACAAAGACATGCATATAAACATGTCGGTTGATATATGCCATATACATACATATATTTGTGGTAAAAACGAATACATATATATGTATGTATATGTATACTTATTTTAATGCTGCCTTGTACGCGTGGGCGGTCCTTTGGCTCAACGAAAGTTGACAATTTTTGGCGGCAAATGTTTGCTCAACATATTTACGGATATTTGCGGCGTGTTGATTTGTTGATTACGCGCAGCGATGCGTAAACAGAGCCAGAGCAACCAACAGCCAAAGGCAAACAGACAGACAGACAGATAGACAGATAGATAGATAGATAGAAATAGAGCGTAAAACGGATGCAGATTTGTACTGAATGTATACAGAATGTTGTAGTATGTAAGCCAAAGTGAATTTGGCTAATCAAATTAGCAGGCAAATCAATTGCAAATATTTTAATTGCTGTCATCGTCCACTCGCACCGCTAACTGTTGCGGCCATCCCCATGTAAAAAGAAAAGCAAAGAAACGAAACGAAATAAAGTGGACAACACGTAGCTAGCAAATGAACTGCAACTGCCTGTACTTCGCGTACTTAGGACTCGCAGGTCTCGAAGCGCTGATATCCTACTCATACATACGTACGTACACATACACTATGTGTATGTTAAGCATATCGAATCGTCTGAACGTTTTGTGTGTGCGTGGCGCAGGCGCTGCATCATGTTTGCGACACAAGGGGCGAGGATGGCCCAACGAGGATATGCTTCATTCACTAAAACGGCTCGGCTCGTCGTCTGACGTTCGTCGGCTGTTCGTCGGCTCCTTTGGCAGCGACCCGATGCCGTTGCCTTTAGCCATGCCATGTTTTAGGCACTGGCATCGCATTTGGTTGGCTCAATAGCGCCTCGCACGTTGGCCACGCAACACGTCGCGTTCTCATAGTGTTCCGCTGAAACTTCTGCTGCTTCTGTCACTGAGTCGAGAATCAACAAAGTTTCGCATTTTTGTGCCATCAACGCCGGCGTGCGAAACGCGTACGTTGCGATCCGCCGTTCGCAATCGCAAGCGTCGGCAAAACTTGGCCATAGAACAGGCCAAAAGTCGTGACCAAATACAACTTACACAAATACATATCCTGAGCACATATCCTTACACACATATATACACATATATTGGGTATTGAAAGAAACGTTTCTTCTAATTCGTTTGGCAGTTTATTTTTCTTGTTTTTGTTTGCGTTGTTTTGTTGTGGTCGAAGTTTGCCGCCTGATGGCCGCTCGGGGAGTCCAAAACAAAGTACAACAGTAAGTGGTGTGCGTGTGTGTGCGCCTGTGTGTGTACGAAACAAACAACAACACTTGAGACAGTAAGACTTTGAGTTGAAGTCGGTTCTGGTGCGGCGCTATTTCCGTTTCCGTCTACCACGCCGCTCCTTGCGCATATCCTGCAATTACTTAAAAGACTCAACTAGGACTAGGAGCCGTCGCCTCACGCAGGCAGCGGTGGCAGCGGTTACACCAACATGCACGCTCCAACAATGCCCAAAAGGCGGACGCTGCTGCCCCAAAGCCCCGCCAGCACCAACACCAACACCAACACCAACATCATCAGCCGGATGACCGCCCGTCCAACGTTGCTGCTGCTGTTCCTTCTGCTACAACTCTTCCTTTGCTGCTCGGAGGCAGCGAAAGCGGGCGGAAATGATGCGATATCCGTTGCGAACGCTCAACGCCATCGCCAGCCAGAGGCGCCAACGCTTGCTCGAATCAAACGTGACGCCAGCTCCATCAGCAGCAACGAGGATAATAGCGACACCAATCCCCGCTTACCAACAACTTTTATGCAGCAACAACAACAAGAACAGCAGCGGTTAAAGCAGGAGCAATCCTATAAAGATTTTGATTTTTCCGCCTATGTGAATGGTAAGTAGATCCATTAGTTCCAGTCTTAGCAGCAGAATTAAAATGTTAAAATAATATATATATGATCGTATACTTGATACTATAAAGAAGCTGAAAACCATTTTCAAAACTTGTAGATTTTCTGAATACATATTTTTTCTACACTAAGGGTTTCAAAACCATAATAAATACATTCCTTAGCATAAGAGTAATATAGAAAGATATAAAAATTTGGGAAAAATATGAACAAAAATTCTAAAGAAATCCAATTTTCAACGATCGCCACAAAAGAATTTAAATTGTTTTTGATGAAATTGACAAAAGCAGAGCTTATCATTCAAACTTTCTATCTAATCAGCTCTTTTATATCCCATGTTGTATTGCAAAATTTAACTTTTCTCACTTATCTATCGATATTTTCCATCAAATATTTTTTAAACTCAAAACATTCTTTCAAAAACGGCCATCAAGCATATACAGATCATATTCGATACTGAAAGACTTGTACATAATTTTTATACATATTTTCGTGCAGTGCATTGGAATTGGCTATTGGATTCCCATGCGCTGTCATATGTTTGCATTTTAGATGCCGACCAATTGTTTTTATGTCAAATTGCAATTTAAATGCAGTTAACAGTGATCCTAATATGTTTGTTTTTGCAAATGCTGTTGGGGTCTCTGTGTGTGTGTGTGTGTGTGTGTGTGTGTTGAAGTTTGTATAAACCGTAAAGCACTCAGCACACACAAACTCACTCATAAGCCATATGATATACGTGTTTAAATGGTATGCGAGGGCATAACTCTCTATGTATGGTACGTATGTATGTGTGCAGCCACCCAAAGTGGCATTAGAAACCGAAATGGAAATGTGGAAATTTATTTATAACACTTGTAACTGCAAAATGTAATTTTGGTCCAAATCACAAAATGCCAAACTCCAACTCTCTATCCATCTCTATCTCTCTCGCACACACACAGATATAAGGGAACGGATAGTGTCATTTAAACAGTAGCTGGCAATGTTTAACTCATACGCCCCGTTGTCATACATATATTTTTAACCTGTCAATATGTTTAGCTTAGCTACCATCAGACCTTCCCTTTTTTTTTTTTGTATGAAAAACAACACATTCACACACGCCCAGCTTGTTCAAAAGCAATTAAAATTAAAAGCACTTCACACACACACACACGCATTGAAAATGGAAGAAAAAGGGGGAGGAGAAATAGTTAAACACTTTCATGTTATGCAAAATTGATAATAATACAATAATTGCACTTGCAGTTGTCATTGCAACATTTGAGTGCCTGTCACTTGTGGCATGATGACAACAGCAACTGCAACAACATAAACAGTTACTACACTGACAAAATGCGTCTAAATAAATAAACGCAACAAATTTAACAATTAAATATTAATTAGATTTTATTTTTCATGCTGATTATGTTGATGCATTTTATTGTTTGTTGTTGTTATTATTTGTTGTGCGTATACGTAATATTTATGTAGGTACCCATGATATGTATGCATTTATCTTAGTGTATTTTAAATGCAATCGAAGATAATATGGTTTCGCATTGCAATTTTGATTTGCCTTCTCGATAAACATGGCCAGGACTATTAGGCAATGCCTTAAGTCTCACTCCGCCCTACCTCATCATTTTGGATTATGCGATTAACTTGTTGCACTTGCTGCAGCAATATTGCAGTGGTCTGCTGCTGTTGTTGTGGCTGTTGTCTACCTTCCATTGTCACCTTTTGGTCATATCTGCATCCGTTTGCCATAAATTATGGTGCGCGCAGACTACAATCACGATATGAAATATATGGCTTATACATATACATGTATATATGGTACTATGGCATTTAAAGGTTTACATATATATAGCGAAAGCGAATACGAATTGCATTCATTGTTTGTTTTTGTTAATGTTTACATTCAGGTGTGTATTGTGTGTGTGTGCGTGTGTGTGTGTGTGTGTGTGCGTGTGGCTGCTGCTGTTGTCGCTCTTTGCTTGTTTGCGTCTCGCCGCTTTGCTTATTCATAAGCCGCGACAGGCCATGTTGACACCTACATATACCTCTACGTACACACCCACAACACACACACATACAGTCGCACCGCAGCCAAACATGTACAGTTTAACAGCCCGCAGCTAGAGAAACCCAAAATCGCCACAACGAGGGCTGGCCAAAAACTTGAGAAGCTAAAGGGAGTATGAATATAGTATAAACGATTAGCTAAGTACATTTTTGATGCAAGTTTTTAATTACAGATACAATATCTGAAGCTCGCAGAGTTGTTGAAATTGTTGGTCTTCAAAACACTAAAACCACTAGATGTAAGCGATTATTCAGAAAGAAGATTTCAGATTAATTTTTCTACAGTGTTATTGTCAGTCTCTTCTTCTGTTTAAACACTGATGCTTGGAGTATAGCTTAAACTATAGATAAGCAATACTCCATCACATCATCAACTTGTCTAAATACATACCAATGACAAACTTTGTGCACAGCCCTCTCACGCAACACACATACATGTGTTGATACAATATTTAAACCTGGCCATAGGCTGAATGTTAGCCATATTGTTGCTGTTACTGCTGTCGCCGTAGCTGTAGCCTGTTTCCGGTGCTTGTATGTATGTATTTTTTGTTTTTTTGCGCGCTTTATTTGTTTATTTGTTATTGCTGCCGCCATTCGCTGTCGCAGTTGCCCTTCTTGTGTTATTGTCTCTGCTTTGCTATACTTCCAGTTCCAATTCCACTTCAACTTTCCACCCACTGCCATCCGCACATCTTTTAGATCTTTGCACTTGTGTCTACGTCTTCTCCCCTTTTTTTCCACCACCACCACAACACTCTGTGTGTGTGTGTGTGTGTGTTCTCTTTGTGGCGTGTCCTTAACAGTGTTGACTCTGCTGCAACTGTTTTTGTTGTCCTCCTAAAGCAGATAATCAAAAGTAAATAAAAACATTTTTCATTGTCTGCCTTGTGCCAGCGTAAAAATGTTTTCGCGATTAAATCACAGGCATACATAGTAAATAGATTTCGTTCGTCGTTCGTCGTTCAGCACACCCAACTGTCAATTGTTAATGGTGGCTGCCTGGCTGGCTTCGAGTAGCATTAGCCACAGTAACAACACCACCCACCCACCTTATCACTTGGCCTGCTTAACAACAGTTTTATTTGCATTGAGGACTTAACACTAAAAAACAAAATGCTTTCGCTGGACATTTTAATGCGTGTTTTATTGGGAAACGAACACGTTTAAGTACTTAAATTCGCCCTTATCATATTACGTATACGTATGTTGCGTCGAGCTAGTGCCATAATGATTATTGCAGAGATTAGTTTACAGGTACAAAGAAGCAGAGACAAGCAGCAGCGACGAGCAGCAGCGAGCGCTTAATTAACTTGCAAGACAATTTGATTGAACCAATTAGGCGCATAATGGCATTAGGCATTGAGTTAAACAGATAAATAGATAAACAGCCAAACACATACAAGAACACACACACACACAGTCAGACAACCAGACAATAGAAATGTGTATGTGAGTGTGTCCTTAATAGCCTCAGCAGTCTCACTTGGGATATTGGTGTATGCTTAATCCTTGTGATAACATGGCACACATCTTAAATGATTGTTCTTGTTATTTGCTTTGTTTACACCACACACAAACACACACACAGACACACAAATACATATATTCCCATGGCAATAATAGTAATAATAATAATAATAATAATAATAATAATAATAATAATAATAATAATAATAATAATAATAATAATAATAATAATAATAATAATAATAATAATAATAATAATAATAATAATAATAATAATAATAATAATAATAATAATAATAATAATAATAATAATAATAATAATAATAATAATAATAATAATAATAATAATAATAATAATACAATTTATTGCATCTTGACCACAAGACATTCAGATCATATTTTCATTGATTCGAAGTCAAGAAAACTCAATTACAATAGATTTATTCGGTTTTAGCTCGTTTCGTCTGTTTTAATTAATTATATCAAATTACTTTGAATAGTTATATCGGGTTATTGTTTTAACACGTTTCCAGCTCGCCTTTGTCCGTGAATAAATTTCAAAAATTCCTATTAAATGCCAGCTTATGCTAAATATTAGCAAAACCTTAACTTATGCGTACTAAATATGTGTTGAAATATGGTTTTTTTTTTCTGGCATATTTAACACAAATTAAAGCAAGAATTATTTGCAGATAACTTGTTATACCCTTAACCCATAAAATGGGTAAATAAGGGTAGAATGGTTTTGTGTAAATGCATGTAACAGACAAAAGGAAGCATCTCCGACCCCATAAGGCATATATATTCTTGATCAGCATCAACAGCCGAGACGCAATTTGAAGTTTGATCATATACGCGTTACGTGTGGGGTTGAGGGTATGTCCTAGTCGGGATTTCTCGCCTAGAGCTTTCTTAGTTGTTTTTAATCTGTACTTTAATTAAATTTATACATTTTATCACACGTACAAATTGTAGTTATTTACTTAATTAATTATAAAAGCAAACGTTGCCCGGCTTTGTAATTTAATCAATTTAATGAGTTATACCACAGACTGTTATACATATATGAATTAATGCATGTGAGGGTATTTGTGTGCTCTTTAAAGGTAAAATTGACCAATTGCACTTTTCAACTTTGCTGCTCAAACAGTCAACTTATGCCTTTTGAGCATATTTGATTTCTTTGAAGTAGGTTTTAGTGCAGCATATTTTATACATGAATAAACGAGTCGAACCACAAGGCATAAGCAATGGGGTGTTCTTCAAGAACAGTAGACTTTTACTTGTCATAACGGCAACATGAACACAACGATATACTCTTAGCTCTCCCCCAAAAAAAGATGTAAGTGAAAGAAAGATGACATTCGATCCATCTCCATTAGTTTGCTATACCGTTGGGCAACCTTCTATTTTTAATACAAAAACTAATTGGCTGGAAACTTGAAGCAAGGCCACACACACACACACACACACACTGTGCACTTAGTGTGTGTGTGCGCTTGTTTTGCCTCATTATGTTTTCGAACAATAATGGCATTTAAATTGATGTGACAAAAGCGCAATTAATGTGTGCTTTTCTAATGATCCAATCGGCTTAAGGTGCCAAAGTAACTATACAAATGGATTTAACAATGCACGCACACACACATACATACGTATGTATGTATGTTTTCTGTTTGAATTTCATTGCTTGCGCTGCTTTCTAATTATTCATCATCCCAAATACATACATACATACATATATATTGAGCTAAACCAAACCCATTTTCTGCCATTTAATTAGCAAATGCATTTTGCAGCCAAGTCACATGCCTTATTAGACTTTATAGCCTAAAGGCGGAGCATGGATGTGAAGAGAGAGAGAGAGAGACAGGGGAAGGGGTGAGGGGTAGCATGTGCAATGCGTAAATCAATGTCCTGGGGCCATCATCAAAATGATGCCCACATTGCCACACCCATTCAATGCAGCTAAACGCCCTTGTTAGTGGCCCCATTTTGGCAAACGTTAAATTGCACAGCGCGGCACAACTGAACAGTAAAATTTATTTTTATTTGCAAGCATAGACAATAGAATATAGAGAACGAACGAACGAACGAAAGAGTGAAAGAAAGAGAGAGAGAGAGAGAGAGAGAGAGAGAGAGAGGAAGTGTTAGACCTCGCCCAAGCCATTAAGGATGTCCGCATCCTTGGCCGACCACCAAAAGTGGGTGGTGGTGGTGGTAGTGGCCATCGTTTTTATCACCAACCAACGCCAAATGCCCGGCAGCTTAACCAGGTTTAAAGGCACGACATTTACTATAAAGTCAACAACAACAACAACAACAACATGGCCAATGGCAAAGTGCAGCAGCAGCAGTAGCAGGAAGACAATGGCTAAGTGCTGGCAATGCCCGAAACAATTTGGCACCACGTTGCGTATGATTAATATAAATCGTTTCATCCCGCATAGACAGAGAAGGAGGAGAGCGCGAAAAAGTAGAAGAACAAAAAATGCACTTGGCTTGCAATTTAGCTGAGAAATGTATTTGCTTAAAAATATTCAGATTACGATTTCGATTTTTATTGACAAGATGGTAAATGGATTCTTATAAATTACTCTGCGAAAAACCCTAAAAAAAAAATGTAGTGCATTCATTTTCCAGACAATCTTTTAAGAGTGCAATTTTGTTGATTCGAATTTGATTTGTTAGATTTATTTGTTAAAACCATTTATTATTTTGTGAGCAACTCTATTGATTGGACTCAGAGCTGAGTTTACTAAAAGACACATTGGTTTAGGAGGATAATTTTTGACACTGAATGCTTCTTGTTTTAGTCAAAGTGTTTGGATTCAGTTTTGCGGTTATTTTAAATGATATGTGTCGATACCTTCGAGTGCTATGCAACTCTTTTCTTCTTTGTACATATTTGTCTTTTGTGATCAAAGTTGGCATATGCCTTGGGCCAGCTTAACTGTGCCTTAAAGCGTGCACTGCACATAACAAAAAATTACACAAAAATACAACAAAAAAAAGAAGAAAAATAGGTAATACGCGTACTCACTTCTGCTTTTAGTGTTGCTGTTGTTGTTGTTGTTGCTGGGGTTGCTTTTTGCCGCTGGCACATTGCATGGCGCAAAGTGTCACATTACTGAAAGTGCGGCGGGAACGGGAACGGGAACGGCTGATGGAGACGGGACATCCTTTCTGCCGCAGGGGCAACATCAGCATCAGCATCAGCGCTTTAACCAGCCACGCACTCAGCTCAACTTGCTACGGCTATCATTTGCGGTTTTGCATGTGCCACGAGCAACAACAGCAACAACAACAACATCAACAGCAAGCAAGTGACGGCAATTTTCGTTTAGTATCGCTGGCAGTGGCAGTTGCAAAAAAAAAAACAAAAATGAAACGAAACGAAAAGCGGAAAAAACGAATTGCATAAAAATCGCGTATACGCTTCAAAAATTCAACAGTCTGCAATGAAAACGAAACAGCAAAGACAGAGACAGAGACAGAGAGAGAGAGAGATGGATAAAGGGGCTAAAGGGGGATCTTTGAGGGTTTTCGGCCATTGTTGCAGCAGCTTGTTTAAATTTTATGCGCTGGCTTTTTATACTTGTTAAACCCATCCACCCACCCACTCGACCCAATGGCACAACATTTTGATGTACGACGACAGCTTTGGGGACACAACTTGCAGCACACACACACACACCTGGGACTGTGCAAAAGGCAGGTGTCTGAAGCCCCTGTAGCAAACTTTACACAAGTCCAAGTGCAATCCTTGTTGTTGTTGCTGTTACTGCTGCTGCTGCTGTCAGCCAGAAGCTAAAGACTTTGCCATCAGAATCCTGGTCGTGTTAACTGTAATGTAGTAGTAGCTGCTTTAGCTGTTTTAAGCAACCTCCAATGCGAATGCGAATGATATTTCTATAATTTATGAGCGAGTTGTCTCAACGCTGCTGCTGCTGCTGCTGCTGCTGCTTTGAATGCCGGATGCTTTCTCTGTCTCTCTCTCTCTTTCTCTCTCTGCTGTGCTGGCGGAAATTGAAAACTTTATGCAACTACGACACAGACAGACAGACAGATAGAACTGAGAGCTCAGCCAGTTAGCTGCTGCTGCTGTTGCCAGCGGACGCTGGAAAGTATGCTTAATAAATTTGACAGGACGGCGTTTAGTGGTCGACCAACAACAGCAGCAGCAACAGCTTTCAAAAGAAACTTACAAAAAGGCACGCAGGAAGAGTAAGCATCATGTGCACTGCTTTATTATGATTAGCAGTCAACGCAGACGGTCTGACAGACAAACATCCAGTAAGACGAAGAGATGGAATGTCTGGATCAACAGTGTGCTTCTCTGCTTATAAATATTCACAGCACAAGCCGCAAAATATTATTTAAATACACTTTGATAGTAAAAGATTGCAAGTTAACTAGAAATAACGTACTGTATACACAATGATATTGAATAGATAAGATAGCAAGTAGTACGGCTCTTGTCAAAAATTCCTGACTCAGAAATACCCTAAGCCCATCCCAAATATTTGTCACCAAAAATCGACAAAACTTTTGATTACAATAACCTAAAAAGTATTGGTGTGAGCTTAAGAATAATGCTGTATTTTAGTTAGACAAAACTTTCGAAATCACTTCCTTGTAATGCTTTTTTCATTACATTGAATTTGCTTCTTGACAAATCAAATAATTCACTTCAAAAGCCAACTAATTGAATAAGCTTTAATAATTAAAGTCAATAACTCAAAGAGAAAGAGCAAACGAGTCAGATGATAACTAGTCAAACTCTCATAATTATTGATGATCATAAAAATGTGCGCTAGAAAGATGATGATGATGATGATGATTATGATAACAAATGAATGCGATGACGGTGACGATGAACAACAACAATTTAAGTTGGCCGCCAGCTGTGCTTTTGTGCAATTCCCACAACATTATCGAAGCCAACAAAGTTATTAAGTGGCAACATTTAGTTACTTTTGTTTTTATGGCTAACGCCAAAGTCAGGCAGCAGCAAGTGGTGTAGGGGGCTTAGGGGGACAAAGAGAAACAGCCAGTTCCTCTGGTCTCTGGGGCTGTTGGCGCAAACAAAAAAAGTTGCTCCTTGCCAAAACGAGCAAATAATCAAGCGAAAAACTCAAAAATCAAATGACAGCGAGGCAACAAAAGGAACGAATGAAAAATCGTGAACAAATCGCGCAACTGGGCGCAACGTACTGAAACAATAAAATAAATTAACCTTGAAGTTCAATGTGGAAAATTTAGTGGCATTGTCAGAAGTCGCACCCTCTGCCACCCACAAAGTCATTGTTGTTCAGTTAAGTTGTTGCCGTTGTGCTGTTATGCAAAAAGAAACATAAACATAACGTAAAGCGGGCGCAAAAGTTCATAAAATGCCAAAGAGGAGGAGTCCAACGCTTGGCTGCCCATACAGACAAAGACACAGCGAGAGAAGAAAGAGTTGTGGCACGCAATCAACCTAAACTACCATTTAATACCCAATACTAATGCTACCAACCGCCACCCACAACTTTCAGCCCGATTAGACACACACACCAACAGAGACAAGGAATACGCAGATGGAGTGTAAAGTAGGGAACGTGGGAGCTGCCAGGTGATTGCGGTTAAAGAGCAAAGGTAGTATATGTATAAGTATATATACTCTCGGTGCAAAAGGTTCTGGCCTAGAATGTTGAATGTCTATCATACTCTGTCCCACTCAACGTCGACTGATTCCAACAGGAACGATGGGCAAACGGCAAACGGCAAACCAGCTAAGCACACACATAATTACTCATAATGGAATATCGGTTTGCATTATTTATAGGGCAGCCGACCATTTCACACCGAAAACCCATCAACAACAACAACAACAAAAACAAAACGAAAAAAAAAAAAAAAATGAACAACAACCACAAAGCAAATTTAAATGTACGTATTTTGCCTAATGACAACCGCAATGCTTATACATTGTCCTTTGGCAAATGCGACAAATGTTTGCCAGATACCATTTCAAAAACGAACAAAGTCCATTTACATAAATGATAATCCCCCCATACACACTCACACACACACATACACACACAAATACGTACAGGTATACGCGTACCTTTGAACTTAGGCCACATCAAATTAAATAAAAGGTTAGCAGCTTGCACGGAAGTTAAGTTCAATTCACTTCTTTACTTTAACCGTGGGCTCGACATATGACAATAAAAAATTGGAAGCTTAAACATTAGATAAATTCGTAAAGAAAAATATACTTTGACTCAAATTTTCCGCTTCGAATATTTTAAACATATTTCCGAATAATATTTTATTATTTAAATTCTTAAACATCGACTTTGCTCACTTTTGCCACACTGTATAATGCCTTTTAATGATGTACGTGTAAGGACAAGAGTATAGCACACGCACAAACAACGTAACATTTACGTTCGCAGATAGGTAGATATTATGCATTCGCTTTTGTTAGCTTTAAGTCATTGGACTCTATTAATATTTCACATCTCATATTTGCCACCGATCCCCGATCCCAGCTGTGCACTTTACCTGTAATCTTCCTTTTGCTCTCTTTCCCTCTCTTTCGCTCTGCCTTCTTTTGGGGATTGTCTGTCATGAAGTTGAAAAGGGTTTCATATTCGCATTAGCATTCACCGTTTCAGTTTTCAGTTTTTGGTTTCCACTGCGGTTTTCGATGTTTCGGGCGTGTATTTTAATTGTGTTGACTTTGTAAATGATCCATTCATAATGCTCCTTGAAGGCAGCGTTTGTCCTGCTGCTTGTGCATGTCCGCCTGTTTTTAATGGCCACAGTTAAGCCGGTCAACAACAACAGGAACAGCAGCGGCAGCAGCAGCAAAATACGAAACGAAAATCGATAATGAATTAATTTCCAGCATGAGGCAAATGGCCCAGACAAATTTATGACTGTGGGCAGCGCCTGCATATTTGCCTCTCTTGCCTTCAATTTGCCTGCTGCTGCTGCTGTTGCTGCTGCTCAACACCAGCACCAACAACGGCGCCCACAGTAGTTAACGTTTTACCACATGGCCATTGGGCAGCCATTGCCAGCGCCATTGCTGCCATCGCTGCCTTCTCTTACCTGGGCCACCAGCTAACCAGGCAGCTTGGGCTCTTTAGCTTGCTGAGCTGCCCTCAGGCCGTCTCAATTTCAATGAGCTTTGCGACTGTTACACGGCTACTAAGAGAAAGAGACAACGACAGGCAGAGAGTTTTTGCCTGATGATCCCTTGAGTAAACATAAAAAACCAACAAACAAACAAGCTCATAAATATGCGTGTGCTCCGAAGGCGGTAACTGTTTATATATGCCATATACAAAAACTACAAAGAATAGAATATTATCTATTGAACGCCTCTGCCAAGTGTTTCAGATAGTATAGAAAAAAATATTAATCAGATTAGCTGGTAAGCAACCTATTCTATTCTCCTTTTTATTAATATCGTACCTAAGCATAATGTTCAAATTTCTAGCATGCCCTTAAAAGTATGCAACATATTAAATTATTTTTATAAAATCGATTTTCATTATAAAATTACAAGCATAAGTTGGATTTTAACTATGCAAAGCTTCAATATACTTGACCGTTGTTTCTTATTCTATTTATAAAATTTAAAAATTACAATCGCAAGTTCTGTTCGACTCCCAATTCGATTATTGGTCTCAAAAATTTGAGTTGAAAATCTTAAAAAAATTAGGTTTCTACATTTAAAAACAGTATTAATTAAGAGCGTAAAACAAGACATTTGATGTATTGCATTTGAAAATCGGATAAATTTTGACGAAGTTATAGTAATCGGAAGTTCCGTTTCACGCCCAAGTCGGTTATTGGTCACAAAATTTGACATGAAAATAGACAAAAAATTAAGTTTCTTTATTTTGTATTTATTTAAACGCAGTATTAATCTAGAGCGTAAAACAAAACTTATGACGTATTGCACATGAAAATCGAGTTTATTTTGAGGAAGTTATGGCAATCGGAAGATCCGTTTCACGCCCAAGTCGGTTATCGGTCAACAAAATTGACATGAAAATCGACCAAAAATTAAGTTTCTTTATTTTGTATTTATTTAAATGCAGTATTAATCTAAAGCGTAAACCAAGACTGTTGATGTATTTCACATAAAAATCTAAATTTGTGCAAGTTATGGCAATCGGAAGTTCAGTTCCAGACATTTTTTATCCAAAGCACTTAAGCACGCACTTAAAATCAATTAAATCGTAATTGGTACGACATCGAAACATGCTTGTTGTCAAGAGACAAAAAGAACCTATAAAGAAAATGTTAATTTCTATTAATTTTCAATCTTTTTAACAATCAATAATGCTATACACAACATTTTAAAGTCCAAGCACGCTTTTAACACACACACTAACATATTTTTTGTGGGGTAAGCTTTGATGTTTGGCATTTTGATTTGCAATAATTGCAGTGCCATTTGTGTCTTCCCATTCGACCCAAGAAGTTTTGTTGAACTTTGGCGAGTGGGGATTTACCACTTATGCAACGAGTTGCTTGCGGACTTTACAAATCCAAATATCTAAACACAAATACACACACACACATTCAAACTTGTGTGTGGGTAGGTCTGTCAACTTTCTTAAAAGTTTCAAATGTTTGCTTAGGCGATAAGTATTTGTATTACAAACTCTTTAGCTAACCACGCTTAATAATTCAAAGCAATGTTGATGATGGGTAAATGTGGGTGGAGGAGGCATTTAGCATGAAAGAACGTTGATTTAGTTTATTAAAAGACATTATTCTATTAACTATTGTTAGGTAATTGGGCTTTAACTCAATATAAACTAATCACACACATTCGAACAAAAAGTGTTTTGACAAGTATTGGATGTTAGCTGTCACCTCATTTCCGCACTGCCTTCACCCCGATCCGTTCTTTTAGTTCAGCAATAACAACTACTACAACTGTCAAACTCAACTCAATTAGTGTCAATCAAAAGTTTGCGTTTTCTGTTTTTTTTAACCCAAGCACAGCTATTAATTATGAATGTATGTTTGTGGACTGGATGATATGGTAAAAGATATCGCATGCTCATATTAAATGCCCTTTTTGCATGCTTACAAAGTCGATCGAAGTCAACTAGGACAAGCTGGGGCAAGTCGAGTCGTTTGTGCATTTGTGTTGCATTAAATAGCAATCGAGTTGCATTAAAAACTAATCGCGACACATGTCGCTGAGCTCAAAGCGATTAAGCGTTCAATTTGGCATCTCGACATGCAATTAAAGTCAATTGCCAACATCGACCATATCAATGATTGTGAGCATACACACACGTATAAATATATATTAAGAATACTCGTATCAAGTATACGTATAGTACATTTTTGTGCTCGGGCATGTTATTAGGCTTAGCGAGACAGAGCCTGGGGCTGCGTTCGTCGTGTGGCAGCAACGTGTTTCTACATGCATTGCACCTGTAATTATGCGCACGACTGACATACATTTTCCACAGCACGCTACTCTTATACCAAACATGAGAGAACTACACACACACACACACATACATGCACACATAGTTGCACATATATTTATAGCCTACTTAAAGTTACAAGGCATAAATGTAAACAGACTTTCGGATGTTAGGCCCCGACACATGTAAAACACCTAACATACTCTATACGTGCACGAAAAGGTATATGCGTTAGCCCCAAAAATATCCAACATCAACTTTAATATGCAAAACAAAAACTGTTTTATTATTCTTTTGCAAGTTCCAAGAATCGCTAATCTACATATATACATGATTGATACATTATTTATGTGCCTCAAGCTCTTTCTCAACCCTTTGTTTCCCTCAAAAAATGATAAGCAAAAGTAACGACAAAGTTATGTTGCAAACTTATTCTTTATTCAAAGCAAATAGGATTTTTTTTGAGCTAAAGTAGCACTCAAAACACACAATTGATACCCAAAAGTATGCAAAACGTAAAGAGAACCAGAAACAAATACATTATCCTTGAATCCTTCCTACTACTTACGCATTAATGTACGTATGCATGTGTTGATATTTAATGATTTCCTTAAATAATCTCTCCAAACATACTTACAAGGCCAAACATTTTTATTGTTGAACTAAGAAGTTCTTTAAAGCTAGCTAAAAAAAAATATTTTGTATAATTCAGCTTATAAAAATACATATTATTCCCTTCTTTGAAGCTTTCAAGCTTTCTTTTCACACAATAAAAGCATACCTTGTGGAGGATTGTTTCAATTGAACGTTAAAGTTTTATAAAATATGCAAACACAACAAAAATGCATAAGATGTAGGGCATTTTGCAGTCACTTAGCATTTGCAATAAGGTATTTTGTTTTCTCATGTACAGTTGTGCTTGACATGCAAATTTTTGCCGTTGCATTTTTTAAGGGAAAAAGGAATAACAAAAAAAAATGTACAAATCATGCAAAGCGAGTGCAAAAGTCTGCAATAAAAATGGTGGTATATACGTAAATACATATATATAAAGTAAATTAGAGCATTGCATGGCAAGCGAATGCGCAACGTTCTGTTGCTGTTGTTCTTAATTTTGTTCTAGTGAAATTTAAGGCCTAAATCGCAAGGCAAGCAGGCTGGCAACGCAGGCAAGCTGTTCTCCGTTGTTGTTGGACAGCCAAATTTGCTGTAAATAAATCGCAACTGGCAGCGAAAAGAACTTAAAGTAGGTTACTTACGGCGCGCACACACACACACACACACACACACCAAAATCCTTGCTTTTGTGCATACTTAAGGCGACGACGGACGCCTTGAAGCTAACTTCGTCTACCCCTTCTGTCGAGCTGTTTTAGCTGCTTCAGCTGCTGCTGCTGCTGCTGCTGCTCTCGTGCTCTAATTGAGGCAGCGCAAACTTGCCGCATGTACGAATAGTTTGCTGCATAATGACAGGCGCGCCGGCATGCATATTTATGTGATGGCTAAAGGAGGGAGGCAGAGAGCGAGAGAGAGTGAGAATCGGATGATGGGGTTAAGCCTGCAGAGAAGAAGGCGCTCAAGCTGCGTTAAACGTCACGCTCTATTGGCTTGGCCAATGTTGCTGTTGCACATTGCCTTAACACCCCTTCTCAGCAACGTCTCAACTATTTTTGGGGCAGCTTTAGTGTTCATAGCTTTGAGGCACTTGACAACACTGTCGAAATTCAACTAGCTGTAAGCTTTAGCTCTGGATAATATTGGTGATTTAATGAAATAAATAAAACTGTTTTGTTTCTGTTGGCTAATTACTTCTAGCTTATAATTAAATAAGCTCAAGTGTTAAAGTTGTTTAATAATAAATACAACCCACATAAAGAGAGTGTTGCTAAATGGAAGAGTTTCCCTAACAGGAAAAAAATTCATTTAATGTAAACGAATTTTCAGCATAAAAACTTTCAAGTGCCTTAACAAATTGATGAAATTCTTGGAATAAAAAAAATACATTTTATGACAGATTTAGTAATTTTCCAATGGGCAAAAACTCAAAAAAAAATTAGTTGTGCAAAAAACAACATTTTATCAATATATATTTGCTAAGAGACCTTAAAAAGCAATAAATGTCAAGCTTTTAAAATTAAATAAAATATAACTTTATAGCAGTTTCTTGGAATTTGTCAACAAGAAAAATTACATTGAAGCAGAAATAGCAAAAGTTGCAATTTTCATAAGCAATGAACTCGCTAGATTGCACATTGCTCTCAACAATAAACAATTTCATTTTCTGGCGTATGAAGGTACTTTGAGACGTATACGTGATTAAAATCCGGTTTGATTTCCCAATGAAATAACAGGAAGCAAACGAACTCTGTCGACCTCGACTATTTCTTCTTGTTCTTCTGCTTGCGAATAATGCGCAAAGCAATAAAAATTTAACAGACAAATTCACTTTAATTGCACACACTTACACACACACACACACACATGCACAGAGAGTAAAACACACTTTGGCGTTTGTTGAAATGTGATGCATGCTGTTAGGCAGCAGCTTTTTTTTGCGCACCCCGCAGCACACACACAAACACACACAGGAGTCACGTGTTCTGACCCGTCGAAGGTGTTTTAGGGCGCCAACAAATTGCAGGTGCGGCCAAAGCCAAAGCCAGAAAGTGCACAAAGTTTCAACAACAAAGCCAACACAACAAAACGCGACCAACAACAACAACAACACGAACAAAGTGCGCAACACACACATGCACACAAAAACACAGCAAGGGGCAACACACCACACACAAGTGCACATATGTGTGAGTGTGGCAAACGATAAATGCATTGAAATCGATGTACAAAAAATCCTTAGTGCCGGCTAAATTACATCCCAAGCTGCCTGCCACATATGGCCAACAAAAAAGGGGCAGCTAAAACGGGCAGCTGGGGTGCTGTAGCTGTAAGAGGCGTACGAGGCGTGCCACCAATGAAAATTATACGAACAAAAAATTGCACTGATAGAGGTGTGGCATGCCTCTTATACATATATACATATATAGTTTGTTTTTTTTTTTGCCTTCCCTCTTTTTTGTACCATACTGTGCAAATTCTCAAATGAAAGAAAGTTTAGCTATGGCCATTGCAGGAGGTCGTAGAGCAGTTACACACACACACACATACACAACAGCTGCATATAAATGCACACACACACATCGAAACGTACATATGTGTGTGTGTGTGCGGCGTTAGAAGGCGAAAAAAATTAATTTAAATTTTTATGATGCCATAAAAATAATGCATGGCATGTCTTCACACACACACACACACACACTCACACATACATACCGCACAAAATAAAAATGAAAGAACAAGAGAAGTGGAGGGATGTGAAGAAAAGTAAGAGAGAAGCTAAAGACGACGCCACGCTGGCCCAATTAGCTACAGCCTGTGCCAACCTAGAAAAAAAAAAAAATTGTGTGTGAAAATGTATTAGTGTGTGTGTGTGCACCTACATACATATATATGGATGGTGAAGCAACAGCAACAGAGCGTTTCTTTTGTTGTTCCATTAGGCAAAAAAGCGTGTTAAAGAAGAAAGCAAAACGATATGCGGAATAGTCACAAAACACTTTCTCCGCTCACCATGCATAGCAGTCAACTACAAACTGTCTATTCTTTATCTCTCTCTATCGCTACACAAACATATGCATATGTATTTAGATTTTGGCTTTTTCAATTTAACATTTGCAATTAGTCATGCTTTTTCGCTTTTGGCTAGAAATATGTTCCAAGCTTACAAAATATGTTTCAGCTTATCTTTACTAAAACTACATTTATGCGGAGGACTTTATGTAGAGCTCACAATTAAGTATGTGAACCCTAACAAATTTCATAACACAAAGTTATTATGCATAATACCAAAAAAAAAAAAAAATTTTGCTAACACCTCCCAATGTTGATTTTAGTAGGTGCTGTAACTTGTTGTTTCTTTTTCTTTGGTTCATAATGTTTCATGTTTCATGGTTTTTTTTTTTTTTTTTCTGGGTGCCCATTTTGCACACTGCCAAAAACAACTACCATACTTTTTGTCCATAAATGACTCATTTGTATTCATGGTTACGCCCCGGCGCTTTTGTCGTTTTGCTTTGCCCCCCCTCGAGCTTCAACTCCGCCCATCTCAGTCACCTTAAGCTTAAGGGCAAGTCGTAGAAGTAGTAACAGAGCTTAGAGTTAGTAGGTTGCTTTTGGGTGGTGCTTGGGTGGCTCTAGGGTGGTTTAGGTGACATGAGTTACATGCTCACATATGTAGTGCAAATGAGCAGTCAAATTTGTTGCCGGCCATTTGCCAAAACAGACAGGGAGACGCAAGAGATTGCGTAGCATAAATATTACTATGCGCATATGTGTGTATGTAGTGCACAAGGTTTACTTTAGTCTCCATCTAGATTATGACAATGGCCGCGAAATATGACACAAAATGACGTACTTAATAGTTGGGCAAAAGTAGAAGCTAAGTAGATTGTGTGGCATGTGGCAACTGATTATGTGCAACCATTAAGTTTGCTTTAAGATTTTTGTTAAAGCAACGTTTTGTTGTTGCTAAAGTCAACACAATTTATGCGGAAACTGTTGCAGTTCATTTTCTCATTTGATAAGCAAACGATTTTTGATCAATTTTGACAACGCTCTTGGCCATATTTCACTGGTGGCGTCAAATCGGGTCAATTTGTAGTCAGCAGCAAGAGTTTTATGCTGCTGTTGCTGCAGCTTGTTGCTGGCTTTTTATGTTGCTCTCGTTTCTTGTTGCTGTTTTCTCCTTTTGCCAGCCATTAAATTAAAAGCTAGCTAGCACCAGATTGTGGCCCTTTTAGCTATTTTGTGTGTCTGTGTATGTGTATGTGTGTGTGTGTACCAAAAAATATTTATTGTTATGAGCGCATCAGACAAACAATTTCAGTTTCTGTTGCTGCTGCTGCTGCTGTTGCTGCTATTTCTGTTCTAGTATCAGTTTCTGTTTCTGTTTCCGCTTCAGTTTCTATTTTCAGTTATGGCTTGAGCTTAAGCTTTTGCGCTTTCAGCTTGCCGGCATTACACATTCAAGAAAAACTCTTAAATTTTGCCATAAATCTTTGTTTAAAACATGACTCACCAGGCAATTTAATGGCTCAGCTCAGTTGAACTGGCAGCAGTTAGCTTTTTAGCGATTCGTGCCGCAATTAAAATTGAACTTGAGGACTTGAGACACGCAACTGAGAGCCAATTACGTTTATTAAAGAAAAGTTTATTGGGGGACAGCAAGTTGGCCATAATCGATAGCCGCGACGCTCGTGTGACTTTCAAATGTATTACCTTATTTATTTATTTCCCACTCAGTTGCTCTCTCTCTTTCTCTTTCTCGCCATCTCTCTCCTTCTTTTGCTCTGTGTTGTGTATGTGTGTCCTTGGCCAATTGTTGGTGGCAACTGGCATATGAAATATTAATGTTGATTACGCACAAAAAATGCGTCTCATTTACTTGGTCGGGCGAAACGTGCTAGTCATGCTAAGCAACAACAAATCAGCGCCAGCTAACAACACAGCCATGGGGCATATGGGACAGAGAACGCATTGCCGGACGTGGCAGCCACTTGACAGCTCTGCGCCTTAATATCAATAAGATTTCTTTTCGGGCGGATACTCAAACCCAAATGTTGGCTCTAATTGGCGTGTCAGTTAGTCAAAACGACAGCTTCGGCATTTAAAACATAAATGCGCTAAAAAGTATGCTACATATATTGTGTGTTGCCCAAAAAGAAGAGTTTTGGGGGTAATCATTTGGGTAAAATCGAATTATCAGCAAACAACAAATATTATTATCACAAAAGAATTTTAAAAAAATTCAAAACAATAAGTATTAATAGACAAATTTTCATTTGTTTGTCGAAATGAATATATCTATTTGCCCTTGGCGACATTCTAGCGTAATTAATATTTAATATTAAAACTGCGTAAATGACAAAATGCTTTGTATGATGACTGTATTTAAAAGAATATATTTACATGAATATTTCATAACAAAAAGGTGTTAATATCAATTAAGAAAAAGGGAAAAATAAATTATCCAATATATATTTAATTGTTTGTTATACTTAATCAATTATATATTCAAAATTGTTCTCTCTTTATGTTATGCATTATATTGGCAAATTAAAGTCCTCAAAACGATAAATACTTTTTTTCCGAAACGACGCTGTGTTTATTAAGCTAATGATGCTGAACAAAAAACAGTTGCTCATAAAATAAAAATAAAATATAATAAACGAAAAGAAAGCACTTGAAAATATATGGCAAAAAAATATTTATATTTGAATGCACTAAATGTACAGTGAAACCCCACAACTTGACACATTTCTGGTACAACTAGCCGAACAAACTAGCACACTATGCAGATACAGTTGGAGTCAAGCGCTTTTTTTCCAAAAAAATTTGTTCCATTTTCGTTGGCAATTTATAAATATTTGAATGGTGGTGAAAATAGGAGAAGGAAATGGCGTTCTTTCTTTCCCTCTCTCTCAATGCAATTAATCAAAATGTTGGCTGGCGTGGAATTTGTTGCTAGCGTACTTGGAAACGCGTACTTTTAGTGATGGGGGGGGGGGACCTCTTTGTCTTGGTCCCTTACTCTTACTTTCAGCTACGACTACGACTATAAATGCTGCTACTGCTGCTACTGCTGCTGCTGCTATGTAGTGCAGTGTAAGTGGCAGCCATAACCGAACACATTGCGGAAGGAAAAGAGGGATAGAGAGAGAGAGGGGAAAAGCAGTCGAAGTGGCTTCGCAGTTGAGACTGGAAACAAAACTAATTATCGTTATGGCAACTCTTGTTCGCTGTTGTAAATTTACGAGTGTATGTGTTAGTGTGTGTGTGTATATGAATGTGCGTACTGACACAGACATCGCTCCATATTTATAATTACTGTTTGCACACTTAACGAAGACGCCAGACGCCAAGCAAGAAACACTGTTGCTTCCAACGCCAAAACGAAACATTTCTTCTTTTTTTTTCTCGTGAAACTTCATTTTCAAAATTACGCTCATTAATCATGTAAAAAAAAAGAAAAGAAAAGAAAATAGCAGCAGCAGAAAAAGCGACGTCGCGACAACGTTGATGGTGACAACGGTAGCAAAAACAACAACAACAACACGAGTGTCACATTTTCTAACGCATAATTATAGATGCGTGTATGGGTCTATATGTGTGTGAGTGTTTGCGTGTAAGTGTATTTATTTTTTTCGCTGGCATAAGTGTGCTTGGCGTGCTTTGGCATACTTTGTTAGGCAATGCACGCAAAACATCAACAAGAAATTGTCAAAAATAAAACACGCTTCACATAAGATTTTGCTACAAAGTTAAGCCCAGGTGCAAAACGTGTGTGTGTGCGAGGGGTGGGGTGGGGGGAGTTTGGAGGGATGGACAGGTTTATGACCAGGTTAGAGCGCTTAAACAGATGGGCGGGCTACAAAAATATATCATTTGACCTTCCAACCAAACTAAAGCTTAACTTTAAATGCTGCTCATTTTTTTTAATGTGGAAGCAAAGTGAAAAATTATATAGAAATATAATAAAATAAAGTACAAAGAGACGTCGGCAAATCTCAATATATATTTATACATATTATTGCCACCTATAAGTGGCTTGAACAGGACAGTTGGCTATCCTTTCGGTCGGTCCTGTAAACCTTTTGAAAAGAAAATCCCAAGGTTTTTGTGGTTGACTTATAGAATGATTGGCACAGTTGATATAGTCACAATGCATATATAAGCAAAACCTAAAAGAAAGCATATTACCTTCACAATCAACGTTAGCCACAGCTGTGTCTGAGCCCCACAAAAGCAAAGGCCCAAAAATGATTTTGCCAAGCCCAAAAAAAAAAAAAAGAAAAAACGAACGCAAAACGAAATATTTCAAAGAATGCTCAACTTTAAGTTATGCTATAGAATGTTAGATTCAAATTCCTTAATCTTTTTGGATTAAGATTATAACACCTTATCAATGATTCAATTGCAAAGTAAATATTTTTGAATTATAATATTGTGTATGAAAAATTGTTCAAAATGTGCTATAATCTTTTTGAATTATTTTCTTCCAAAAAGAAACAATTATGATTTAAATATGTTTTTATGTTCCTAGTAAAGAGTAAGATTTGCTTAAAGCTTAGATTAAATAAGATACCCCGTTTTCCATGCAACAAGTTATAGAGTAATATATACAATACAAAGAAGGAAAAAAGGTGAGAGAAAATGATTCGTCATTGACATTGTCCGTTTGGTCTAGGCCAACAAAAACTGTCGCGACAGTCGACTAGAGACCTGTGTGCAACAGCAAATGCCATTTACGTGCCCTTGAATATACTATATATATTCTTTATTCTTTCGCTAAGGCCAATGTTATTATTCAGATGTCACGTTCAGTCACAAAACCTGCCGCTTCGCCCGTTTCGTCCCTTTTGCCAAAGAGCTTACATTGAAATTAATAATCAATATGGCGAAGCAAAGCAAAAGATGACGCAGATTGTGCGTAAGCCCTTCTTTACTCTCTCCCCATGAACTCCTACTCGCAGTAAGTCAGAGACAGAGTCGACTCAATTTCAGTTGCAATTTCCTGCCAGACGACAGGTGGCGCCACTACAAAGCGCATCAGCTGCTGCTATTGCTACAGAGAGAATCAAGCGGATAAATTGAAAGGCTTAGCGTTGATTTGCTTTCAACGGGACGCTGCTGTCTCATAACTCATACGCACCATGTGTCAATCTGTCCAACTGACTGACTAACGTTTTAAATGTGTACATATGTGTGTGTGTGTGTGTGTGTGTGTGTGTGTGTTTTGTGGGCTGCGGCAGCGTGAGAGATTAATATTTAATTAAATCGATATGGCCTCCCCGCGCCAGTTGACAACAGCTTGTAAAATACCAAAGCGTTGACAGCCCAAGTGATTTATTTATGTTTGCGGTTTCAGTTCGCCGGCTTCCCATTTGCCACTTACCCCTCCCCCCGTCCACCGCCTTTCCGCACTTGACTAGCATATCTGTCTGCCTAGGTGCGTCTGGCAAAAGTGTCTGTTTGTCGGTTTTAAGCAAATATTAATTATAGCCAAGTTTCAAAAATTTGTCGTCTTTAATGCTTAAAGCACAATCACACACACACACACACACACACACACACTCACACAGACAGAACAGATGGCATCTTGCTGATACCACTCCACCTGATGTTGGGCTAGGCAAAACGCCTTCTTAGCATTCCTAGAGCAAATGACATTGGCAATACGACAACGACACAGGCGTGCCCACAGGACACTCCCATTACACTGTCTAACTTCAGGCCAATTGGGCCGTTGATGTTGTTGCAAACACATGTTTCGGGCTATACCCTGTGTGTTGCCAAAGATTGTGAAGTTTGATCAAATGTTAATCAAAGATACATTTTGTCAGTTTTGTATATATCATTTTCTAGTTCTCAAAGTATTTTAATACAAAAATATTTGAATATTCCTCTTGCATCGGAATTCCAGAATTAAAAGCTATGAATATTGATTATGCCAGCATATAGGGTACTATATATTAAAGGGTATGCATAGGCGAACATAGTAAGTTAGGTGCTGCATTAGAAACCAATAACAACAACAACAACATCGACGTGGGTGGAGTGCTGTCAAAATATCTTACAACTGGCAACCCCCCATGAACGCCCCACCCCCACCACCTTTGCGACCGCTTCTTCTTAACACTCAATTCAATCCATCCAAATCCTTTAGCTGACAGCACTCACTTTGCCATCTCATTCTCATTCTCCTCTTTCTCTTTCCTATCTGGCTCTTCAAAATGCAAAATTTTGTTAATGGAGCGTAGTATGTACATCTGTATATATGTATGTATGTATCTCAGCTTGTCAAGGGCTGAGCAAAGAGTCACCACATGTGGCAGCGTCGAGAGTAAGACTGTAAGATAGGTAATAGCTATGCAAATGAATGCAAAACATCCTTTTGAATGGTTAAAGGAGAGAAAGCAAAACGGAGTGCAAATGCATCCATCTCACTCTCACACATCTGATGTTGCCATTGCGATTGCATTCAAAACATTCCAAAAACAAATCACTAATCACACGCAGTTGCAGTTGCAGTTGCAAGTAAGCAAGGAAAGCAATCAAATTACATGCCAAATCAGTTTCAAGGATCATTGTGATATCAAAAGATATGGTGTGTCCTTATAAATGTCATAATATTTCTTATTGCTTTTGTCATTTTAATGGATTATTATGTGTATGGCATGATTATTAACTTAAACATATTTTGTTTCGTATTCGTAAGGTTTCTTGACAGTAAATAAAGGCTATCAAGATGATATGACATTAAATTTTGAATATGTTTATTCAAAATTAACTTTTCTATGATATTAAAAAGTGTTTTCCATTGAATAATGTCAAAATTGGATTAATTACTGCACTGTTAATGTTACAAAATCCCTTCTCATTTAATTGAAAATGAACAAAATTCGATTATCTGCTTTGATGAGGCTATTAAAGGGCATAAGTTAGCCATTGTATCTACTTAGACCTCGGTCGAGTTGTCAAGCTGTTTCCCATGCGCAAATCTCATGTCCATGGAGGCCTTTTGCATAAGTTTTAACTGTGTGTGTGCGTGTGTATGTGTGTGTGTATCGCAAGCTCTAGCAGTTAGAGAACATACACAACTTAGGGCTTATTGTGGAATTATGCAAATTTAGGCAGCTGTAGATGTTGTTACTTCTATCTTTGTGTGTGTGTGTGTGTGTGTGTTGGACTTAAACTTCAGCTGTTTTTGCCACATAATGCAATCATAAACGAGGCACACAAGCACACACACAGACACTTTGGATGTAGCAACAACATATGTGCAGCATGTCCATTTGTTCGTGTTGACTCAAGTCGGAGTTACAGCCGACAACTGACTGGGCCGAGACAAACTGGCCAACTTTCGTCCCAAAATCAGTTAAGTGACACACACACACACATACATTTGGCAGACACAAGCGAGACATGAGCGCTTACAAAACGTTTTCAAGTTTGCAACCCACACACACACATACATACATATGCACAAATTGCTTGTGCGTGAGTTTCCGTTTACGTTTTTGTTTCGACTACGACGAACTGGTTTAGATGTGTGTGGAAGTGGAGAGGGGGGCAGAACGTGGCTCTGTTGCCTGTAGGCCATATTGCCAAACAGGCCGCAACGAGCCGTTTTGTGCGATGCCAGCAGCAATTGGTTAAGGCGCTTCTGACTAGCAGTTTGGGATGTCATCCCATCCCACCATGGCCATGATGTTGGTGCTACAGATGGATGCGTGACCAAAACCGCAAAACACCACAGTGCCCCCGTTCCCCGTTCACCGTTTCATACCAACCACCACCACCACCAACACCACCTGGTACCAACACCTTCTTTTACCCTTCCAGAACAGAGATTTACTTTGTCGACGTTCTCGTTTGGTTTCGCTAGCATTCCCACGTATTTGTGGCGCAATCAAGGTGCACAAAACGTCGCTAACACAAACAATCACATTGAGAGCAACAAACATTGTCAGAGAGCGGCAGAGGGGAAGACGGGGAGACAGACTGAGTACTTTGCCAATCACTAGCACAACTACTCGAATCGCAATTTCGTGTTCCCCAAAACGTTTTCACGTACAAAATCTCACAGGTGTTGCCAACACTCACACACACACACAATAAACTTTTGTATTTGAAAGCGAAAAAAAAATCAAGCTACATATGAGATTATTTTGAAGCAATATGTATGTGCCTAAATTATATTGATACTGGATATGTTTCGGGAAAAGTTTATCAATAGATAAATATGGTATTAAAGAGCGGTAAAAATACCGGTACACTGAACCCAAAATTACGATTAAAATCCTTGAACTTGAAAGTTTAACATAAAAATGTTATTTGATATTACATAAGGAAATTATAAAAAGTTTTACGGATTTTTTTCTTCTTTAGTTAAGTAGTTTAGTTTTTTTTTTTTTTTTGGTTCAGGAACTTTTAGCACAACTTTCTTTGCTATAGAAATTTCATTTTTGAAGTATAAATTGCGAAAAAGCATAATTATTTCAATTCAATGGAAAATAATTAGCTTAAACTATCCTAATTCTTATAGGTAATCATCTGGATTTTTTTTTAACAGAATTGATATTCAGGAGGACATGTTGTGTGTAGACAGACTAAGACTGAAGTCAAAAGGAATCGTTATTAGGTTCTTTTTTTTTCAAACCAACCCCCTCCGCACCCCCTTTCCACTGTAGTCATGTTGCGTTTTTCGGCTTACTGAATTTATTGGCTATGGCAGTGACTGGCGGCCGATGCTTAGTCAGTGTTGTTTGCTATATTTACATGTGTGAGTGTGTGTGCGCATGTGTGTGTGTTTGTTTGTACTTAGCCCGGCTCCTTAGTTTATGACCGCTTGGGCGGTACAAGTTCAATTAATTGCTCGTCTTGCACACACACACAGACACACGAACACATACTATTATAGACACATAGCCTTCATGTAAGCTGACAGTGGAGCATGTGTGTGTGTGTGTGTGTGTGTGAACGCCCAGTGGCCATTTTGCTTGTATAAGCCTAGCAAGCGTAATGCGAATAGACCCCCCAGTGGAGCCAGTCCATTGGGGAGCATTTTGGGGGTAGGCGTGTGTGTGTGTGTGTACAAAAATGCTTAACACTTAACTGAACACTGAGACCAGGCAAACCAAGCCAGGCAACCAGGCAGACCAGTTGTTATGGGGTGGGGGGTGGGTCATCCCCCTCTTTAAATATTTCGCTATATTTCTCCCGAAAAGGGACCTTAATCCTTTGGGTAGGGGGGGGGTTTTTTTATTTTATTTAGGGGGTATTGGGGGTTTGGTTGGGGCTTTTCAAAAATAACTCGCTCATGCTTGACATGTCTGGTTGCATTGCTTAGCTCGCCGGATGGGGAGTGGGATCTTGATGCGATTTAATTGATGCCATATTAGCGCTACTAAAGATTACACGTCATAGACAAAAATAACATAAATACATGTCAAGACTGGTTAAGGTTGCCTAAAATGCCTACTGATTATTATTGCCAGAGCAAGATTGCTCCAATAGATGGTATATCTGAGCTACCCCTTTGGTTTCCCCCCCACCCAACCCCTTTTTTAACCAAGCCATGTACAATCTACGACGTGCACATATCATAGATTGTCCCTAAAAGTTTTTATGTCGCTAGCTGCTCACCATGACCAACCTTGATAACACCTGTATGCCTCTATATTAGAACTGCTTCACCACTTCATATTCAAAATTAAATTTATTATATTAACCTTCATGGCTGTTCTTCCAGATATAGTACATTATAGCGTTTGTTTAGTAACTTAAAACCATCAATTTATCAGTTTATACAAATCGATTTGCTTGAGCATCTAAATTAATGTCTACAAAATTCATGAACGATTACATCTATTTCAAGATGCAGGTGTTTTCTTATTTAACTACAATTTAACAATATTACTTTGCCGTCAGGCTCTTAGTTTAGCTTGTTACTAGTTGATTTTGCAACTGGCTACCGATACAACTTACGTGAGCACCTTCATAGGTTATGAATCAAGGGTATGCATGCGCGGAAAAGCGTGCGCCTTAATGCCAATGTGTCTTTCAAGGTGTACGACGATGATGACTTGAGCTCAAACCAGCATGATCTGTGGATTATAAAGACTTTAATATATATATCGTAAAACCAAAACAAAGTTACTCAGTCTAGTTGCATTGGAGCATTGCACAAAATCACTGAGATACAAGCTTTGAATACAATTAAATTTAAATTTAAATACATTAAATTTAAGTTTATGTAAAAAGAATAATGCTTTAAATTTTCAACTGTAAAATGAACGAAGCAATCATTTCGTTACTTGCATATACACACAAAAGAGTTTTAATTGGT